>OZ036011.1:5652981-5670481 GCA_964035015.1 Corallium rubrum
GATTACACAGCAAGACCTGGTTTATATACAGAGTGCTAGTGGTATGGGAGGACCGAACTAATTATTTGCCTAATTAGTTCGGTCATAGCACGCTGTATAAATCAAATTTGGCTCGCTCTTAGCCTGTTTAGTCGTCTGCGGCGCAGGCTAGCTCGCTCTATGAATCCATATCTTTGGCGTCAAACGCAACGGGAGATATCATCATGGAAATTAATGAAGAAAGTAGGACAGATCGGGTACAAAGTGCAACGTTTTCGGGTTTTTTTGTGCGTTGGAAGTTCCCGTTTCCATCATTGAAGGCAGTACATTTAGAAGAACAATTATATGTTTTGCTTGTTGGTGAGAATTGGTTTCTTGTGACCCGCGCCGCGGCAAATCGAAGGCACAACATTTGCGTTCGACATCGTTGTTACCGTAGTTGTTGCGCGCTATTGGACGTGGTTTCTATTAGATAGTAAATTACAACTTTAGCTCTTCCGAAATAACGTCTTTTACTATCACAAATGCGAACAACTTGACCACAAAACTAAAATCAAAACACTATGGCAATATGGAATTAAATTACCGTATTGTTATAGTGATATCTCCGGTTGCGTTTGACGCCAAAGATATGGATTAGGTCCGCTCTTAACCGTTAACTCTTTCTTGTCCGAATTGGTCTTTAGTATTTTATTCTGGCTAACGCCAGACGATTTTATTCACCTCTGGGGAAGCCCCCGGACAGGAATGAGTTATAAACTATCTCTTTAACTCTTTCTTGTCCGAATTGGTCTTTAGTATTTTATTCTGGCTAACGCCAGACGATTTTATTCACCTCTGGGGAAGCCCCCGGACAGGAATGAGTTAAAGTGCCTATTTCATGGTTGGGGACATTGAATATTTGTAATCTTTAGATTGTTCTGAGAAAAATTGTAAAATATCTTGTCAGACGAAAATTTCATCTTCATGGGCTTTATCGCTGTTAAAGGTTCCGGAAGTGATGTCAAAGCAGGGATTTAGAAATAGGGCTTAATATACACATATTCCTGCTTTGATGTCAAAATGACATCACTTCCGGAACCTTTAACAGCGAAAAAGCCCATGAAGATGAAATTTTCGTCTGACAAGATATATTACAATTTTTCTCAGAACAATCTAAAGATTACAAATATTCAAAGTCCCCAACCATGAGATAGGCACTTTAATGTAGCCTGCGTAGCAGGCTCTAGGGGGGGGGGGGGGGGAGGGGAGGGGCAGGGAAGGAGGGGAAGAGCGAAAACGCGCGCGAGGGGAGCGAAAGCTAGGAATAGACCGCACCAATGAATTAATTAGTTCGGTGCGCTCATAGTACGCTGTATAAACTAAGTTAAAATGAAGTAGTCTTACCAGTGATGGTGATGCTGATCGTTCCATCGGTACCAGCCCCAGCTTGATCTGATGTCTCAATTTTAATGCGGTATTTTTCTTTCATTCTAATAATAACAACAGAGAATAACAAGAAAAAATAATTTACACAAGCATCGCAAATAGACTATTCCAAAATGACCGCCGAATTTAAATTCTCATATATATATATCTTCAACACATTATGCCTGGATTACAAATATTCAAATCATATATATATATATATATATATATATATATATATATATGTTTAAAAAGTTAAAACACAGGTAAGTTAAAATCTTTAATAAAAACCAAACGTTTTCGACTATATTACAGTCATCTTCAGGGTTAAACACGAGACGCCATCCAGCTGAGCAGGCAGAATAATTTATACTATTACCCCCCTGAAGACAGTCTGTTTACAGGCTAGGTCAACCTCGATCCCAGGGCCTTTTTGAAATTGGCGGGGCGGGAAAAGGCCCTGGCATCGGCTGGTGGATTCTGTGTTTTCATTGGTTGATCGGTTTTCTTAAATATTCCTCGCAAATAACAATTAATGCAAAGTTTCAATGGATTTGGTCATCACTAGCCTGTAAACAGACTGTCTTCAGGGGGGTGTGACTTTGGGAGAAGAGAAGACAGTCTGTGGACAATCCATTCAAAAATAAATTCTCTAGTCCGTGTGGCGGACTAATGTTCTGATTGGCTTATAATGTCTCTGCTACTTCCGCTTCTATTATGATTGGCCAACGGTTTCTAAACTTTAACTTTCATGTGGTTGGGATCGTTTAATATTTTCGCTTGTGTTGCGATAAAATCGTTCAGTTAACTTTTAAATAACGAAGGTCATTTGCTGTGAAGCCGACTTGGCCGAGACGTTTTGCTCAACTTTCAACGACGGGTTCAGTTTAGCAGAAAAATCCCCAGTGAAATCAACGTGAGCTTCTGGAAAAGGCGGCCAGTGAACGAATTGGCAAATCAACTGCCTTGGATACTTAAATAGGATTAGAAGGAAATCGCGAGGTTTCTTTTTATTGCAGAGCAATGGCAGTCAATTAACGATATCGTCACAGTATTGTAAGTAGACATTTATTTCGCCAGTGTAGATACGTCGAAGGCGAGTCACCTTGCAGTTTGTTTACATGCCAGGTGTCAAGGGGCGGAAGGCTAATTATAGGGTTTGACGGCAGACGTTCTTTCTCCTCGTGTTTTCGCCTCGCCGCTTTGCGGCTCGGCTCCCCCGAAAGAACGTCTGCTCGCAGGCTAGGTCATCACTCGTAATCGTACTAGTCGACAATATAGCTCATAATCCGTGCACGTTTAATACTTTGATCTGTTCTTACAGTAGCGGATGACGTAAAAACTGAATCATGACGAACCAACTCTTGAAGAAAAGAATTTGCGCTCGGAGTTCAATCTGCCGTCTTTGTGGCGGTTAATACACAAGCTGTCACAGGGCTCGGGTAGCCAGTAGGATTTATGTGCAAATGTGCAGAATATATAATACTTGTGGGATTATTAAGATCACCAGGGACGATTCGAGTTCAAAGTTGATAAGCGAAAGTGCGAGCGAGGTATTTGTTTTCAAGATGAGCGAATTTAGACAAAAGAGCCAAAATATGCAAATTATGATATTAAACGACAACGTTGAAAAGCCACAGAAGAGCAGTACAAAATCATTTAATTTTAAGAGCACATATGTTTGGCATTTTATATATATGTTCAGTCAGTTCAGATAAAAATAGTTGTGATGATTTAAACCATCAACGATCACATTTCGAATTTCACTGAGTCAATTAATTTGTATAAAAGTTGACATTGTATCAAAAATTCAAGAGGTTTATTTACCACTCTTTGTTCATTTTGGAAGCGCCGTTAAAATGTAGTCCCCAATGGCTGATATTTAGAGTGGTTAATAAAGTTTTAAATAAATTTAAGAGTATAATCTCTCAGTTTACTACATATATTTAAGTCACACATCTAATATTAAAAGTAAAAGATATATTAAAAACAATGCGGATATGTCAACAAAAAATACATAAGCCGCACGGAAAATATTACGAACGCTATATTTTTAGCATGTCGTTTCTCTTGATATAAAAATATAAATATATCTATGCCAAATATATAATAAAATAGACATATAATAAATAGAACGCTTCACTTTATATTTCCCAGGCAAGTCAGGCAAGCTTGAATGGTGGTTCATTTTGACGTTCTTGTCAATTTCACTTTACCAAACAGCTATTGTTAATCGTAAACAAGTCGATATGTGATTTCGATTTAGGAAAAACCTGACAGATCTATAACACAGTTTTAGATACAATGGCTAAAATTAACCACCGTTCATTCATGAAGACTGAATAAAGAAAGCTATATACTTTACACTTAATTCATGATTTGTTGCTTTGACGGGCGTGTTCTTGCGGCCAGACACTGCGTTTAAAATGTCTATGAGAAAAGGTACGTCTACTTTCATTTCATTCCACGCATTATCAAAATCAAATTTCTTATTATGATTCTCGTAGCTGTTGCCATACAACACTGAACCATCGGAACGTTTGCAAAGACGTTTGCGGGCTGATTTCATCTGGTCTGCGATGGATGACTTTATAACAGATGAAAGCACAGTAGCACACTGTTTGCCGCTGGAAATATTTTCTTCTTCTAAATTTCGGTCAACAAAAACTCGTGAATTCCAGGAAGAGACGAACATGACTTATTAGCTTCCTGGGTAGAAGAAACTGCGGGGGAGCTTCTGGCGTTGTTACTTCTTGAATTTCTTATACAAGCGGCTTGGAATTTAATAGCTTCTTTATTTATTACCGCAATACCTGATTTCGCTTGTCTCGTTTTGATGGCTGCTTGGACGATGAAGAGATCGATATCTATGTAACAAATATTCAAAACACTTGACTTGAAGCGGTTTTAAACAAAAACACGGGAAATTTCCGCTATCGAACGCAACCAAAAGGTCCAAACTTCTCTGACGAGTCACGCATTACCCGGAATAATTTTGCATGCTAATTTAATTATTACACCCTGAAATTCTGGGTGCAGAATCCAGCCGATGCCAGGGCCTTTTCCCGCCCCGCCAATTTCAAAAAGGCCCTGGGAACGAGGTTGCTATTAGGTTATTCCCAAAGGGAACAGGTTACAATTAAAGCATTTGACTTGTTTGTTAAGGGTCGGATTTTTCTGTTTGATTAATAGTCCTTCTGCGATTAAGCGTTTAGTGTAAAAATGTTCGACTTGTAATTTCATCCAAGTAAAAGAATGATGAGGGAATTGTTTCAAATGTCTGGCTGGTTCTGAGTTGTGACGAACGTTTTCGTGTTCTGCGATGCGGGTCTCGAGATTGCGGCTTGTTTCGCCAATGTGGCTTTCGCCACAGGAGCAATTTCCCTGGTATACGACATGCGATGGGTGGAGATTCTTGTCTTTTAATCGAAACATCTGTCGGATTTTCTTCGTTTGCAAACGATGACAAAAAAATATACTTGTTTGCAGTAAAGGAGTTGAGTTTGGCGATTACAAGTCGAACATTTTTATACTAAACGCTTAATCGCAGAAGGACTATTAATCAAACAGAAAAATCCGACCCTTAACAAACAAGTCAAATGCTTTAATTGTAACCTGTTCTCCTTCACTTCTTCTCCGACTGATATTCACAATACTGGTGCAGACTCGAGCGGCGAGAGGTCTGGATACCACGATTAAGAAAACGAAGTGCGCATGTCCTAATAGTCCTCTTTTCTCTCGTGGCGCTCTTTTGGTCAGACCACGCTCGATTGCCTTCGTTCAATCCCTTTGTTTTTTGGGCGCATCCAACCGTAAACGTGAAGAAATGTCTTCGGAAAAACATGTTACCGTAAGTACTAACCCTATCTTGTTGTTTCTTTGGGAAATATTATACCATTTATTCGATTCGCTTATAAATATTTCGAAAGTATGTCGACATGTACATTGTCGAGCGAAGGTATGAGTCATTGACCGCCTTCTGTTATCCTCTAGGATAACGAAATACAGCCAGTCGACCCGATCCGTCAGGCGGGCGATGGTGAACTTCCTTCTCGGCCAGAGATCGAGAGGACATCTAAAAATTTTTACGTAAATATACGGAATAAATTAGGTGAATTTGTCGAGGAAGGTATGTGTCACTGACTGCCTTCTGTTATCCTCTAGGATAACGAGATACAACCAGTCGACCCGATCCGTGAGGCGGGCGGTGGAGAGCCTATCTCCCGACAAGAAATCGAAAAGATTGTCACCGAAACCATTGCCAAAACAGTGCCAATAGCCATGTCAAATCTTATGGCTACAGGGGTACCCCATGCATCAGGTGGTCACCCCCCGGTACAGGACTAGGAACCAGGCCCTTCTGGTCTTCAACAACCGCCATTGACCCACTCTTCTAGAGGGGAACGGTTTTATACAACCGAGAACAAGGTGAAGCTTTCCTCTGATTTGATGGAGCTAACCACCCAAGCCTTTTCCAAATCCCTGTCCAGAGAGACTTGGAAGGGCCTAGTAGAAAATTACCCTGCCCTTGAGGGAACAGAATTCCTTCTTGGGGCCCCAACAATGGAGGCGGGTATGAAAGGGGATATCCGAAAGAATCATGGCTATAATAAGACCAAGGATGTATTTGTCTTTGATGAGGCCTTAGCTGAAAAACAGGCCACATTCCTCTATACTGCTCGCCCTATCCTCGCTGCTCTAACAGCGCTCGACCACATTGGGGATGAGGGGGAAGATGCTGTGGATCCAGACCCAGACCTTATAAAGGGAATGCTAGAAGATGCGCTAGTGCTCTTGGGAAATGCTAATGTCCGCCTTAATTCTTGGTGCCAGCGTCGTTTTGCTGACTACTTAACTGAAGTTGGCAAACGTACCCTCAAGGAGGAAATCCCATCTGACAAGCACCTCTTCCCTGATCGTTTCCACGAACGAATAAAGAGTGAACACAATCACACCTCCACCAATAGCAACTTAATCAGCAAACCTCTTGATCGACAACACTTCGCAGGTAGAGGGAGACCAACCCAGCAGCCCTTTCGTGGAAAACCCACTTACCCAAACCAGCAGAATTATAGAAAGCGGAAGTGGAATTACAACCACAAGGGTCGCACCTCCGGTCCACCTAAACGTCCTCAACAAGCACGTTATGACCCAGCCAGCAAAAGCTGACTATCCGTTTCCACCGCTCATGTCAATCAACCCTCAATCGTTTCTACCAGCAGGCCGTCTCTCCAAATGTTTGCAAAACTGGAAGACAATAACAGAAGACCCATGGGTTTTACAATCAGTTCAAGGGTACAAAATACCTCTTTTAAAGACTCCCCACCAATGGCGAGTACGGAACACACGACCTCGTTCCTTAAAGGAACAAACACTAATGGACACTGCGATCAAGGACTTGTTAAACAAGGGTGCGGTCACAAAAGTCCATCCAGAAAAAGATCAATTCGTCTCAACCCTTTTCCTCGTAGAGAAAGAAAATGGCAAAGGCCAGTTTCGACCAGTTATAAACCTTCGGGCACTGAACCGATTTGTTCAGACGGAGTCCTTCAGGATGGAGAGCCTCCAAGTGGCAAAGGCACTCATCCAACCCAGCGACTACATGATGAAGTTGGACCTGAAGGATGCCTACTACACAGTACCAATTTACCAAGGACACTGCCGGTACCTCCGCTTCTCATACCGAGGGACCCTTTACGAGTTTCGTTGCCTGCCGTTTGGCCTTTCATCAGCACCTCGAGCCTTCACAAAGATCCTCAAACCGGTAGCGACGCTAATACGCTCGTTGGGAATCCGGATGGTCATTTATCTAGACGACATCTTACTTCTTCACCAGGACAAAGACGAACTACTGAAGATTTTTCATCAAGTTTTGGAGCTACTGCAGCATCTGGGGTTCACTGTCAAACGAGAGAAGTGTTCACCATGTCCCACCCAACAGCTGGTGTTCTTGGGGGGGCTTCTCGATTCTGTCAAAATGATGATCTCCCTCCCTCCAGAGAAGTTGGACACCATCATCAAGGAGGTCCGCGAGATACAGAAGGCAGAGAAAGTACCTCTGACGATCTTATCATCACTCCTAGGTCGCATGAGCCATGCTGCACAGACAGGTATCTGGATGGCACCCTTATATTACCGAAGCATCCAGCGCAATCATGTAAGAACACATCGTTTCGACAAGTGTTCGCAGAAGACCCTGGTGTCTGTCTCACAACCGAGCCTCAAGGAACTCCATTGGTGGTCCTCCCCAGAAATCCATGCATTCAATGGTCACCCTCTACAAACACCGCCCTTCGACATGACGGTTTCAACAGATGCATCGCTCATAGGCTGGGGGGCGACATGGCCAGGGACAACGATCGGTGGTCGGTGCCTTCCACAGGAGGCCAAATCCCACATCAACCTGCTAGAGCTCAAAGCAGCTTATCTAGCCTTACAAGCCTTCTTCAAGTCGCAGCATCCGACTCCGAAGCACGTCCTCTTACAAATGGACAATACCACAGCCGTGGCGTATGTCAACAAGAGAGGGGGTACGCGATCGCACAGTCTGTCAGTGCAAGCACTGGACGTGTGGGCACTGGTCCTAGAATCTGGTTCCTGGATTACGGCACAACACATCCCTGGAACATCCAACAGTACAGCAGATGCAGCATCCCGACAGTTCAACAGCTATTCCGAATGGGCTCTACACCTGGATATTTTCCACCAAGTCACGAAACGATTTTATCGACCAACTGTGGACCTTTTTGCCACACGAGCCAACCATCGTCTTCCCCAATATGTGTCACGTTACCCGGACCCGGGAGCCATGGCAACAGATGCCTTTCTTTGCAACTGGAGTCAGTGGAGGAGCTGGATATACCCACCAGTGGTCCTGCTGCCCAGAATCCTCAGGAAGATTCGGACAGACAGAGCAACAGCACTGATTTTGGCCCCACACTGGAAAGGTCAACCATGGTTTCCCAATCTCCTGGAGATGCTGGTCGATTATCCACGACGGCTACCGCAGATTCCACACCTGATCTCACTCCCCTTCGAACCAGAGAAGGAACATCCACTCCAACACACCCTGCGTCTAACAGTATGGCCCGTGTCCGGGAACGCTATAGAGCAGAGGGACTTTCAGATGCGGCTACAGAAATAGTCTTGTCGTCCTGGAGCAAAGCCACACAGAAGCGCTACTCTGGACCCTGGAAATCATGGTCAAGCTGGTGTTTTGAACGGTCTCTCTGTCCCTTTACTGCTCCTGTAAATAGTGTCTTGACATTCTTAGCGGAATTAGCTCATCAAGGGAAATTGGCCTATAGAACGATAGATAGACGTTTACAAATCAGCCATTTCACAGACCCATGATCCAGTGGGTTCTGTTCCTCTGGGAGAACTCCCAATGGTGGCACGGTTCATGAAAGGAATTTTTCGAATGAATCCTCCAAGACCGAGACTTTGCACTACTTGGAAAGTTCAAGCTGCTCTTGCCTATATGGAAGGACAAAAACCGGTTGAGGAGCTTTCGCTTAAGGAACTCTCCTTTAAGCTGGTGTTATTACTGGCCTTGACATCAGCTGCACGAGCCCACGAATTGGCAGCGCTAGACTTAAAACACCTAGCTGAGAAAGAAAATTCATGGGAATTTTCTTTGGCCATACACGTCAAACAATCTCGGCCTAATCATGCTAGCAGAAAGATATATCTGCCAGCCTATCCACAGAAGAAAAAGCTCTGTGTGGTAAACACCCTAAGAGAATATAAGGTGAGGACAGCGCCAATCCGGCGTTCAGATTCCTCTCAGCTGCTTCTTGCTCTAGTGGCTCCGCATGCACCAATCTCGAGCCAGACTGTCTCAAGGTGGTTGAAAGGCGCGCTCAGTCTAGCTGGGATTGCTCCGACTTTCACAGGACACTCTACGCGCAGTGCGTCAACATCGGCGGCTGCAGAAGCAGGTATTCCACTAGAACTGATTCTTGAAGCAGCAGACTGGGCTTCAGCTGTAACATTCCGTGCCTTTTACCATAGGCCTACATCCAGAGAAACATTTGCGAACTCTGTTATTTCATCTGGATGATGGAGTACGTTCATATTGTTGTTTTGTTGTTAAGAAGTTCATATACTATTATACTATTAATATGATGGAATAAAGTGTTATTCGGGGTATACTCATGTCAGCAGGCTTTGTAATCTGCACCAGTATTGTGAATATCAGTCGGAGAAGAAGTGAAGGAGAAATGAAGTTTCCCCGGAGGGTATAACTTACCTGAAGGGGAGACGTAGTTCTCCGAACTTCTTCGTAGACTGATATGAGCAATACTGTTCCCCATCCGAATAAGGAAGAGTGAGTGCTTGCCTGAAGGCGTTAGACTGGATTATATCTACATCTCTTCCTCCCCACCCTCTGCTGCCATTCGTCAGTTATTCAGTTTTAGAGGCCACTCGTTCAAAGAGGACTATTAGGACATGCGCACTTCGTTTTCTTAATCGTGGTATCCAGACCTCTCGCCGCTCGAGTCTGCACCAGTATTGCTCATATCAGTCTACGAAGAAGTTCGGAGAACTACGTCTCCCCTTCAGGTAAGTTACCCTCCGGGGAAACTTCATTTCCCTTTGGGAATAACCTAATAGTATAAATTATTCTGCCTGCTGGATGGCATCTCGTGTTTAACCCTGAAGATGACTGTAATATAGTCGAAAACGTTTGGTTTTTATTAAAGATTTTAACTTACCTGTGTTTTAACTTTTTAAACAAATTATATCTAGCGATACATCTATGAATCATATATATATATATATATATATATATATATATTATATATATCATATATATCATATATATATCATATATATATCATATATATATATATATATATCATATATATATATATATATATATATATATATATATATATATATATATATATATCATATATAAATATATATATATATATATATATATATATATATATATATATATATATATATATATATATATATATATATATATATATCTTCAACACATTATGCCTGGATTACAAATATTCAAATCATATATATATATATATATATATATATATATATATATATATATATATATATATATATATATATATATATATATCATATATATATATATCATATATATATATCATATATATATCATATATATATCATATATATATTTGTGAAATTCATTAATAATTCATGAGTTTTGCAGCCAATCCAATTTCAGAAATTACGTCACATGTATACCCCTGTAAACCCCATACAAACTAAAACCATTGATGCTAATTAGTTACAACCACCAGTGGATGTATACTCTTCTGATATGAGGGGTGATTTCCGCCAAAATTCAACTTTACATTATGTAATTAACAGAGGCATTTTGTTAACCTGTTTCGTATTCTATTATGCTGTTTTGCGTTTCGTTGTGCCGTTTCGTATTTCATTATGCTGTTTTGCATTCTATTATGCCGTTTCGTATTTCATTATGCTGTTTTGCATTCTATTATGCCGTTTCGTATTTCATTACGCTGCTTCGTATTTTGCTTTCATTATGTTTCATTATGCTTACGTCATGTTCTGCATGACTCTCAGTAACACTTTTTAGCACACACGGCCGCGCAAAACTGGAACTAAGTTATATATATGTAAAAACATGGCCGAGGATTTGGAAGGACGGCAGTTTATAAGAAATCGCATTGGATGTTGTATTTTAAACATTTTGCATCAAGTCGAAGCTCGCGGTGGAGAAGCTGAATGTCGGGATAATGCTCTCTTTATACTAGAATGGCTATTTGGTGTCGTAACAAGGTACTATCAGTGTGGTTTTATTGATCGTCATGTTATCGATCTTCTTGCCGAAGCGTTGATTGATTTAACTTCAATATGCAGCTCAGAAGATATTAACGTTGAGCCCGAAGTTATTTTCACAGGCAATCGAGGAAGACCAAGGTTTAATATTCCTTACAAACAGTTGAGCTTTCTTGTGGAGAGACTGTTTACCATTAAGCAAATCGCAGCCGCACTCGGTGTAAGTGAGCGTGCAGTCGAGCGACGATAACAGCACTTTGGGATGTCAATAAGTGGGACATATACAAATCTAACTCTGGAAGAGCTGGACTCAACAGTTAGGGAAATATTAAGAACTCAGCCTTACACTGGTTATAAAAGAATGACAGGTTACCTTGCTGCTCGAGGTCACAGAGTTCAGCAAAGAAGAGTACGGGAATCAATGCGTCGCGTAGATCCGGAGGGAACTCTTATACGTGCACTAGAGTTGAATGTGATTAATCGTAGGAGTTATTCAGTTTCATCTCATGTGCCAAAGTGCTAAAGGAGATTAAACTTACTGAATAACTCCTACGATTAATCACATTCAACTCTAGTGCACGTATAAGAGTTCCCTCCGGATCTACGCGACGCATTGATTCCCGTACTCTTCTTTGCTGAACTCTGTGACCTCAAGCAGCAAGGTAACCTGTCATTCTTTTATAACCAGTAATTCTTTTATAACCAGTGTAAGGCTGTGTTCTTAATATTTCCCTAACTGTTGAGTCCAGCTCTTCCAGAGTTAGATTTGTATATGTCCCCCTTATTGACATCCCAAAGTGCTGTTATCGTCGCTCGATTGCACGCTCACTTACACCGAGTGCGGCTGCGATTTGCTTAATGGTAAACAGTCTCTCAACAAGAAAGCTGAACTGTTCGTAAGGAATATTAAACCTTGGTCTTCCTCGATTGCCTGTGAATAACTTCGGGCTCAACGTTAATATCTTCTGAGCTGCATATTGAAGTTAAATCAATCAAAGCTTCGGCAAGAAGATCGATAACATGACGATCAATAAAACCACACTGATAGTACCTTGTTACGACACCAAATAGCCATTCTAGTCTAAAGAGAGCATTTTCCCGACATTCAGCTTCTCCACCGCGAGCTTCGACTTGATGCAAAATGTTTAAAATACAACATCCAATGCGATTTCTTATAAACTGCCGTCCTTCCAAATCCTCGGCCATGTTTTTACATATATATAACTTAGTTCCAGTTTTGCGCGGCCGTGTGTGCTAAAAAGTGTTACTGAGAGTCATGCAGAACATGACGTAAGCATAATGAAACATAATGAAAGCAAAATACGAAGCAGCGTAATGAAATACGAAACGGCATAATAGAATGCAAAACAGCATAATGAAATACGAAACGGCATAATAGAATGCAAAACAGCATAATGAAATACGAAACGGCATAATAGAATGCAAAACAGCATAATGAAATACGAAACGGCATAATAGAATGCAAAACAGCATAATGAAATACGAAACGGCATAATAGAATGCAAAACAGCATAATGAAATACGAAACGGCATAATAGAATGCAAAACAGCATAATGAAATACGAAACGGCACAACGAAACGCAAAACAGCATAATAGAATACCAAACAGGTTAACAAAATGCCTCTGTTAATTACATAATGTAAAGTTGAATTTTGGCGGAAATCACCCCTCATATTCTGATACAACCACTAGTGCTTGTAACTAATTAGCATTTCAATATCCCAAAGGGATTTTTACTATTTATTCATTTCACAAGTTGTTTACAACACTCGCGTCCTTGTTGTATTGAATATACAAACACTCGCCTTCGGCTCGTGATTGTATAATTCAATACAACACGGCCGCTCGTGTTGTAAACATTACTTAAAGTGCCTATGACATGAAAAAATGGTATACGATTTTTTTGTATTAAGTGAAAGATATACCTGTGAAAGGTAATCTCACGAAATTTGGCATCATTTTGTCGCATATTTTTCGAACTACGACTCTTCGAAGTTCACCTGAAACGACTAGGCCGTGGGCCACAAGTGGAAAACGTTTCGTTCCGTTGCACATGTTCGGGAAATAAAATATTTTCACATGAACTTACGTTTTGAGATGTGCTGAGTTCCCAAAAAAAGTTCCCAAGCCTGAAACCTGCCAGTTTTTTCGTAAATGGCTATTCATTTTCACTAATTTCATGCAAAATGTGAGTGAGTTCTGCCATTGTTCACCGATACGGAAGGATGACGATACTAGATAATATTACTCAAAAGGACCTTCTTAGGAACCAGTCTCTCACGTACGTTAATATTGTTAACTAAAAACAGTTTAGCCCAAATCCTTTTGAGATATGTAACTTAACACCCTGCATGTAAACAAACAGAGCTGCTGTGTTGGTTGTGGACAAGGTTCGAAAGAATGTAGATATTACTTTCTAAATTCCTGATTTATGGCTATATTTGTATGAAAACAAAAGGATGTTGTTGTGTAGGCATTGGGTTATTGCTCTGGATTAAGGAAGAAAGTTTTAAAAACGATCGACCGGCTCAATTCAAAGGTATGGCGTAGGCGAATCTGATATCAGAGATGACATTAATATGAAGTATTGCCGATCGTTTGTTCACAGAAAATTTGAGACAGCACAGAGCTCACATAACTTCAAACTAGAAGGAAGTCTGCGAACGTTAAAGAACAGAAACTGTACCAATGTAGATTATCAGCTCTGTAAAACCACGACGAACTGGAGAAAGATTTCCACGTGCTAATTGTGTGGCGATTCTGACGTACATATAGATAGATGTCTATTCGCTTATTGGCAAAAAGCAATAACTGACATACACGTTATGTTAGGTCAATGATAAACTAATATTACCTCTGAATTCAGGCTTTTAAAGCGATATTTGAAATTGAAATGCTGGTATATCACGTTGGCTTACGGCTTACACATTTGAACTGAACACTGCGATCGCTTATAAAACAATGCAGATAAATAACCCAATGACTAAGCAACAACATCCTTTTGATTTCATACAAATACAGCCATAAATCAGGAATTTAGAAAGTAATATCTATATTCTTTCGAACCATGTCCACAATCAACACAGCAGCTCTGTTTGTTTACATGCAGGGTGTTAAGTTACATATCTCAAAAGGATTCGAGCTAAACTGTTGTTAGTTAACAATATTAACGCGCGTGAGAGACTGGTTCCTAAGAAGGTCCTTTTGAGTAATATTATCTAGTATCGTCATCCTTCCGTATCAGTGAACAATGCAGAACTCACTCACATTTTGCATGAAATTAGTGAAAGTGAATAGCCATTTACGAAAAAACTGGCAGGTTTCAGGCTTGGGAACTTTTTTTGGGAACTCAGCACATTTCAAAACGTAAGTTCATGTGAAAATATTTTATTTCCCGGACATGTGCAACGGAATCGTTTTTCTAGAGCACTTTTCCTTGGTTGGCCCACGGCCTAGACTCGAAGAGTGCGAAATTCCATCGCGCGGTCAGACCGGCTTATGACGTAGGCGTGTGGACACATCTCAAGTTGACTAAACAAAATAACAGGTATTATTAGCCGTTTTTGAGCAAACTGGGATGGCTATGATTCTGAATAAAACAACTTTATTTTAGCGTTATAGTGAAATTCTATATTACCGATGTGTTGATGACCTCTGGATATTCATTTTTCCATTGAATCGCGAGTATAAACACTTTTTATTATTTACACTTTATTTAACGACGCTAGCCCCAACAACTACAAAAGTTGATTTCCACGGGGGGCGTCCATATAAAATATATTACAGAGAATATAAAAAGGAAGGAAACTAAGTCTACTACTATATGTACATCACTACTATAATTTACGATGGTGTGACCCAGATAAAGATATGATTAAAAAAAAATCCAGACTCGATTTTTAACATCGAATATTTTGTTTGATACAACTTTTCAATGAGTAAATTGATTGAGCTTGCTTAGCTTCAAGCGGAAGGTTATTCCAAAGATAAGCACCGCTATATTTAAAACTTCTTTTGAGAAATTCTCTATTTGGCTTTGGAAGGGACAGATCAGTTTGAGAATTTCTAAGATTATAATTATTTAGTAAAATATTCCTACTGATGAATGAATCTTTCAGAGTCGGTGCAGCACTATTACTCAAGACTTTATATAAGAATGTCGCCTTGGTTAAGTACCATCTTGTTTCCAAATTTTCCCAATCAAGAGATCGAAGAACGTCAGCAGATCTGATCTCGTAACTGGCGCCAGCTATTATTCTGGCAGCCCGATTTTGAAACCTTTGTAAGTTATCTCTCAGTGTTTTGTTACAGACTCCCCAAAGGGGAGAGCAGTAATCGAAGTAAGGCTGTATCAGAGCATTATAAATTGATATCAAAGTGTTTGCAGGAACATAGGGCTTGATACGCCTTAGAATTCCTAGGCCCGCACCAACTTTTTTGCAAACCATTTCTATATGTTCATCCCAATTCAATGTTTCATCAAGTTTAACTCCCAAACACGAAATTGAGTGCACTCTGGGAATCAGTTGATCATTAATCATTACGGGGAACTCATTGTCAATTTTAGCAAGGTTATGATTTGATCCGACATACATTAATTTGATTTTTGTTGAATGATGCTGCAGTTTGTTTTTGACCAGCCATTGACTAACATTGTTTAAATCATGATTTAAATTAGCATTAAGTTCTACACAATCTTTCGCAGATGAATATATCTGTGAATCGTCAGCATATAAGCATGGGGTTGACTTCTCAAGACAATCAGGTAAGTCATTAATGTAGAGTAAGAACAATAAGGGACCCAATATAGATCCTTGAGGGACCCCACAAACAATCCTTTTTGGTGCTGACATTGCGCCATTAACAAATAACACTTGTTCCCTATCAGAAAGATAGGATTCAAACAATTTTAATTCAATATTTGAAATCCCAAATTGTTCTTTCATTTTGCGTAAAAGAATATCATGATTAATAGAGTCAAAAGCTTTTCGAATATCAATAAAAACTACACCATTCAATTCACCATTATCCATATTCTCATACCATGCATCGCACATCTGAATGAGTGCTGCCAGAGTAGAATTTTTTGGGCGAAACCCAAATTGATGTTTAGAAAGTAGAGAATTAGCGTTCAGAAATTCGTACAATTGATTGAAAACGGATCTCTCGAAAATTTTACTAATAATCGGTAAGATTGATATTGGGCGATAATTTTCACATTTTTTCCTATTATCTGATTTATAGATAGGAACAACCCAAGCCTTCTTCCAATCATCTATATAGACTCCGGTTTTTATACAGAGATTAAAGATCCAAGTTAAAGAAGGGCTAATTATTTCAGCTGAGATTTTACCCTTGCGGGATAGAATCAATGCCTGTCGATTTTGATGTTTTAAGATTACTTAACAAAAGAAATACTTCGAATTCACTTATTTCAGACAGAGTAAATAGAGTCACTGGACTAGTAACGAGATTTTCTGACAAGTCCAGAGCGACATGCACTGTAAAAACTGATTGGTTAAAACAACCAATTTTTATTGGTTGTAACCAATCTGAATTGGTCATTTTAACCAATTGAAGAATTGGTTAGTCAGACATGACCAATTAAATATTGGTTGTTTCGACCAATACTTAATTGGTTGTATTTTCAACCAAATTAAAATGGTAAATTCAACCAATTTCATATTGGTCGCTAATTAATGTTGAATGACTCAAAATGTCCAATTTAAATTTGTTCATGACCGCAACCAATTCTAAATTGGTCATATCCGTAACCATTCATAAATTGGTCAAATCCATAACCAATTGTTAATTGGTCAAATCCTTAACCAATTATAAATTGGTCCAATCCATAACCAATTATAAATTGGTCAAATCCTTAACCAATTATAAATTGGTCCAATCCATAACCAATTATAAATTGGTCCAATCCATAACCAATTATAAATTGGTCATAACCTAACCAATTATAAATTGGTCATAACCTAACCAATTATAAATTGGTCATATCTATAACCAATTATAAATTGGTCATAACCTAACCAATTATAAATTGGTCATATCTGTAACCAATTATAAATTGGTCATAACCAAACCAATTATAAATTGGTCATATCTATAACCAATTAAAAATTGGTCATAACCTAACCAATTATAAATTGGTCACATTCACAACCAAATATAAATTGATAAAGGTAAAAATCAAGTAATAAACAAAAAAATATCTGATTTGCTCTGAATTGAATCACGTGACTCGATGTAGGAAGTATGGTCGTCAATCCTCTTTTATT
>OZ036011.1:5675481-5745481 GCA_964035015.1 Corallium rubrum
AAATTTTCAAAATCGTCAAACAGGCGAGTATCTGAGCCAGGGGGTCTATACCATGTAGTTACTAAGAATGGCCTACTGCATGGTCTACTAATTTCTACACATAACATTTCCAACGAGCATGCCATTCGTAAGTCTTTCCGTTCGCTAAAAGGAATAGTCTCCCGAATATACATCAACACTCCACCTCCGTATCTATTGCGATCTTTTCGAATTAGATGGAAACCACTAACGCTTATTTCATCATCCGAAACCAACTCATTAATTTTAGATTCATTGACAGCTAAGATATCTAAAGGATTATTTAACATCATTACTCGAAGTTCATCAATGTGCTTTAAGAGGCTATTAATATTTAAGCATGCAATTTTTAACCCTTTCAAATTGTTTAAGTCACTAAGGGAGAATTGATTATTAATATCATCACTACTTATCTCGATTGGGTCACACCAAGGTTCAGTCAGGACCTCCTTGAACGGTTGATGGGTCTTTGGGGACTCAGCATCATACTCAGAATGTCCTCCAGAAAGCTCAGCCGTGCTGTCTTGTTGGGAAAATCCTGATTGCGTACACTAGTAAGAGTGAAGTTAGGTCAAGCAAAAACGTTTTGTTTATTTTTTGATCAGCGTTCGAATAAACGTCGTCGCCGTAAAAATGTTGAAGTGATCGCAGCAACGTCGTGAACAGAACCATTATAGAGGGTAGAATGTTGGTCTAAGAATTACATTGTTTTGCGTGCAATCTTTGTGCAATTTTATCGTCGGTCTGGTCATGGGATTTGCTAAAAGTTAGTATGTTATACTATATTACTATAACAATAATCACTTAGATATCAGTTTATCAGTCATGTTACAGACAACTGGTTTTCACTACAAATAAGATGTCTTTAGTAATGTTAATGTTGGCCTTGAACGTATACACTATTTTACTGTACAGTTGTCCGCATTCGATCCATGCATATATGTTCAACTTAATCTCTAGCGCGAGTTTCTTTACATATTATCAGTCAGTAATATTAAGTATTTGGTTATTAAACAAGGGTCTGGCACGCGAATGCATGACCAACACAGTTTTGTCGCCTGGTTTGTTCAATCACGACATAATTTGCGCAGCTGAAATTGCATGAGTCGCTGAAATGTGGGATATATAAACAGTAACTCAGAGCAAATTAGTCATAATAATAGGACCAAGAACCAGAGCGGAATATTGTAACGCTAGACGACTCGAACTATAAATGTCGTACTGATCGAAGTTTCGTATATCACAACAATCAGGTGGAATAGTATATTTTAGGGAACGGCCAATAAAATATATAAGATTATGTTTCGCCGCTATGATTATGGACTATGCCCCAAACTCAGCCTGCGATAGGACGATATTGTGGTATTGGACAGGTTTCACTGATAAAGCGAGAGCAGAAGAACGGAACGGAAATCATGTATGATGGACAAAAATCATTTGCCTAGGTATCGTCCCGACTTTTGACTCACGTCACATCTTTGCTTGCGCATTTTTAAGACTTTGTGTTATTTGCAGTACTATTTGCTTTATTTGGACCCGGTAGTCGGCACACACGTGAATACTGGCTTGAGATATGCCAGACTGGAAAGTTTGCAAATTTCGCGGCGGAGATCAAATTTTGGCCGCCATTTTCGCGGGCAGATCGTGGAATTTTCGCGGGCAGATCGTGGAATTTGCGCGGGCATATCGCGAAATTTTCCCAATTGCGCGGCCGCGCGGATTTTTTCTCGCAATTTCGCGGTCGCGACCGATTTTCTTCATGATTTTCGCGGCCGCGGCCAATTTTCTTCACGATTTCGCGGCCGCATAAATTAGGTCTGAAAATCTCGCGACGGATATATCCGTCGCGAAGTACAAACTTTCCAGTCTGGGAGATATGTGTGAATATATTGTATATTATATATAATAGAAACATATAGAATAGAAAATATTGCTGTTTTAGTTCTATTCGTTTTGTTAATACTCGACAATATTCAGAATAATTTACTATTAACTGTAACACTGCCAAATCTTTGGACAATATTATTTCCCGAAGGAATGTAACATCATCGACGAACCTCATCGACGATCGCCTCTCGACTGCATCATGATCTGATGGTTCATCACTATCAGCATCAACCAAAAACTGCTGCTTAATCATATCATTTGATTCTTCGTCTTCTATAGTAGCTGGCGAAACAAAATATTCGTTTTCTGACTCGTTTTCCAAAGCCCTATCTTGCTGTATTTACGTGTATCATCACAGTGAAATTTACGATGAGTCCACACGCCTACGTCATCGCGGCCTAAACTCGGTCCCAGACTTTTCGTACTTTTTATTCGAAAATATGGCAAAATTGGCAACTTCAACGCGTTGTAACTCGAAAAATATTCATCAGAATTACGCCAAACTTTCTGAGACTATTATTTGGCTGAACATCTTTCAGTCTGTGTAAAAAATGCAATACTCATTTTTTCATGTCATAGGCACTTTAAAACACTCATTAATAATTCATGAAGAAAACACAAAAGAAATCATGACCGTGAAGGAGGTTGTATATCTGATACAAACCACACGTGGTTGTATCACATATATACAACCACTAGGTGTATATCTGGTTGTATATCAGGTCACTATCTCCGCTCTAAAACATTGAAATTGAGCTTTTTCTGAATTAATCTGAACAAATATTACTCATATTAACATCAAAGACTCGGCGTGTTTTAAGCTGTTTACAACATTCGCGTCCGTGTTGTATCGAATATATGATCACTCGCCTTCGGCTCGTGATTGTATATTCGATACAACACGGCCGCTCATGTTGTAAACATATACATATATATATATATATATATCATATATATATATATGATATATATATATATATATATATATATATATATATATATATATATATATATATATATATATATATATATATATATATATATATATATATATATATATATATATATATATATATATATATATATATATATATATATATAATGTTTACAACACGAGCAGCCGTGTTGTATTGAATATACAATCACGAGCCGAAGGCGAGTGATTGTATATTCAATACAACAAGGACGCGAGTGTTGTAAACAACTTGTGAAATGAATGAATAGTAAAAATCCCTTTGATATTGGGACGCTAATTAGTTACAAGCACTAGTGGTTGTATCAGAACAGTATACATCCACTAGTGTTGTAACTAATTAGCATCACTGGTTTTAGTTTGTATGGGGTTTACAGGGGTATACATGTGACGTAATTTCTGAAATTGGATTGGCTGCAAAACTCATGAATTAGTAATGAATTTCATAAATATATATATATATATATATATATATATATATATATATATATATATATATATATATATATATATATATATTATTTAGAGAAATGGATTTTATTTTAAAAATTCTTTAAATAAAATCTATCTTGCTCTACCTTCAAAAGTATCGAGCACTACTTGAACAATATATATATATATGAAGATGGTAGATGGAATGTGGAAATAAAAACAAGAATTGGAATGGCGAAAGATGCGTTCAACAAGAAAAGGGAGCTATTGACGCAAGGAATGGACAGAAAATTGAAAAAGAAAATTATTAAAGCAGTTGTGTGGAGTGTATAGCGTTATGTGGTTCGGAAACGTGGACAATGAGGAAAGATTAAATCGATAGATTGCAAGCATTTGAAATATGGATATGGTCATGGAGAAGATAAGTTGGAAAGACAAGGTGACAAATGAACAGGTATTGGAGATAGTGAAGGCAAAGAGGACGCTAATAGACGTAATAAGAAGTACTGAGGGAGAAGAAATGGATCGGACATGTGTTGAGACTTGAGAGGACTAATGGACTTTTGAAAGAAACTATCGAAGGAAAGCGCCCCCGAGGAAGAAGGCGAGCAATGACGTTAGATGACATGAAAGAAAAGAAAGAGCTTTATGCCGAGATGAAAGAAAGAGCACGTAACAAGGATAATTGGAGGACTTAAGGTGGTACTGGAGGCTGAAGTCAACTTCTCCGATCTTAACAGTTTTTGGTCTGTTGAAAGATATAGTAACAATAAGTTCGTATGCCAATTTTGACAGCGCTGCTTTATATACTTGTCGAGATTTGTGCGATCAAACTTTGGTAACTAAGGATGAATGTTCGCGCCAAAACAGCAGATAAAACAGATGGAGGCTGAAAGACGATGCGTTTGTAATTGCTCTCCTACAGCGAGTTTTGACAGAATTTACACCTTGATATTGGTGTTGTGATTTGACATGCCGCGATTTGACACCTTATGCGTCGTTGCTAAGCGAACTGGTTAATCCCGTTCCCGCGCTATTTCCCCTCACTAAAAATAGGGGTTACAGTGCTTTTTTGTCCATATTTGGGAGACGTTATAACTATTGACCACTGACCTTTCACCGATGGCTCACCCGAACATGAGGGAACGTGTTGGCAAGTCGAAATAGACAAAAATTTAGGTTAAAAAAGCGGTAATTTGAGGTAATATGGCCAAAATTTGATAAATTTTCATCAGTGTAATGACCTAAACCTCCATATCTCTTTCTCTTTTCAATCGATTTGATCAAAATTTGGCCTGATTGCGCACAAGCCATAATACAAAAATAATCTCGGAGTCCGCCGGAGTCCGCTTCCAAGATTTTGGTTGCGAAGTGTTTGAATATCTGTTATCTTGCCAAATAACGTAATGCGTGTACGTCAGCGACATTTAATCGACTGATTGCGGACTCCGAGATTAAATCTTCGTATTGGTATGAAAAGCAAGTCCTCTTTGTTTCAGTTCATAAATTTCAAAGCAGAAGCCACAATCGACCATTAAAAAGCGTTAATATGGAGATCAAATTTCATTTCCCCACCCCCCCTGAACTCAAAAAATTTTTTAAGTATTTTTTTCGAGTTCTACACCACTAAATGTTTTCAAAAACATGTTTAAAAGCGAATTTAAAAAATTTCGATCTCAGCCTCCAGTACTACCTTAAGTGCTTAGAACCTGCCGGTGGGCAGAAAACCACTTGATGATGATCATAACTAAATTAAACTGATGTAATATGGAGTTAAAAAGAAAAGCCATTTTGCAGTGCTTAGACTAGTCGTTTTTAGGTGGGGAAAAGTATACAACCTCCTCGTAATAAGAAATGGAGGCGCCGTGCCCCTCGCTTTTTTCGCCACTATGGTTTGTCGGATGGTTATAAAAGGATGGGTTTCCTGAAGTTTTAGCTGCACTTTTTAGATATGACCAATAAGGTTATTCGGAATAACTAAAGTTATAGTCTATATATAGTTCATTAGTTTTAGTTTAGGTTATCTAAACTCATACACACAATATTATATAATACATACATGCATAGATACATAACTTATTGATAAGGCAGGTCAAAGTGAGGCAACCAAGGGCTGGTGTGGACCTGCCATTTATATCTAGCTATTATTACAAATATAAAACATTTATTACTTAAATACCATATCCTAAAAATAGAAATGATTAAAAATATAAGAATTCGTATTTTTCGGAGTTCACTACACACGCTTCCTTCTCGAACTGAATCGAGTCAATTATCTTAAACTGTTCGAGTGAAGTTGCATTTCTAATGTTTTCAGGGATAGTTTTCCAAACCAATGGACCTCTGTACCTATTTCTGCCATACTCCGTATTATACCAGCCTACAGGTATGTTGTATAGAAAGGTAGTTAACTGTAGTTAGAGCTTAATTTTAGTCAATCAGGACCAGCATTTGAGACGTTAACTGCGATTTAAAGTGCCTATGCACGAAAATTAAGTTAATCGTATTTGAAAGAACACTTAAAATTATAGAGTAACATATTTTTCAGTTTTTCGTTTCCTTGCTTCGTTCTTGAGATATTTCAGTTTGTTTAATATGCAAATTTAACTTATAAGATAACTTTACGTATACGTCACAGTTTGCGTAACGACTTATTGGAAAGTGTTCTATGTCTTTGTTATTATCGAACAATAGCGAACCGTGTGCGATAACCTGTAAATTTTAAGTGTTTTGTTTTGACAAGAACAAAAACGGATAATCTTTTGCGATAAGTCATTATGCAAAGAGTGACGTTAATTAAGTTATCTTATAAGTTAAATTTACATATCAAACAAACTGAAATATCTCAAAAACGAAGCAAGGAAACCAAAAACTGCAAAATATGTACCAAAATATGTCATTTTCAGTGTTCTTTTAAATAAGACAAACTTAATTTTCGTTTCAGGCACTTTATAACTACACGACAAGTATATATAGTCGTAAAGAGTTTTATACACAACTCGCCCCTCGACTGATATATACGACCAATTGAATAAACACCATGCAATGATGTAAATGGTCTCTCAATGTTATACAGCAGCGTTTTATATTAATTCTGCCTGTGACTTAGTTCGTTCGGGAGTTCGCGTTCATTATATAGTTCGGGACTTCGTTCATATTCAGTATACTGAGTTCGTTCGTTAATTTGTTCAGGATTCGTTCGTTCGTGCAGAGCACCGCTTTTTAGCACTCAGTGCTAGAAATTACACAGTTCTAATATACATGGAAACACAATGACTGTGCATGTTTGTATATTAGAACTGTATAATCTCACTGTTGTCTAATAAAACAGTATAACCAACTTCCACTGAATTTTGCCGTTTTGAATATATATATATATATATATATATATATATATATATAAACATGTCCCATGATGCCTGTCTCTTCTGGACAAGAAATAACTAATACAGTAATAGTCCACAAGCATTATAAAACTTCCAGTCGAACCACAGTTAGTACTCGGCTTAATCGTTCCTTGCATCATTCATACGTGAATCTTTAAACCATTCTACTATAAGTAATCGCAATATACATTAGAGATATATAGATAGATAGAACATTTTATTTCAACACGCTAACTTCATCAACTGTAAAGTTGGTTTCCATGGAGAGCGTGCATTTAAGAAATATATAAATAATCATAATAACAAACGAGATAAGAAATTTAAGAATACGTAACTACAATAGTCACTAAAAGTCATAAATATATACACTTATACTATTTGGTACAACTTTACGTGAGTAGCGACTTTACTTTTAAATGTGGAATAGGCCTGAGACTCTCTTATTATACATGGCAAGGAGCCTACAGCGCCATAATTATAATTGAAGCTATTTTTTAAACTATTAGTTTTATTCGATTAACCATTTAAATACATTTATTACACAAGCTTACCTTAATTTTTTTCCGAATTTGGCAGAAGCAAAAAGATTTCCTGAACTCTGAAGTTGTCCTAGCTTTTTTCGTTGCTGCCCAAACGATCAAAACTAAAGTGAAGAGCTGAAGGCAACGGATGCCGTTTATATACTTATATTGCAGTATTTTCTGCATTATGACCCTGTGACGTGCGTGACGTCATTTCAGTAAATGCCTTACAAACTAAATTGAACATCCCATTTTTCCGACGTACAGGTAATACCATGTATACCGACTTGATTGAACTAACAAAACAACTTGTATTATATTATGAGTTATTGTCGTGCCTATGGGCGGCCGTTACCACCAAAAATAGTACGGCAGTGAAATGGAACAGCTTATTGTGAAATGACTCGACAAAAACACAAATGATCCATCGTAATATGAAGTGATTCAACTTTCCGGTGAGGAATCATTGATACTAAACAGAAATGATGCAACATAAATTGAAATGGCTGAACAGTGCGCAGTGAAATGACTGAACAAGTTGTGAAATGATTCAACTAAATATGAATTGATTCAACGTATCGTGCAATGATTCGATAGATTGTGTGATGGTTCAACTATTGGTTGTGAAATGATTGAACTTGTTATGAAATCATTCAACTAGTTGTGCGATGATTCAACTTAAGTCAGTGAAATGGCCTAACTTGAAATGGCCTAACTTGAAATGGCCTAATGTGAAATGGCCTAACTTGAAATGGCCTAACTTGAAATGGTCTAATGTGAAATGGCCTAATGTGAAACAGCGTAATGTGAAACGGCCTAACTTGAAATGGCCTAATGTGAAATGGCCTAACTTGAAATGGCCTAATGTGAAATGGCCTAACTAGAAATAGCCTACTCATAAACTAAATTTACAAAGAAGAATTGGTTTAGTTTAGGTGTAAACTAATCCTAACGTTCATTAAAATCTCCTTTTGTGGCCGAGGAAAGAATTTCGTGACACGAGTCAGCCCGGTTAACCGGCTCTGAGGAAAGTTCAAACTTTAAGACTGTAGTTATTGTTTTGAGGAATTGCAGTTTGCTGTAAATAATAACGACAAAGCTCTTGTCAATTGATTTATAATTCCTTTTGCGTATGTTTGTCCGTCTGTAATTGAAAAAGAAATTAAAGAATCTTTGTTTCATATATATATATATACCGAGGCTGGGAAGTTCTATATATATATATATAAATGATATTGGGCATTTCACTCGATTACATAGCATGTTCTAAGGGTTTAGGGTGAAGGAAAATTCGAGTGTAGAATATATACATTTTAAGACCAAACCGGGAGCAGTTGCGAAAAATGCAACTACACAGGCCCTCCGGCAGGAATTGAACCCACGACCTTGCGATTCTAGTGCAATGCTAGAGGGCCTGTGTAGTTGCATTTTTCGCAACTGCTCCCGGTTTGGTCTTAAAATGTATATATTCTACACTCGAATTTTCCTTCACCCTAAACCCTTAGAACATGCTATATATATATAGATGCTTATTACATGATTGACGTGGTTTTTCTTTGTTATTCGTAGCTCTTTATTTATCACTATCAAATCATTAATAATTCATGCCGAAAATTCAAAAGAAACGAATGTTTAATCAGCATCTTTAAATACGGATAAAACATTGATTAATAAAATATCAATGTTTTATCAAAGTTAATAGGCACTAGTGCCTCAAATTCAGCTTTTTCTGAGTTAAAATGATCTTATTTAACCTTTTCTACGACTCTTAAGCTCGGGATACACGTGCAATTTTTTTTTCGCGCTGGTAACCCAACGGGTCAAAAGTTATTGCGTTGCCGGTACGAGAGAAGTGGCTACACGTGTGGTAATTTTATGACGGGGTCGCAATAGTGACACCATGACGTGTCGAAGAGCGAAGCGTTGGCTACTTGGCTTCGGCAATGCTGTTGCTGTGAAGTCGATTCTGATAGAAACAAAGCGTTTAAAACGTTGAATGGAAAAATGTTATTTTTGTGAGCGATTTCCATTATTAGCTGTCCCTGATACTTTGATTCTTCAAGTTGAAGAATCCATACTTTGAGGGATAGTAAGATTGTCATTCTCGTCGCTACTTTCTCTGAGAACATCGACTGTCGACTAATCTATATCTGTACTAAACCGAGACTATTCAAGGAAAGAAAACGAGCATGCTCTACGTCATACTGATCATTCTAAAGCGAATTTTATTAGCCAGTCTGAAATAAACACTGTGTTTCCTGCTAAAACCAGGCTAAAACAATGCCTATGTAATTTAATACTTTCGGCAACGATTGCGGAAGGCATCAAGTTGCAATTGCGTTGCCGCGCAAGATATGATAAATGCGCGATTTCCTCTCTCGCGCCAGCAACGCAATGAAATTTGACCCGTTGCGTTGCCGGCGCGAGAAAAAAAGTCGCACGTGTATCCCGAGCTTTAAACAAAGTGTTTATCAATTTACACTTACAATTTGATAAGTAAGTTAATGCCCATAAAGATCGGCCGCTCATATTTTAACTATATTACTAAACACATGTTGATGAATTGAATTGAAAGGCTCATTACGTATTCACAGGCTGCAGTATCTGGATACAGCCTGTGAATACGTAATGGGCCTTTCAATTCAATTCATCAGCCCCGCTCTTCCCTGCCGAATCACAAATTATTCCTTCTCGAGCTTTTCTAGTATAGTAATCTTAATTTACAGGTTTTCTCACGATTTAGCATAACACAAACTCAAAACAGCAAAATGGCAGAAATGTGTTCTACGTTAACCCGCTCAAGTCATTTTCGTCGCTGTCCATTTTTCCCCTTAAATGAAGCTCGCAAAGGGCAAATCAAAAATATCAAAACATGCTTATCCAATAAAACGTCCATTCATATTCAACATATCGTCTCCTTTTCTCTATTCCCAAAATTAAGACAGTACACGAAACAATGATTTCTGCGCAAAGCGAAGGTTTAAAAATACCCTTGTGAGAAAACCTTGTCAATCACGTAATTCCAAATATAACCCAAGGGGCCCGAAGGCCCCTCGTTCTCGGTCATTAACTCTTATTACATACTATTTGGCGTTATTATAAAGTAATTATGTTATGTTGCTATGGAAACACGTAATTATGCCACCCACTGGATGGTGTGTCGAAACACTGGTGCTGTCGGACAATTTCTAGTCTATTTTGGAGGACTAATTTGACGGGAAAATTTTATAGTATACTTTACAATTACGTCCTCCAACTTTGTCGATGAGTAACAAGTTTTATTATATGCAAGTTACTTCTGTTGAAATCGTGTGTTCTCATTGTTTGAGACGCATCACGTGCGGGTGGATTATTTTCGGTAGATTACGGGTTTTGCTACCCTGCGAGTCACAGCCCCTTTCCGACCTACGCAAGCTTCGGGGGAAAGTGGGCTCTGCCAACAAACTCGATCTTCGCCCCAAGTTTGGGGCGAGTCAGTCAGGTTTTAAACTGGTCAAACAAGTTCTAGTTTACAAACACGCGTAAGCAGGAAAATAGCAAGTGACGCGTTAGAGCCTGGGCCCAAAATAGTATCTTGGCAACCGTTCACGCATGCTCAAAAAGAAATATCGAGTTTGTTGGCAGAGCCCACTTTCCCCCGAAGCTTGCGTAGGTCGGAAAGGGGCTCTGACTCGCAGGGTATAGCCGCCACTGAAGCGCGAGGAAAGTCTAGTGATAAAAGTCGCCAATTCTTGATGTATATTCGTCTGTTGGAATAAACATCCATTGTATTATGATTAAATACCATTCAAGTACCATTTCGCTTCTCTAATTTCGCTTCTCTAATTTCTTTGACATTCTTTTGTCACGATAATCATTCTCTATTTTGCAACAGTTCAGCTATTTAAGCCGATTAATCGTAACGTTGTTTCGACATTAAAGATTTTGTAATTATTCTGTGTTAGCCTGCGTGCAGACTTCAAACGGAAACGAGTGGCGTCTGCACGCAGGCTAGTTCTATTCCAGGGTGCATTCCATGTAGAATATATACATTTTAAGACCAAACCGGGACCAGTTGCGAAAAATGCAACTACACAGGCCTTCCGGCAGGAATTGAACCCACGACCTTGCGATTCTAGTGCAATGCTCTGACTACTGATCTGCAATGCTCTGACCACTGATCAGTGGTCAGAGCATTGCACTAGAATCGCAAGGTCGTGGGTTCAATTCCTGCCGGAAGGCCTGTGTAGTTGCATTTTTCGCAACTGGTCCCGGTTTGGTCTTAAAATGTATATATTCTACACTCGAATTTTCCTTCACCCAAAATCCTGAGTACATTTTATCAAAACGACTGGGTTACACGATGAGAGGAGAAGCATATATTGTAACAGAAATTTATTATGGCAAGCTTCGTACGCTATTTATTACATTTTAGTTGATCAGTTTACCGGCTAAGCTACCAATCTTGTTACAAGCAAAATACAAATATTACAAATTAAAAAGAAAAAAAATAATTGTAACGTACCACAGTGTGTCAGTGAAAAAAAAAATAAAACAACAACAAGCAGCCTAGCTAGTCCCAAGCTCTCTCTTCGCTAGCATGGGTGTCTGTGCCAGAGCGCTGTAACAATTAGTAACGAATGAAAATGAAAATAATAATTTTTCCCTCAGGAAGTGTTCAGTAATTCAGTTTCTGTTTCTTTAGATAGCAATGCTGTTGGGTACACGTCCAGGCAGTAGATATGTATACGGGACTTCCAAGGGACGATTCCTGTCTTCGATCTCTCGAGTAATCTGATTGAGTTCTTCTTTAAAGCTTGCTTTTGCTTCTTGTGCCAATGCTTCGCTAAACAGATTCTCGGCGTAGTCACCCAGGAATTTCTAGAATTAAATACGCACCAGGAAGTGAGTGATTTTTGTTTTAACACGGAAACGTCGAACTTTATTTATTCTGGATAACCCTATTAGTCATATCTTAACTGTTCTTTCTAGAGGTCCAGTAAGGACCATCCTTCGTTAGTCAAGTGTTACTAAATGCAGGAGGAAACCAAAGTAAACTAAACTAAACTATATATTTATACTGGATAACCCCATCAGTCATATCTAAACTGTTCTTTCTAAAGGCAGGAGGAAACCAGAGTAAACTAAACTAACTTTATTTAGACTGGATAACGCTATCAGTCATACCCGCTAAACTGTTCTTCCTGGAGGTCCAGTAAGGGCCATCCCTCGGTAGTCCAGCGTTACTACATGCAGGAGGAAACCAGAGTAAACTAAACTAAACTAACTATATATTTAGACTGGATAATCCTATTAGTTATATTTAAACTGTTCTTTCTAGAGGTCCAGTAAGGACCATGCATATATCCCTAGTTAGTTCACGGTGCAGTGAACTCCATACTTTATCCCACTCTCCTCCAGGGACGTAGCCAGGATTTTGAAAGGGGGAAGCCGAAATCAAAATAAATTTTTAGGGGGGTCCGGGGACATGCTCCCCCGCGAAATTTTGAAATCGAGAGTCACTGAAATGCCATTTCCTGGCTTTTGGAGGAAGGTTTTACAGACTCTAAAGGTTAAAAAAGTCATATAAAATACTCAAAACACGCAAACGTCACACAGATACTCAAAATGCATACACTCAGTAGATTGAATACACTTTTTACAGTTTATTTCCTGACACAATTGATATTGCATCAGTTTTGTAGTTAGGCTCCCTCGGCTCCCCCGGCTCCCCCCCTCCTTGGCTACGTTCCTGCTCTCCTCTCATATCGGGTATAGGGATGGATATAAGAAAGGGAGTTCACTGGTTCAGTGTTACTACAGGAGGAAACTGTAGTAAACTAAACTAACTATATTTATACTGGATAACCCTATTATAACCCTAAACCTATATAAGCCACACTGCATTGTGTACCATCTTTATTCTATGGAAATTTAACTTTATTCTTACTCAACATTTTGTATTGTTTCACCACCCCAATGGGGTCATGTACCGATCACTTGAGCGAAAACGTTCCATAGAACGACTTCATTTATTGAGGGTAATATATATGACAGTATTTACATACTAATAACGCAATGGCCATCATCCCTTGGCGAAACTAGTTGAATTAACCGGGGAAGCTATAGTGTATAGAGGCACAGGAGAGATAGATATATAGAAAAACTTTATTTAAACACGCTAACCCCGTCAACCGAAGCTGATTTCCACGAGGGGCGTGTACAAAAGAAGTATATAAATATAGAATTTAAAAGTACCGTGCTTCGTAGCCTGCGTGGGACCAGAAACGGGTGAAGTCCGCACGCAGGCCACGTGCTGCGTAGGCAGTGTAGAAACAACAACCGAAATATAGTAAGGCTAGATACACCGCCGAAACAGAGAACGCAGGAGTCGAACCAACTCCTCTACTCACATGAAGTTAATATGTTCGGTCACCTATCCGAGTACTAATCCAATTCAACCAGTCTTAAACTTCAGCGGTGAGAAGACGTGTGCTATAACAGATTGTGCCGGAGGCCGGAGATCTGCCGGAGCTCAGGGACGTAGCCGGGGGAGCCGCGGCTCCCCCCTTTTTGATATAAAATGACAGACATGTAACTACAAAACTGATGCAATATCAATTGTGCCAGGAAATAAACTGTAAACAGTGTATTCAATCTACTGAGTGTATGTATTTTGAGTATCTATGTGACGTTTGCGTGTTTTGAGTATTTTATATGACGTTTTTTAACCTTTAGAGCCTGTAAAATCTTCCTCCAAAAGCCAGGAAATGGCATTTCAGCGACTCTCGATTTCAAAATTTCCCAGGGGAGCATGCCCTTGGACCCCCCTAAAAATTTATTTTGATTTCGGCTCCCCCCCCCCTTTCAAAATCCTGGCTACGTGCCTGCTGGAGCTCCGGCGTTTTTTTGGTCAGCCGGAGCTGGAGTTGGGCCGGGGTGTTCTTCCTGCTCCGGCTGGAAAGTAAGAATGACAAAACATATGACAATTTTGTCCAAGTATCGACAAAACTTTGGCCACAAATAATGGCAACATTGAATTTGTTAAATGCGCATATAATCTGAAGTCTTATTTGTTGAATCAAACCATTTCAGCTACCACAAACCACCAAATTACAATAAGTCGTTATGTCTGCGATCTATCTTGTCACAAGATAAGTTACTATGTCATGTCGTAATACAATCACTACTTTGACGCGTCTAGCTCTATCATATATTTCTAGTCCACCGTCCTCTGTCACATCTGAACGTGTCTTTTCGTTGACGGGGAACAAGGCAACATTGGTCGCTTAGCTTTTATTAAATTCAACTATAAAAAGTTTTAAAAACCCTTGGCAGTTTATACTTTTGTATTTTGTTTATTTGTTATTTGTAGTAGCTATATAAGTAGCATAACTTATTTTAATAAGTTAAAGTTAAAACAAATTAAAACTTGTTCGGTTCCATAACGTTTTCTTCGTTTCTGGTATTGCTAGTTGTCGCATTGCATTTGCTTGAATCGCCAAATAACCAACGAGGCCGGAGCCGGATATCAGAGCCGTAAAACAGCCGGAGCTGGAGAAGGAGCCGGAAACTCAGCTGAAAAAACGGGAGTTTGCACACCTCTACCACCCCCCCCCCCCCCTATATGTAGAGGTCTACTCACCTCAGTAGGATAAACTGTTACTAATTCGTTGACAACGGCGACCATCGCTGCTGACTGTTTCTTGTTCGCCAAGGATTTCATGACAGTTTCCAAGCTTGATTTTCCTTTATCGATAGGATGTGGTTGACGCATAAGAGTGGGAGCATTTGGATGGTAGCCATAAGTGGCCATCTGAGAGAAGTTGACTGCGGCGTGCTGACACGAACTGGTGAAAATAACCAGCGTCAGAAAGTGGACAAGCTCTTCACGCGTCTTAAAGGAATCAGGGCATTGTTTATCTACACTTCCTTCACTTTTGAAAGGGTAGCCATTATCGTGAAGGTCATGGATCCAATTCTGTATTTCATTGTCCTAAAAGAAAAAAATTATCGAAGGCCTTGTTTACACGTATACGTTTTCGTTTGAAAACGCAACTCCTTTTTCCGTTGTTTTTTTTTAAATCAGAGAAGTCAATCCTGAGAAGTTAAAGGGGTTCTCTGATGAAAATATTGTTGGTAATGTTTTACAGAATACAGATTTTAATTACTTCTTCCCACAAGGGGCTTTTTAAGAGCAATTTACATTACTAAATTTCAAGTGGCCGAGTCGAAGGCATATTAAAGGCTCTCGAAGCAGCCGCCCTACGACACATTTATGACACACATATTTTATGGAGGGAGGAAAACCGGAGAACCGGGCGAAAAACCCTCGAAGCACAGGAGAGACCAACTAAACTCTACTCACATGAGTGTTCCAAGCTCGAGAACGGGGTTATTCCCAGACGGTCACCCATCCAAGTACTAACCCCGTCGAACCGGGCTTAACTTTTGGTAAGAGGCAGCGCCCTAACAGCACACGCCATCCGTGGTTCCCACCCTTCCCACCCTTGCATAATCCTACAGATATTATTGTAGTTGGTAATTGTACGAAGTTTCATTTTGAAATTCTCAAAAACAAAGCTGTATTTCAGTACGTGCGAAGTTTGTATTTTGGAGCGCCGCCATGAAATTGGCCGTGTTTCGAGGAAGCTTATGACGTCATAGACTCAACAAAAACAAAAGATCATTGTTGTTGTCAACAACAGGGTTACTGTTGTTATTGAGTCTATGACGTCATAAGCCTCTTCGACTCATTCTTCTCAAGCTCGGCCACTTTAATGGCGGCGCTCTAAAATACAAACTTCACACGTAAAATATCACCTTTTCTTCAACGAATTTTGAAATGAAACTTTGCACGATTACTAACTACATAACAGCTTTAGGATTATGCAAAAACATTGCCAACAATAATTTCATCGGAGAACCTCTTAAAGGAAAAGTTGAAAAACTATTTCAACTTTTTCTTTTGGTATCAGACTCTCAATGATGCCAGATATTCTGGCTCACATTCAGGAGAAAGTCTTACGAAGCACGCAGGCGAAATAGTTACCTCAACAACGTCGTTATCTTTTTTGTAGTAAATGTCGATGATTTTTGTTATGAAATTTCTGATGGCAGTCCACAACTTCACGGCATCGTCTCGGTAGTAGAATTGTGGCAGTTTTTCTGCGTCAAGTACACCACGTTTTGCTAGTTGTGCTGGGATATCGAATGTGTCGAGTGTAAGAGCTCTGTAATGTCTCTGCATCAACTTGATGTGTCCACCACCACCAATACTCAGTACTTGGTCCGCCAACCCCCCTGGGGGAATTAATGACCCTCGACCAAGAGTGTTAATAGCCATGACTCCCTTGGTGTGAGGGTACAGGAGTTTCCAGACGGGGTGGAGTGAGGGAAGCTGACGCCATGTCGCCACGGAAACTGGCTCCATCATCAGATGGCATCGAAGCAGATGAGTAATCATCTGAAAGAAGGCATAAAAACGTGACATAAATACACAAATACATACAATGCAATACAATGGCATACAAAACCACAGCATACTATACCATAGCAACAATATCATACCATACTATTTAATACCATAACATAGCATACCATGCCATAGCATATAGCGTACCACGCCATACCATAGAGCATAACATAGCATGCAACACTATAGGATAGCATATACCATACCATATCATAGCATATAGCATACCGCACTATGCCATAGAGCATACCTTAGCATGCAACACTATAGGATAGCATAGCATACCATACCATAGCGTAGCATACCATGGTATACCATACCATGCCATAGAGCATACCATAGCTACAACATTATAGGATTGCACACCATACCAACCACATCGTACTATACCATATCAAACTATACCATACCACACCATGCAATACAATACAATACAATGCGATACACACACAGACATACACTAACCTGATGATACTGAGTATCAGCGGTACGAAGCCAAAGTTTTGCCATAAGCCAGTCGTAGTCGCTGTCTTTTGGTGTGAAGATTGGGTTTGCATCACTGGGCGTCTGTTGCAGCTGAATGGCAATGGGCACAAGATCTCCAGTGCTTCTGACGAAGAAAAGGCCAAGACATGGTGCGATGTAGCGTTTATCGTCTCCTTCGTCCATAGTTGGAATGCCATTCAGGACTTCGTAGTCAACAATGTAAATTTGGCCTTCCTAAAGGAGGCATTTACAGTTAGAAAATTGCTTTTTCATGTTTTTGTACTGTAATAGAAAAACGCGGAATATTGCAAGACTTGAGAAAAGCATGTAAAGAACGGTCTACTTACAGTCTATAACTTTACAGAGGAGTAACTACAGTGTAAGTATCTCCCTGTAAGATCTTTGGGCATCATCGTTTTCTGTTGGCTCAAACATGTTAAACCTCGAGGGTGCATGTCTGGTGCGGCACGGACGCAAATTGTAAAGTACTTCTGATACTCATTGATGTGAACGTCTGTCCTCATTGATGTGAACGTCTGTCTGTCTGTCTGTCTGTCTGTCTGTCTGTCTGTCTGTCTGTCTGTCTGTCTGTCTGTCTGTCTGTCTGTCTGTCTGTCTGTCTGTCTGTCTGTCTGTCTGTCTGTCTGTCTGTCTGTCTGTCTGTCTGTCTGTCTGCTTGTTAATCCTTATATTTTACCAAAGCTTCTTACTTTCATGGCTTTTTCCAACGATGATCCTCGATCTAACAGTCCACTAATCAATTCGTCTGTGACTGGAAACTTTTCAGGCACGCTATCACATCTTCTAATCACTTCAGGATTACACGCATTAAGAAACTGTTTACCGTACCACACGTCATGGCCCCAATGAGATGCAGCGGGAGGAAGATTCATATCTCCCAGCACACCTGAAGTAATATTCTCACGAAAGTCGTCAAATGTATCCCAGGGATCTAACGAGTTGTAAAACTGGACTAGATTGACGGAATTTAGTAGAGCTTTAATTCCAGACCCAAGCAAAGACCTCGAAGCTTCTAGGGTGAACCGAGCGTCTTTCGGTAGATCAGAAACTTCTTTGGCTTTGACGAAGCCTGGGAGATCTTGTGAATAGCTCGGGTCCGATCCCCATTCGTAAACCTTCTGGTGATCAGCGACCTCTTTCTTGCGTTGTTTATTCAAAGCTTCAATGTTCTTGGTCTCCTGAGGTAGTCGTGCTGAAGAAGAGGAAGACAATTCCTTGAATGTCTGCATGGTAATAAATTGTAAGAAAGAAAGAAAGACGGACGGACGGACGGACGGACGGACGGACGGACGGACGGACGGACGGACGGACGGACAGACAGACAGACAGACAGACAGATGTATGGATAGACAAACATACAGATGAACTGACAGACACGCATGAACAGACGTATGAACAGACAGACAGACAGACAGACAGACAGACAGACAGACAGACAGACAGACAGACAGACAGACAGACAGACAGACAGACAGACAGACAGACATATATATATATATAGAGAGAGAGAAATATTTATTTGCATTCGGAGTTTCTTCAGTTTTTTACAAAACTGCTTTCCAAGAAAGCCGAAGATATTTAAAAAGTTTCTAGATCTGACCTCATAGCCTTGGCTTGTAATTACTCGTGCTGCCCGATTTTGCAACTTTTGTAATCTAGTAGCAGTTTTAATTGGCATGTTGTCCCATACTACATCGCAATAGTCAAATAATGGTTGAATTAACGGCTTATATATTGTTTGCGATGTTTCCAGTGGAACAAACTGTTTTACTTGGCGAAGGCCAGAGATAGCAGCACATATTTTTTTAGAAAGATGATCAATATGATCTATCCATGATAACCTTTCATCTATATATACTCCTAACGATTTGGTAACCCTAACTCGGTTTATAGGTTTTCCATCCAAAAATAAATAAGGAATATTTCTAATTTTGGCAAGACTATGGTCAGATCCAATAAACATGTGCTCTGTTTTTGTGGCATTAATATTAAGCTTGTTTGCCTAGACGGATTGACAGACAGATAGACGGATGGGTGGACAGACAGACAGACAGACAGACAGACAGACAGACAGACAGACAGACAGACAGACAGACAGACAGACAGACAGACAGACAGACAGACAGACAGACAGACAGACAGACAGACAGACAGACAGACAGACAGACAGACAGACAGACAGACAGACAGACAGACAGACAGACAGACAGACAGACAGACAGACAGACAGACAGACAGAGGAATAGGGGCCGTTAATTTCATACCTTCGCCTTCGAAAACTACCATTTCACTGATGACCCAGCGAAAGCAAGGGAAAGTGAATATGCGGTTGTTGTTCGAATCTTTTGTGATCCAAACTTGGTTAAGAAGCCAATCACTGTAGAATCCGAATCCACTGTTTGTCAAAGTGATCATCAGCAAATCTCCAACGTCAATATCATCCACTTCATATGTATCTGTTTTACCTTTTCCAAAATCATTGTGGAAAAATTTACCCAACGCATGTGGCTTTGTGACTCCCTTGGTACCTGGAAGAAAAGTGGATATTAACCCATTGCTGCCTAGGATGGCTGAGGGTTCTCATAGGCGGCGGAAGATAGGTTTAGTAGGGGGGGGGGCTGACTTAACCTGAGTATCAGGCCCTTCGTTTTCTTTTGGGGACTGGGGCGGAGAACGGAGAGAAAAAGAAGGGCCTGACACAAATCTATTCATAGACCCGTGTTCTTCGTCCAGAATCTGGACGAAACCCTGATTGGTTGAGAGACAAAAGCCGGAAATAATCAACGGAAATTAAGTAATGAACTGATTCGAAAATCGAATGTTCTTCGGGGAATTGCCGAGAAGCCGCCCAGACTCCGACTAGAAAGTTTGTATTTTCTTAAATTTACCGTTAACGTTTTTGCCATTTTCATGGACAAGAGCGATTAAAGAAGCTGAAGAAGGAACCTCCGCGTTTTGCCCGTAATAATGTGTATGGAAAGCCAGTCTAGCCGCTGATTACGGGAAGAAACAGTTGGGCTTGAAAGTTCATTCTGACCTGAAAAGCGAACGCAGTGTCCGTAATTTATAGTCTACTGGAACTTATACACTTATAATACTGTAGGTATAAAGTCTGAATACAAACCATATCAAGGCCGCTAAGCTTTGCAGCCTTTGCTTGACTGAATGTCTGAATCTGAACTGAAACGCGTGAGACAAATTATTGTCTCGTCGCCAAGCTAAAGCAGTTGTTGAAATGGGGTGAAACATCAAAACGTTTGGTGAAAACATTTAACATGTTGTGGCTATTCGGAAAACCGGAATTGCCGTTGTGCATTTAATTAACATATCTGGGAATATATTTGAGGATTGCTGTAATCAAATATTAAAATATTTGGTGGTCCCGAATCCCGATCGTTAAATAATTTCCCTAATTGCAAATTGCTGGTTCATTGCAGTATGCAGTACTAGATTTTACTTCGGCATTGCCACTTCAGAAGATTACTTGAAAACTGAATAAACGTGTGTTTGAAGACGTATGCACAAGCAATGAATTTTTTGAGGTTCGATTTGCTTAGACAGTTACCGTAATTATTCGAATAAACGCCTCCCTCGAATAAACGCCGCCCTCGAATAAACGCCGCAGGGACAAGCAAAAATATTATTAAACGCCGCCCTCGAATAAACGCCGCACCTGAAGCGCCAAAAATTTAATAAACGCCGCGGCGTTTATTCGGTACTTATCTTTAAAAAATAAGACAACATTAAATCTAAAGCAGACTTGGATATTTATTCTTCTCGATTACAATGTTAGACTCGGACCACGAAGGAGACAGTGACATTGAAATAGAATGAAACTTAGTCATTATATAAGACAGTGAACAGTTCAATTTTCATATATATTTATATATATTTAAAAGACATATGAATTTTATTCTTAGTTTTTTAATAAATTCACAGTTGTTGTTACAAAATTTGCAATAAACGCCGCCCTCGAATAAACGCCGCCCTCGAATAAACGCCGCACCTGAAGCGCCAAAAATTTAATAAACGCCGCGGCGTTTATTCGAATAATTACGGTAGGTGTTAATTTGTTTGGTGAAGCTTTTTATAGACACATGCAATACAAAACAAAACAAAACAAAACAAAACAAAACAAAACAAAACAAAACAAAACAAAACAAAACAAAACAAAACAAAACAAAACAAAACAAAACAAAACAAAACAAAACAAAACAAAACAAAACAAAACAAAACAAAACAAAACAAAACAAAACAGGAAGTGATTTTTATTGGCTATGGTGCGTCACATGAATAGGGGGCGGAGGAGAAGAATCAATGTCTCTCTTTGAAACAGAGCCTGACACAAATCTGATCTCAGGTTAGGGCTGACTTCGAGCGCCGACGGCGCGAGAAACCTCTAGGAGGTCCGGGGGCATGAAAATTTTGAAATCTAGAGTCTCTGAAATAGCATTTCCTGCGTTTTGGAGGAAGATTTTACAGAATCCTAAACGTTATAATACCTTTACCGCCCACAACAATTTTTTCATTATTCTTCATTTTTTCCGACCTTTCTTAATTCTTGGCTCAGATGAAAACGGCAATTCATTGTTCAAACTTTGAGAAACATTTCGATATGGCTCATTCATAATACTTCTGGTCAGCACTCATCAAACGCTAATACTTAGAGTACTTCATGAAATTAGTTTTGAGCTATCACACGGCACGATTTTCTTTACGATTGTCACCCTGCAGTGATATGGAATTTTCAAAATGCTGTATATCGAAGATGTATAAATATTCACGGTATAGTCACCCTTACCTTCGGCGCAAAGGCAGGGGGGATTAGCCCCCCCTTTTTTTTCCACTTTTACAAAGTTGGTAGCCCCCCCCAGCCCCCCGGTTCCGCCGCCTATAAGGGTAATCCCTTTGATGAGTAAAATCATCTGGCGCTATAGTTAAATAACTAGAAGTTTTTATCAAAAGTGAAGTGCTGCGAGTTGTTACCATTTACTATTTAGTATTAGTATAAATACACAGGTGATTATAGAAAATCACGCGCGCTGATTGGACGAGCTACTTCGGATTAATTCTCGATAATCACCTACAGCGTTTATTCAAAACGGCCGCCAGCCAAGTTGTCAATGCAACAGACGAGGAAATTAACAATTTTAAACAAAATGTTGTTCCTAAAAGTACGAAAATGTGTATTTATACTAAAACAATTATTCGCTTCAGGCTCAGTGAATATCGGTGAATAATAACCTCGACTTCGTCTCGGTTATTATACACCGATATTCACCTGTCCTCGCCTTCGGCGAATAATTGTTAAGTAAAATACTTGTTATCGTCCGAAGCATTTTCAATTAAAGAGCTTAAGCATGCGACGTTTTCCTCAACATGGACGTCACGCGTATAAAATCGAGCCATTAAAGAGTGATCGCGTCACTGTCAGCATGCTTGAAGTGAAGAACGGCAATCTATGCAGTTTTAGGTAGTTGATTTGCAGCAATAACGACTGTTGCTATCTTTAATGGCTCAATTTTGTACGCGTGACGTGAGTGTTGACAATAACGTCGTATGCTTAAAATGTTAAGTGAAATCATCTGGCACAATGGTGTGGAATGTCATATAAAAATTAATGAACAAAGACTCGTATAAATACACTGTCTGCCCCTCGAAATGTCGCTAAGCCTTTTGTGGCCTTGATATATACTTCCAGCAACAAATAGAGTTGTGTTTGATATAATAGTATAGTAGAAAAATACACTTCTCTTTAATAAATCAATAGTTTCCCGACACTTTTCAAGTTAGGGTTACGGTTCCCCCCGGGAAATTCACATTTTTTAGATTAGGGTTCGGGAGTTCGGGGGGGGGGGAAGGGTTTCATTAATAACCTCTTTATTAAACAATTTCCAGTAACTTACTGGATACAATGTGTATATAATGTCTAGTAGTTTATTAGGTACAACGTTCGGATCGGCTGCAATTTGACGAAACAATTCTCATTATGGTCTTTTTTTCCCATGGTAGTAACCGCCGACCAAACTGTAATTAATGAATGAATTTGTGACTAATCGTACTGCGGGCGCGTCTGAGCCTACAGTCAAACATTGAGTTAGCATAAGGTCAGCGGTCGCTGTCATGAAAGAAAGGAACCATATTTCCGTCATCTTGGTCGGGTAAGTTTTTTTTAACGGAACCCGCAGTCAAGTTGTATGACAATCAAGTTGTCTGACCGTACCACTGACCTCTATAATATAACTGGACTGCGGGGTCTCATTGCAAATGACTGACGGCGGGGGTCTGAAAAATGATGGCGTGAGCAGAGGTTATTTTTCTCATTGTAGCGACCACTGACCAAGATTGTTGGCACAGGTTCTGCCAATAACCAATCAAATTTGTTTGATTATCCGCCATTTGCCATTTCTTTGATATTAAAAATGCTTCTTTCCAAATGGATCGGTTCAATCCAGTGGTTCAATCTAATTATATTATTTATATATTTTAACTATAATATCGCATCTTATTCTCCGACTTCGACCTGCTTTGAAAGACAATAGCGATTTATCTACACAGTCAAGAGAACTGCAAATCCAAAGCTACTAATCAAAATAGTAAATGGCGACGGCGTTCTATATAAAAAGTCAAGACTGTTTTGTGCTTTGAGAGATACAATACGGTAAGTGGTTTATTCCAGCTTATTCCTTGTATGTGTATTATTCTTTAATAAAAAACGACTATTGACAAGTAGATCAGTTACTGTGTAGCCACGATAGGCAGTGATTTGGCCTTTCTGGTGAAGAGGTCGAACTCGAAGACGAAGCATCAGTATTTTGTTATCATGTTTTCATTTCCTTATACATTGAAAAATCAAACGAGTTGGCTGTTGGCTTTGCCAAGTTTATCACTGCCTATGACAAGACTAGTCGATGTTTGTAAAAAAAAATGTCAAATTTAATAATCAATGCCATGTCTACATGCCCGGGCTTTGGCACTCGGCCGTCCCCAAATCAAGTCCAATCGCTAGTGATTTCCGATTTAATTTTCCTATTTTAGTTGATTTTTCCGTTCGCATTACCTAAGTCACAAAGTGCGTTTACCACCTAGCTTGTATGCTAATGCAACTTACTGGTGAATTTTAAAGCCGAATTCCAACATTTGGACTATTAAAATGTATTAAACCCAGGCTGAAAATACTATCTACCCACCAACAAAAGCTATGCACCATCTTCTATTAGGTAAAGACCATTCAACTGTCTTGCATTGGTAAAATCTAAAATTATGGTCGACCACTATTGTTACATTTCATATCACTTGATGAGTGTACATGATTGTTATTACATTTGATGGTATTGAGTCTGGACAAACCATTATAATTATATAGTATATAATTATGTGCTTTGTAGACTTAATCATTGATAGCTAAACAGAATTAGCTTTGATAATTGTTCTCTGACCTTTTTCTATCGCAGCTTTGATGTATGAACTCTGGCCAAGTGATGCATGTGGATCTTTGAGAACACTGGGAACAACACTTGACCAATATGAAGCAATGTGATTGTTTGTTGCTGTATACAGGCATACAGTCACGTGCTCATCCAAGGCTTCAAAAATGTCTGATCCAATGCAAGTGGATAGTACAGTACTACGGTGGTTGCAATTGAATTGACAATTCCAGAACACTGGTAATTTTTCTGATGTTGTGTTCAGTATTCTCATCAAGCACTTTTGTGCTTCATGGCATTCAGTTTCATAATGTATTTTTCTTGGCAGAAGACTTGTACTGTTTTTGCCAGTCCTTGGTCTTGAAATAATAATTTCAACTGTTTTAAGTGTTAATGTTTCAGATCCTAGGACTTACAATATGAATACTAATTGATATTGTGAAGTATTTGTTTGTCTTTATATTAACGTTTGCCAAATATAGAGTGAATAATTTATCTTTAATACCAATTTTGCTTGTAAAGTAAAGTGCAATTAGCATTAACCAACAATAAAATGTGCACTTACACAGAAAAGAAATCCCCTTTTCTTGCTTCAGCTGGTGGAGTGGTGGGATGCCTTGTTTGTGCAGTGTGTGCCCAAAAGCAGGGGTGTAGGAATGGGGGGAATATGGGGCATGTGCCCCACGCCCCACCCCCCCACCCCAACTTTGTCATGAAGTGCCTTTTTTTCAAAAAGAAAAGTGTCCTTTTATGATAAAACATGTGTTTCAAGTGTCCTTTTGAAGTCCTACCCCTGAATAAAGTGCCCTGTTGAAGCTGTGCCCCTCCAAGATCAGCTTCCTATGCCACTGACCAAAAGCGTGGCATTTTCCCTCTTCATGAAGACAGCTCGATAAAAAAATACTCAAAACAAACTGCAACAGATGTACTTAATGACCACAAAACTTTTCGCTATATTTTTTAAGCCTTAATATAAATACTTTTGAACACTCTGGATATCTGACTTCCTGTTTTGTGACCTTTTAATGTTTTGACATTTACAGCGGTTGAAAGTATGATTGTATTAAGCTAAGTGGACAATTTTTGCTTTTGTTACATGAGGGTTTTTTATCTATAATATATGTGCAGGAAGAAATGCATAATAGGTATTAAATAAGTGTTTATTAAATAAGTTTTTTTTAGAAAAAAACTAAACTGCAGATGCTATCAGCTTTACAATTGCATGCTTCGAAGGCACGATTTGTATTACGGATTATAACTTTAAAACTCTATAGTTTATATTTATACTGTTAACAAGTCCCAAAAGGTTGCTGAATTCCGGTTCCCTCGTTTGAAAACCATTAAAGATTATGAAATGTTTAGTTTTTGCCGTGGTTTTTGGCAGTTTTGCAAGAGAAAAACAATTGCCGTCAAATAATAGTCACCAACAGTCAAGTTATATATAGTGGTCAGCGGTCACTACCATGAGAAAAATAACCTCTGCTCACGCCATCATTTTTCAGCCACTTTTTCGAGAGACCCCGCAGTCCAGTTATATTATAGAGGTCAGTGGACCGTACCCTGGGTCAGCTGGGTGCCACGAGGGCCCCTCCCACTTTGGCTTCCTTGCCTGCCCCTGCCCCAGTTATTCCTCACAAGCGTTGAAAAACCACTGGCACCCATAAAGATCTAGTCTTAGGATCTTACCAGTGATAGTGATGCTGATTGTTGCATCGGTACCAGCCTTAGCTTGATCTGATGTCTGAACTTTAACTCTGTATTTTTCTCCCATTCTAATAATAACAAATAGAGACAAAAATCATTTACACAAACGTTGCCGGTAGAATTGAGTTAATATATGTATATATTAGATAGGGGAACACTAGGAGCATGTTCTGTTGCCTCTCACTTGATACTTAGTACCAGGGACGTGGCGAAGGAATCGCGATGGGGGGGTTGCGATGATAAACGAAAATTTTCATATCAGAGACATAGTGTACAAAAGCGAGAATTGATCGAAAAACTTGTAATGTACAAACGGGTATTTAGGAGCTGGGCAAAACAAGACAAGACAAGGCAAGGCTGGTGGCGTCGCTAGGGGGGGGGGGGACGCGTCCCCCCCAGTTCTCTTCAAGACCAATTTTGAGATTCTTCCAAATCCGGTGAGAAACGTTGGGGGGGGGGGGAGGGGGGTATGTTATGATTCCAAGTGCTCAGCTCACATCGCTAGCTGGACAAATAGTTTACAAGTGTGTGAATGTGTTTTTCATATCTTTTCTTGCGTTAGTTCACTCAGGGCCGTATCCAGGCGGTTTGAGAAGTCGGTGCACGGTTTGGGCGTCCAAACTAGGTGCCCAAAAATATAAACTATGTACTACAATCTGAGAGTTTTTTCAAAAACCGTACAAGAATTTAAAAATCACCCCTCAGAATGTAAAAATTCACATCTCAGAATGTAGGAAATGGCATTGCCGAGACTCTAAATTTCAAAATTTTCTGGGGGGGCATGCCCCCGGACCCCCCTAGAACGTTTCTGCTACGTGTTAGGTTCACACAACAATTTGGGTTAAGTTTACGAATGTTTGGGGGTTAAGGTTAATGCACCCGAAACGATCATATATATTTTAAAATCACAATTATCTATATAAAGACTTTTTGCTGCCGAGCGTAGCGAGGCAGCTCACTAATCTTGACATGGGTTACCTGTGTCTCGTGTCCAGACCTCTTTGCCGAGTTATGTATAGTCAACGGAATCGAGATTTTGAGAGTTTATTTATTTATTTATTTGTTGAGCATTTTATGACGTTTTGTGACGTAGGAAGTTCTTCCTACAACTTACATCACATACGCCAGAAGGATTTGTTTGATGAAATTACATGTACGTTTTGAAGCGTGGTTTCAACACGGCAACACCACGACGGCGATGGATTTTCTGAACTCGCAGTTATCACACTTCAATGTTCTTGGCTATATATGAACACACTTGTTGTCTTAGGATAATAGGAATCTTATACAATTTTAGTGAGGAGAGATTATCTTGTCGAGGACAGGTAAGATATCAGTTTTTACAACTGACAACTGTGTTTCTTGGTAGAAGATTTCACGGTTGTTTTCTTTTATTTTTAGGTGTACAGTATATTGCCAATATTTGTGTGGGTTCATTGTGTTTGCGCTGATCAGCATTCTGATCAGACGTACGCTACTATCTGCGTGTGTGAACGTGTGTATATTTTTACTTATACAAATTCTGCAAAATAATCAGATGGACTCAATGGTACATCGCTGTATAATTTTATAAAAGCTCTAGATTTGTCAAAACATATTAAGCACTTGGGATTGCACTGACAGTAGAGCAAGAGGCATGATTATTTAATATTCGTATACATGTATTAATATGTGTATATCCTGTCAAAACCCTTGCCACATCATGTTAAGCAATAAGTTATATATAATAACTTGTAGTAATGTGTAAATACTCTGTCTATTGCAATTAATATTAACTTTTGGGACTTTCCAGCCTCCCTCGCAGGCAACCCTTGAGCTATTTTGGGTGGAGTGGGCAAACTTGGGTGGGGTGGGCAACCTCGGGTGAAGTGGGCAAACTCACGTGCAGTGGGCAAACTCGGGTGGAGTGGGCAATCTTGGGTGGAGTGGGCAATCTTGGGTGGAGTGGGCAACCTCGGGTGGAGTGGACAACCTCAGGTGGAGTGGGCAACCTTGGGTGGATTGGGTAAACTTGGGTGGAGTGGGCAATCTTGGGTGGAGTGGGCAATGGGGGTGTCACATTGGCCACAGACTGCACATATTTGCTTGTGGAGTAGGCTAAATGTTTTTGTTCCATTTGAGGCAGCACTTCACTTGCGATAGTAATTTCTAGTATATAGAATTAACATGAAGTACCAACAATTATGACGTCATATAACGATGACGTCATCATTTTGTCCCCCCCCCCCCCACACACACACACACACACACACACTCTCCCAGGTCTGGCGACGCCACTGGCAAGGCAAGGCAAGGCAAGGCAAGGCAAGGCAAGGCAAGGCAAGGCAAGGCAAGGCAAGGCAAGACAAGACAAGACAAGATGCAAGGCAAGGCAAGGGCAAGGCAAGGCAAGGCAATGCAATTGGCAAGGCAAGGCAAGACAAGACAAGACAAGATGCAAGGCAAGGCAAGGGCAAGGCAAGGCAAGGCAATGCAATTGGCAAGGCAAGACAAGACAAGATGCAAGGCAAGGCAAGGGCAAGGCAAGGCAAGGCAATGCAATTGGCAAGGCAAGGCAAGACAAGACAAGACAAGATGCAAGGCAAGGCAAGGGCAAGGCAAGGCAAGGCAAGGCAAGGCAAGGCAATGCAATTGGCAAGGGCAAGGCAAGGCAAGGCAAGGCAAGGCAAGGCAAGGGCAAGGGCAAGGGCAAGGCAAGGCAAGGCAAGGCAAGGCAATGCAATTGGCAAGGCAAGGCAAGGCAAGGCACGCCCCTGCTTCCGTCTGGCTCTCCTGTGCTTCGAGGATTTTCTGCCTTGTTCAATCCTACGGTTTTCCTCCCTCCGTAAAATCAACACTTAGATCTCTTCACTGTATTCCGTTGTCTGTAACATGTATCGTACATGGCTGCCATGCAGAGCGCCTTTGATATGCCTTCACGGGCTTCGACTCAGCCACGTTGAAATGATACTTCACTAAAAGATGACGAGCGAGTTCGAAACGGGTTGGTCCGCGATCTCGATAACCGTATAGTGATCAAACTTATACGAAAACTCTCGATCAATGTTATACCGAAAAGCTCTCGTTTACATGTGTTATTAAATTGTACTGAAAAATGTTGCTCAAGTGCAATAACGTTCTTTGTTCTGTGTTGGCATCTTCATCGATGGAAATACGTTAAATGTATTGAGGTAACTGCAATATTTGTGATTTGCTTTATTTTTGCTTGTATTGTTTATTATTGTACTGATGTCTTGCAAATAATAGTCGATGTTATGCAACAGTGTATAGTTTCATCAAGTATTCATCGATCGTCTATACACAGCCAAAATCAGAAAGCACGTTGCCATCAGATAACCCTGTTTCACTTGAAATTTTACTTGTACGTGAGAATTCAAAATGTTCCCAGTTATCAGTACAAGCTATTGCCAATATAGACTAAAAGTCAGACACTCTTTATAGTACGACAGAAGAAACTAGATCTCGTTATGCTAAATTTATTGTGCTCGAACTCCTCGAAGTAAAATACAGCCCCCATATTGGTCGTCGTGATCGAGAACCAGGCAGAATTCCAGGTAAAAAAGTACCATCCAAGTACTAATTCTGCCTGCTACTCACGTTATTAAATAATTTTGTAATAAATAGTAAGTGTATATATTTATGACTTTTAGTGACTATTGTAGTTATGTATTCTTAAATTTCTTATCTTGTTTGTTATGATTATTTATATATTTCTTAAATGCACGCCCTCCATGGAAACCAACTTTACAGTTGATGAAGTTAGCGTGTTGAAATAAAACGTATCTATCTATCTCTAATGTATATTGCGATTACTTAAAGTAGAATGGTTTAAACGGATTCGCGTATGAATGATGCTGGAACGATTAAGCCGAGTACTAACTGTGGTTTGACTGGAAGTTGTACCCGTTCACACGAGTCCGGAGCGAGTTGAAAACGGCGCTAAAAAGTCACAAAACGCCCTTGCGTTCACACGGGCACCGGATCGAAATTGTGTGAAAACGGCGCTCTAACCGGGGCGTTTTGAAAACGATTTCTAGACGGAGCGAAATGAAACGGAACCCTTGGCACTGGCAGTGTCGTGTGAACACAAGATCCGGCACTTTTTCGCTCCGCTTTAGTACCCAGTTCCTAAATTTTCGTCTCCTAACCAAACGGCTGGCGTATTTTTCAGCGATGGAAAACTTTAATTGTCTTCTCGACTTCGGAAAGCTTCTGCTAAGGACTTGTGCTGCTGTTTGAACAATTATAACATTATTACAACAATGACTAGGCAGTGTAAATAGGAGAAGATGAAGCCCAATAAGGTGAGTTCCTAACGGAATTACTAAAATTGTAAACCTAGAATGCACTATACACCTTGGGGGATAATATTCTTTGAATTGCTTCTCGTTTCATTTACTTTTGACGAGATATGGCTATTTAAACAGTGCACAGCATTGAAATACTGGATATACACCAGAAGGTTCCGGTGTCGTGTGAACGCCTTCAAAGCGTCGTTAAATTATGACGGATTCGTGTGAACGTAACCAATTTTACCGTTTATCTTCTACACCGGACTCGTGTGAACGCAGTAATTTCTTGTCCGGAAGAGATCTATATAGAGCAGGCGTCATGTCAAGCTAAAAAGAATCATTCTTCAAACTAAATTCAGTGGAAGTTGGTTATACTGTTTAATTTATTAGACTGTATAGATGCACGAGTTTTCAACAGTGAGATTATACAGTTCTAATATACAAACACAGTCATTGTGTTTGCATGTATATTATAACTGTGTAATTTCTAGCACTGAGTGCTAAAAAGCGGTGCTCTGCACGAACGGACGAATTCCTGAACAAACTAACGAACGAACTCAGTATACTGAATATGAACGAAGTCCCGACCTAACGAACGCGAACTCCCGAACGAACTAAGGCCTAGGTCAAACGTCGCTCTTCTCATGCGCCAAACCTAATGACTTAGGCTAATGAATGAACGAATTTAATAACGAGCGAACGAAGTCACACTCTCTTATTATACATGGCAAGGAGTTCCAAGTTACAGTACCATTATAATTGAAACTATTTTTTAAACTATTAGTTTATTCGATTAACCATTTAAATACATTTATTACACAAGCTTACCTTTTTCTGAATTTTGCAGAAGCAAAAAGATTTCCTGAACTCTGAAGTTGTCGTAGTTTTTTTCGTTGCTGCGCAAACGATCAAAACTAAAGTGAAGAACTGAAGGCAACGGATGTCGTTTATATACTTATATGGCAGCATTTCATGGATTATGACCCTGCCGAGACGTGCGTGACGCCGTTTCAGTAAACGCCTTTCAAACTAAATTGAACATCCCATTTTCCCGATATACCGACTTGATTGAACAAACAAAACAACTTGTGTTTGACTAAAATACATTAAATTCGTGAGGAAAGTTCAGACTTTAAGACTGTAGTTATATTGTTTATTGTTTTGAGGAATTGCAGTTTGCTATAAATAATAACGACAAAGCTCTTCTCAATTGATTTAAACATCCTTTTGCGTGTGTCTTTATATTTAGCCTCGTTTGTGCGTCTGTAATTGAAAAAGAATCTTTGTTTCATATATATACCAAGGTTGCATGGGAAGTTATATATATATATATATATATATATATATATATATATAGATGCATAAACTAGATTTGCGGTTATTATGCAACCCACTGGATGGCGTGTCGAAACACTGGTGTTGTCGGACAATTTCTAGTCTATTTTGGAGGACTAATTTGAAGGAAAAATTTATAGTATACTTGTAACAAGTTCTGTTATATGCACAAGTTACTTCCGTTGAAATCGTGTGTTCTCATTGGCTGAGACGCATCGCGTGCGGGTGGATCATTTTCCGTAATCGACTGAGACATATTGTTTACAACTGAACAATGAAAGAAAACCGAAAAAGTTTTGTGAATTTAATAACGTGAGGACTAGGACCCTGTTTACGTAAGCCGTATTGAGTGTTCAAGTCAAATCTCGCATGTTGTTTCTCCTTGTTGTGTTTACATGAAGAAGATTGAAAGTTTTCGATCTGATCGAAACGAATGGCTGAAGCCACACAGAGATGCCTGCATGTGGAGGAGGCTATGCGGGATCAAAACAAGACACAAATATTTCAAAGTCATCATCAGACCAGTTCCACCGGCACTTTTGACGGTCAACTTATCCGGTGGAACTTACCAGGATGGCGTAGAATGACGAGTGAGTGCTGACGCGATGATGACGATTGAGATGTCGTGAGGGTAAAAAGTGCCGGTGGAACTTAGGATGGCGTAGAATGACGATGTTTGACGTGCGCGAGGCAACATGCGTGAGAACATGCACTTACATCAAAGGTGCCCACACACAGTCGGACTTCTGGTTGTTCTTTATTCGGTGGCTCAATGCTATTTACCAGTCTTCATCTTTTTTGGGAAATGGCCAATTGTTTATGTATTAACTGTGGTCGCAGACACCGCTAATTCTCGGTTTTCACTCACGTGATCGGTGGTCCCGTTGGGGTGGTGAAACAATACGAAATGTTTGAATAAGAATAGAGTTAAATTCCCATAGGATAAAGGTTGTGCACCAACATAGCCGCCGTGACGTCAGATGAAAACCAAGAATTGCACGAAACTCTAATGTAATCTTACGGCTTTGCGACCTTAAACCCATTCCTACCTGAGTCGGAAAGGTGAGGCCCCATTAGGGGGGGGGGGGGGTATGGATATCCCGTATCCCGTTTATATTTCCTTAAAATATCCCGTATCCCTAAATGATTTCGTCTTGTATCTATAATGGCAAAATCGATGACGACTTACAGCCGGCGAAAAACGTTTGCATTTTTAATCGCTTTAATGGTCGTCTGGTCAAGTTGTGTCGTAAACAAAAGGGGCTGCAGTGAAATTAACCTATACATACAGGAAGATTGGCGCAGCAAGCTTGATTTCCATATTGTAATGTAATGTAATGTAACATACGATACATATATGACCACATATGCCCTGTAAAGGCTACAGGTACTAGTTCCGCGTGTCGTATAATTAAAGTGTGCAACGTCATTTGACAAAAAAATATCTCGGGTGTGCACTTGCCATACTCTGAGTGAAGTCGGAAGCATATATTGTAACAGAAATTTATTATGGCAAGCTTCGTACGCTATTTATTACATTTTAGTTGATCAGTTAACCACTAAGCTACCAATCTTGTTACAAGCAAAATACAAACATTACAAATTAAAAAGAAAAAAAATAATAGTAATGTACCACAGTGGGTCAGTGAAAAAAAATTAAAACAACAACAAGCAGCCTAGCTAGTCCCAAGCTCTCTCTCTTCGCTAGCATGGGTGTCTGTGCCAGAGCGCTGTAACAATTAGTAACGAATGAAAATGATAATTTTTTCCCTCAGGAAGTGTTCATTAATTCAGTTTCTGTTTCTTTAGATAGCAATGCTGTTGGGTACACGTCCAGGCAGTAGATATGTATACGGGACTTCCAAGGGACAATTCCTGTCTTCGATCTCTCGAGTAATCTGATTGAGTTCTTCTTTAAAGCTTGCTTTTGCTTCTTGTGCCAATGCTTCGCTAAACAGATTCTCGGCGTAGTCACCCAGGAATTTCTAGAATCAAATACGCACCAGGAAGTGAGTGATTTTTGTTTTAACACGGAAACTTCGAACTTTATTTATACTGGATAACCCTATTAGTCATATCTTAACTGTTCTTTCTGGAGGTCCAGTAAGGACCATCCTTCGTTAGTCAAGTGTTACTAAATGCAGGAGGAAACCAAAGTAAACTAAACTAAACTATATATTTATACTGGATAACCCCATCAGTCATATCTAAACTGTTCTTTCTAAATGCAGGAGGAAACCAGAGTAAACTAAACTAACTTTATTTAGACTGGATAACGCTATCAGTCATACCCGCTAAACTGTTCTTCCTGGAGGTCCAGTAAGGGCCATCCCTCGGTAGTCCAGCGTTACTACAGCAGGAGGAAACCAGAGTAAACTAAACTAAACTATATATTTAGACTGTATAATCCTATTAGTTATATCTAAACTGTTCTTTCTAGAGGTCCAGTAAGGACCATATATCCCTAGTTAGTTCAGTGCAGTGAACTCCATACTTCATCCCACTCTCCTCCAGGGACGTAGCCAGGATTTTGAAAGGGGGGAGCCGAAATCAAAACAAATTTTTAGGGGGGTCCGGGGGCATGCTCCCCCAGGAAATTTTGAAATCGAGAGTCGCTGAAATGCCATTTCCTGGTTTTTGGAGGAAGATTTTACAGACTCTAAAGGTTAAAAAACGTCATATAAAATACTCAAAACACGCAAACGTCACATAGATACTCAAAATGCATACACTCAGCTGATTGAATACACTGTTTACAGTTTATTTCCTGACACAATTGATATTGCATCCGTTTTGTAGTTAGCCGTGGCTCCCCCCCCCCCCCCCCCCCTGGCTACGTCCCTGCTCACTCATATCGGGTATAGGGATGGATATAGGAAATGGAGTTCACTAGTTCAGTGTTACTACAGGAGGAAACTGTAGTAAACTAAACTAACTATATTTATAATGGATAACCCTATTATAACCTTTTTATTCTATGGAAATTTAGCTTTATTCGTACTCAACATTTTGTATTGTTTCACCACCCTAATGGGGTCATGTACCGATCACTTGAGCGAAAACGATCCATAGAACGACTTCATTTATTGACGGTAATATATATGACAGTATTTACATACTAATAACGCAATGGCCATGACATCCATTAAAGAGTCTCGAAGAACTCTTTCGGCCTCTCCGTGATGTGCGGCAAAATTATCCACAACAACGATATCACCGACCTCTAGAACAGGTCGTTTTGTTTCTGGATCTGTTGTACGCAACGCATCAGAGAAAAATCGTAAAAACTCCAGTGCATTACACCCACCTTCAATGACATTTGCGTATTTCAATCCATCGACGCCAACCAAAAAATTAAGGGTTTTGTTTGCTGTTGATGAGTGCCTGCGAATGTCAACGCATTGTTTGCCAACTTCAGAATAGCCATAGATTCTGTGCCCGCTGTTGGGAAGTTGAAAACCTGTCTCGTCGAAAAATTTGACGGAAGCTGAATTCTTGGTTGACAAATAATCGATATATAACTGTGTGTACACAAGATTGTCGTGGGTAAATCTTTTATCGACGCACTTTCCCAAACGTTTACGAGAGTAATTTTCTCCACTCGGCAAGTTGTATCGCAAATGTCGCGATATTGTGGTAAGTGAAATTACACCACAATCCCCAAATTCGTTCAATTGCTCCTGCAGCTCTTTCAAAGACGTTGATCCCTTATGGTTCACTATCGTTTCTAATAAAAACGAATCAGCAAATGAAAGTTTGCTTTGTGTTCTGATATGATCTCTTTGAAGTGGCGCAATTTGCCCCATTTCGCGGTATTGTTTCACGATCTTTGAAACGGTCGACGGTTGAATTCGCAGTCTTCTACTAACTTCCCGAGTCGAACCATATTGCGAAAGTTCGATTATCTGATGTCGCAAATCTTCGGATAAATGAGTTCCAGGCTTATAATTCCTCCCAAACTTGTTTACTGTATACATCGAGTCAAATCGAGAAACATAAAAGATAGCCTCGCAAACCAGGGTTGCCAGGCTCCAGCGCATGCTCGGAGCCAGATATGGTTTGAAAAGTAGCCAAAATCCACCAAAAGAGGCCAAACTACAACCTTGTACCCAGGGCCATTTGTAGGGAAGTGGGCCAAGATGGCGAATAAAACAAAATGGCAGGAACAAATGGCCCTGGTGGAGGCTAGCCCAAAATGCGCAGTATATTGCGCATTTTATTAACTAGAACTCAGTTCTTTACACAGTAATTATACCTAATTATTGCATAGTTTAAAATATAATTTCCCGTGCCGTGTGCAGGAACAACCGACAAGGTCAAAATACAATTTTTAAAAAAACAAAACAAAATCAAACCGTCTGATTTACGCCATAAGCTCTTGACCAATCAGAGGCTGAGTTAGCCTGGCCTCCACCAAGGCCATATCCATTTGTTCCCACCATCTTGGCCCAGTTCCCTACAAATGGCCCTGGGTACGAGGTTGGCCAAACTACTATTTTTTCAAAAGAGGCCAAAAAGAAGCCAGATGGCAAGCTCGTACCCAGGACTTTTTGATTCCTCGGTTGAATCGTCAAGCAAAAAGAGCACCGGAACTGAAGCAACAGGTACGGGTTGACTGAATCCGGGCATTATATTCGAAAAAATAAGGAGAAAAGATAAGAGGCGGACGTCTGCAAACGCATTGCTTATTCAATCTTATTCGTTAGTTTATCGGCATTACAATTGGCTGAATTTCATAAACTGTGATTGGCTAAAAACACAACTAGATTATCCCATATGATTATCCTCAGAAATTTACATTACAAATCAACCTCCTACATCATTTACCATACAACTAAATTGTTTTTACAATTAAAGATCAATAAAATTTTTAACAATTGCTTTGAAGTGAAAAGAGGCCAAAAAGAAGCCAAAAGGCCAAACTTTTTTTTCGAGGCCAATGACGAGTGATGCTGACGCGATGATGACGATTGAGATGTCGGGAGGGTAAAAAGTGCCGGTGGAACTTAGGATGACGTAGAATGACGACGTTAATTTGACGTGCGCGAGGCAACATGCGTGAGGACATACACTTACATCAAAGGTGCCCACACAGAGTCGGACTTCTGGTTGTTCTTTATTCGGTGGCTCAACGCTCTTTACCAGTCTTAAACTTTTTTAGGAAATGGCCAATTGTTTATGTATTAACTGTGGTCGCAGACACCGCTAATTATTGGTTTTCACTCACGTGATCGGTGGCCCCCTTGGGGTGGTGAAACAATACGAAAGGTTTGAATAAGAATAGAGTTAAATTCCCATAGGATAAAGGTTGTGCACCAACATGGCCGCCATTTCGTTGTTTCTGTGCACCAACATGGCCGCCGTGACGTCAGATGAAAACCAAGAATTGCACATCATCATCATCATCATCATCCCGTTTGCCCCCTCAAGGGGGGTCGGGTCGTCTCGACACCTCTTTCTACTCTATTCTGTCATCGACTTTGTCCAGATCCACCACTCTCCCGTCATCCCGAACACAATCCATCCATCGCTTTCTCGGTCGTCCTCTCTTCCTTGTTCCTGGTTCCCTGCACTCCGCTGCCCATCTAACAAACTCCATCTCTTCCATTCTCTTCACGTGTCCGTACCATCTCAGCCTGCTTTCTCGTATCTTCTCTCTTAGTTCCGCTACCTTCAATTCCTGCCTTATGTCTTCGTTTCTCATTCTCTCTCGTCTTGTTACTCCTCTAATGGCTCGTAGACATCTCATCTCCGCTACTTCCTAGGTATCTGAAGGCTGTTGTTTGCTTCAGTTGCTGTCCGTCCACTGTAATCTGTAGTCGTGGTACTGGCTGACCTCTTGAGACTTCTAGTACTTCCGTTTTTGCCTTGCTCATCCGCATACCATGTACTGCCAGTTGTTCGTACCACTTCTCTACTGCTTCTTGTAATTCCCCCGCTATGTTGGTTCCCAGTGCGATGTCGTCAGCATAGATGACCTTCTGTCCTCGCTCCACGAAACTCTAATTTAATCTTACGGCTTTGCGACCTTAAACCCATTCCTACCTGAGTCGGAAAGGTGCACACCACCAATTGTTTCACTCTGTCTAACGCCAGATGATTTTACTGTCTTGTCACCCTCAGACATCCTAAGCAGCAATGGGCTAACAAGTGACTAGAAATACATGAATGCAACAACCCCTCGCCCACTTTTACATGCTTTTTTGAAACACCCCCCACCCACCCACCCCCTGATTAAAAAAAAGCACTCCTGATTATACAGCCAATATAAAAACAAACAAATATAAAAACAAATGATATTAAATCCTTGGGATATTAAATTATACAATTTATGGATAGGTCGATAGGATGACAAAACTGATTTAAATCATTTAATGAAAGTTGAACATATCAAAGCAAAACTTAGATTTCATTATTAAATTCTGGTTGTAAAAAATATATTGTTTTTAGGAGGTTTCAAAAGGGATTATTTCTAGCAAGCCTTCAAATGGCTTCTCTATGCATGTACATTTTGCAAAGGCAGAATTAAAAGTTGACAGCTCAAAAATTACATTTATAATAGAGTCTGAGATAAAAACAATTCAGTAGAATCGGATTCCAGAAAGAAGTATTAAACAGACAACGTTTCAGTCGAAAACTTGGAATCACAGCCAAGAAAACCGACAAAGCCCACGTCCACCACGGTTAATATAAGCGTGATATAAGCCTAAGATAGTGTTTTAAGTTAGTTTTAATTAAGCTGACTGATGGTTAATTTGGACGAGCAAAGGGAGATCACAAAAACGTGAAGCTGCATGTATATTGTTTTAGGACATAAGGACAAAATACAAATCCCCTACCGTTATAAACTTGAAATTCTGCAATTCAGATCGAGGTTTTGTTTACCATATGGCGTTTGGTTTCTTCAGGACCTCTGGTTTCGCTTCAACATATATTAAACCGGCTGTTTGTATCCTTTCCTTCGTTGTTCTCTTTTATTATTTAAGTAGAGCAGGCTCCATTTCGTTAAACGAAAGCAAAATACTGACAGATTTTTAGTTTTCTTGTCGCTAGTCACCAGTGTCCAACTATTCTTACCGCGTGACACCGTACCAAACATATATATATATATATATAAATAAATAAATAAATAAATAAATAAATAAATAAATAAACTATTTCCCAGATTTCGGCTCCCTCGCTTTTTCTACACGCGTGTAAAATGGACTCCACGCGTGTCGAGATTAGCACCCTCACCGGGCTCCGGGCCTTCGGCCCGTCGCCCGGCTCGGGGATTAACCAATTTCTGTCTAAGCTGAAATGATCGCTTTATTGAACACCGCTGCCAAACGTTTGCACATGCGTGAATTTGCTAGAGTAAACATTGCAAGAGAAGTGGGAACTAGCCGTGGCAACAACAACCAGACAGTGAAGACTAAGTAAGACTCGACTATTCAATTGTGTTTTAAAAAAACGGTAAACAAAATTACGAAGGGGACATTTCAGAATATGTTACAATGTTGACAAAGAAGCCCTGCACAAATTACCTACATTATCTTTTTGGTAGTATGCTTATAATTTTAACTTTTGTGTCGGACTCTCGGAATCCAAATATTTCAGTGTTTTCCCGCTCTTTTTTGAGGGACGAGCCCGGATGTCGCGCAGGCGCAAAACGTTTGGCAGCGCCAGAAGATTTTACAAGTCCGCAAAGGAAGCTCAGACATCCCTCGTTTTTGAAAGGTTTTTATCAAAACGACTGGGTTACACGATGAGAGGAGAAGCATATATTGTAACAGAAATTTATTATGGCAAGCTTCGTACGCCATTTATTACATTTTAGTTGATCAGTTTACTGGCTAAGCTACCAATCTTATTACAAGCAAAATACAAATATTACAAATTAAAAAAAAAAAAAATAATTGTAACGTACCACAGTGTGTCAGTGAAAAAAAAATTAAAACAACAACAAGCAGCCTAGCTAGTCCCAAGCTCTCTCTCTTCGCTAGCATGGGTGTCTGTGCCAGAGCACTGTAACAATTAGTAACGAATGAAAATGAAAATAATAATTTTTTCCCTCAGGAAGTGTTCAATAATTCAGTTTCTGTTTCTTTAGATAGCAATGCTGTTGGGTACACGTCCAGGCAGTAGATATGTATACGGGACTTCCAAGGGACAATTCCTGTCTTCGATCTCTCGAGTAATCTGATTGAGTTCTTCTTTAAAGCTTGCTTTTGCTTCTTGTGCCAATGCTTCGCTAAACAGATTCTCGGCGTAGTCTCCCAGGAATTTCTAGAATCAAATACGCACAAGGAAGTGAGTGATTTTTGTTAATACGGAAAGTTCGAACTTTATTTATACTGGATAACCCCATCAGTCATATCTAAACTGTTCTTTCTAGAGGTCCAGTAAGGGCCATCCCTCATTAGGCCAGCGTTACTACATGCAGGAGGAAACCAGAGTAAACTAAACTAACTATAAATTTACACTGGATAACCCTATTAGTCATATCTAAATTGTTCTTTCTAGAGGTCCAGTGAGTAATAAGGACCATATATCCCTAGTTAGTTCAGTGCAATGAACTCCATACTTTATCCCACTCTCCTCCAGGGACGTAGCCAGGATTTTGAAAGGGGGGAGCCGAAATCAAAAAAAATTTTTAGGGGGATCCGGGGGCATGTTCCCCCGGGAAATTTTGAAATCGAGAGTCGCTGAAACGCCATTTCTTGGCTTTTGGAAGAAGATTTTACAGAGTCTAAAGGTTAAAAAACGTCATATAAAATACTCAAAACACGCAAACGTCACATAGATACTCAAAATGCATACGCTCAGTAGATTGAATACACTGCTTACAGTTTATTTCCTGACACAATTGATATTGCATCCGTTTTGTAGTTAGCCGCGGCTCCCCCCCCGGCTACGTTATAGGAAATGGAGTTCACTGGTTCAGTGTTACTACAGGAGGAAAGTGTAGTAAACTAAACTAAGTATATTTATACTGGATAACCCTATTATAACCCTTTTATTCTATGGAAATTTAACTTTATTCTTACTGAACATTTTGTATTGTTTCACCACCCCAATGGGGTCATGTATCGATCACTTGAGCGAAAACGTTCCATAGAACGACTTCATTTATTGAGGGTAATATATATGACAGTATTTACATACTAATAACGCAATGGCCATCATTCCTTGGCGAAACTAGTTGAATTAACCGGGGAAGCTATAGTGTATAGAGGCACAGGAGAGATAGATAGATAGAAAAACTTTATTTAAACACGCTAACCCCGTCAACCGAAGCTGATTTCCACGAGGGGCGTGTACAAAAGAAGTATATAGATATAGAATTTAAAAGTACCGTGCTTCGTAGCCTGCGTGCAGACCTCACCCGCCTCCGGTCCCCAGTGGGGACCAGAAACGGGTGAAGTCCGCACGTAGGCCACGTGCTGCGTAGGCAGTGTAGAAACAACAACCGAAATATAGTAAGGCTAGATACACCGCCGAAACAGAGAACGCAGGAGTCCAACCAACTCCTCTACTCACATGAAGTTAATATGTTCGGTCACCTATCCGAGTACTAATCCAATTCAACCAGTCTTAAACTTCAGCGGTGAGAAGACGTGTGCTGTAACAGATTGTGCCGGAGGCCGGAGATCTGCCGGAGCTCCGGCGTTTTTTTGGTCAGCCGGAGCCGGAGTTGGGCCGGGGTGTTTTCTTCCTTCTCTGGCTGGAAAGTCAGCATGACAAAAAATATGACAATTTTGTCCATGCAAGTATCGACAAACCTTTGGCCACAAATAATGGCAACATTGAATTAATTTTGTTAAATGTGCATATAATCTGAAGTCTTATTTGTTGAATCAAACCATTTCAGCTACCACAAACCACCAAATTACAATAAGTCGTTATGTCTGCGATCTATCTTGTCACAAGATAAGTTGCTATGTCATATTGTAATACAATCACTGCTTTGACAGGTCTAGCTCTATCATATATTTCTAGTCCACCGACCTCTGTCACTTCTGAACGTGTCTTTTCGTCGACGGGGAACAAGGCAACATTGGTCGCTTAGCTTTTATTAAATTCAATTATAAAAAGTTTTAAAAACCCTTGGCAGTTTATACTTTTGTATTTTGTTTATTTGTTATTTGTAGTAGCTATATAAGTAGCATAACTTATTTTAACAAGTTAAAGTTAAAACAAATTAAAACTTGTTCGGTTCTGTAACGTTTTCTTCGTTCCTGGCATTGCTAGTTGTCGCATTGCATTTGCTTGAATCGCCGAATAACCAACGAGGCCGGAGCCGGATATCAGAGCTGTAAAACAGCCGGAGCTGGAGAAGGAGCCGGAGACTGAGCTGAAAAACCGGAGTTTGCACACCTCTACCATCCCCCCCCCCCCCCTATATGTAGAGGTCTACTCACCTCAGTAGGATAAACTGTTACTAATTCGTTGACAACGGCGACCATCGCTGCTGACTGTTTCTTGTTCGCCAAGGATTTCATGATAGTTTCCAAGCTTGATTTTCCTTTATCGATAGGATGTGGTTGACGCATAAGAGTGGGAGCATTTGGATGGTAGCCATAAGTGGCCAACTGAGAGAAGTTGACTGCGGCGTGCTGACACGAACTGGTGAAAATAACCAGCGTCAGAAAGTGGACAAGCTCTTCACGCGTCTTAAAGGAATCAGGGCATTGTTTATCTACACTTCCTTCACTTTTGAAAGGGTAGCCATTATCGTGAAGGTCACGGATCCAATTCTGTATTTCATTGTCCTGAAAGAAAAAAATTATCTAAGGCCTTGTTTACACGTACCCATTCTCGTTTGAAAATGCAACTCCTTTTTCCATTGTTTGTTTTTTTAAATCCGAGAAGCCAATCCTGAGAAGTTAAAGTGGTTCTCGGATGAAAATATTGTTGGTAATGTTTTACAGAATACAGAATACAGATTTTAATTACTTCTTCCCACAAGGGGCTTTTTAAGAGCAACTTACATTTGGGCTGACAACAACCTGATGAGACTAAACGCAAAGAAATGGAAAGAAACGCATGTCTGTTTCCTTAAAGAGCGACCCACTTCATCGCGCCTTAATTGGAGGGACATCCTCTGGAAATCGTTTCCCATTATAAAATTCTTGGCTTGGTCATACAAGATAACCTTAAGTGGAACGAACATGTTGCTATGATCGTAAAAAAAAGCCTCTAAACGTCTCCATATTCGTAGAGTTCTTAAACGGAGTGGAATCCCACCTCACGAACTGATCCTTATTTACCATGCTCTCATTCGGTCCGTATTGGAGTATTGCTGTATTGTTTGGCATAATAGTTTACCAGCATACCTTGCTGATTCAATTGAAAGAGTCCAGAAAAGGGCACTGAACTTAATCCTTCCTGGCATGTCTTACCGAGAGGCACTGAGTGAGCTCCATTGTCCTCGTTTAGATGAGAGACGCGATGCGCTATGTGAGAAAACGATTAAAAAGATAACTGATAGTAGCCGGCTGTCCCGTCTCTTACCTCAAACTAGAGAAAACGTGAATTATAATTTACGTAATTCTAATAATTGGTCGTTGTTCAAATGTAGAACTGATCGTTTTCAGAAAAGCTTTTTTTCAAGTATGATTCGAGTTTTAAATACATGTATGTCGTTGTGACTCTTTTTTGAACTTTTAAATCATGATCATATATACTTGTCTTACATAATTAAATTTTTATTGTAAATATAGTATTATCCATTTTGTAAATTTGCAACCTATGCAGTTATTTGTAAGCACATTGTAATTCATTTTTTTTGCGATGATGTGCCATTAAACCTTAATTATTAATTATTATTATTATTACTAAATTTCAAGTGGCCGAGTCGAAGGCATATTAAAGGCGCTCGAAGCAGCCGCCCTACGACACATTTATGACACACATGTCAGACCACGAATCACAGACCTAGGTGTTGATTTTATGGAGGGAGGATAACCGGAGAACCCGGCGAAAAACCCTCGAAGCACAGGAGAGACCAACTAAACTCTACTCACATGAGTGTTCCAAGCTCGAGAATGGGGTTATTCCCAGACGGTCACCCATCCAAGTACTAACCCCGTCGAACCGGGCTTAACATTTGGTGAGAGTCAGCGCCCTAACAGCACACGCCACCCGTGCTTCCCACCCTTCCCACCCTTGCATAATCCTAAAGATATTATTGCTGCGAGCCGTAAGGCGAGCAGCTCACTAATCTTGACGAGGTCTGGGCCGAGTTTATATGCGTTCACAAACTCGATTTAGGATTTCATGGGCGATGATCTTCGGTATACGCAATGTCTACCGATCAGCGGCAGGCATTATTAAATTGGGCGCTACGCTACGCCTGGCATTGTTTGGCGCTGGAATATATTGATTTATTAAAGAGAAGTGTATTTTTCTACTATACTATTATATCAAACACACCTCTATTTGTTGTTGGAAGTATATATCAAGGCCACAAAAGGCTAAGCGACATTTCGAGGGGCAGACAGTGTATTTATACGAGTCTTTGTTCATCAATTTTTATATGACATTCCACACCATTGTGCCAGATGATTTCACTTAACATTTTAAGCATGCGACGTTACTGTCAACACCCATGTCACGCGCACAAAATTGGAGCGCCGCCATGAAATTGGCCGTGTTTCGAGGAAGCTTATGACGTCATAGACTCAACAAAAGCAAAAGATCATTGTTGTTGTCAACAACAGGGTTACTGTTGTTATTGAGTCTATGACGTCATAAGCTTCCTCGACTCATTCCTCCCAAGCTCGGCCACTTTAATGGCGGCGCTCCAAAATACAAACTTCACACGTAAAATATCACCTTTTCTTCAACGAATTTTGAAATGAAACTTTGCACGATTACTAACTACATAACATCTTTAGGATTATGCAAAAACATTGCCAACAATATTTTCATCAGAGAACCACTTAAAGGAAAAGTTGAAAAACTATTTCCACTTTTTCTTTCGTATCAGACTCTCAATGATGCCAGATATTCTGGCTCACATTCAGGAGAAAGTCCTACGAAGCACGCAGGCGAAATAGTTACCTCAACAACGTCGTTATCTTTTTTGTAGTAAATGTCGATGATTTTTGTTATGAAATTTCTGATGGCAGTCCACAACTTCACGGCATCGTCTCGGTAGTAGAATTGTGGCAGTTTTTCTGCGTCAAGTACACCACGTTTTGCTAGTTGTGCTGGGATATCGAATGTGTCGAGTGTAAGAGCTCTGTAATGTCTCTGCATCAACTTGATGTGTCCACCACCACCAATGCTCAGTACCTGGTCCGCCAACCCCCTGGGGGAATTAATGACCCTCGACCAAGAGTGTTAATAGCCATAACTCCCTTGGTGTGAGGGTACAGGAGTTTCCAGACGGGGTGGAGTGAGGAAGCTGACGCCATGTCGCCACGGAAATTGGTTCCATCATCAGATGGCATCGAAGCAGATGAGTAATCATCTGAAAGAAGGCATAAAAACGTGACATAAATACACAAATACATACAATGCAATACAATGGCATACAAAACCACAGCATACTATACCATAGCAACAATATCATACCATACTATTTAATACCATAACATAGCATACCATGCCATAGCATATAGCGTACCACGCCATACCATAGAGCATAACATAGCATGCAACACTATAGGATAGCATATACCATACCATATCATAGCATATAGCATACCGCACTATGCCATAGAGCATACCTTAGCATGCAACACTATAGGATAGCATAGCATACCATACCATAGCGTAGCATACCATGGTATACCATACCATGCCATAGAGCATACCATAGCTACAACATTATAGGATTGCACACCATACCAACCACATCATACTATACCATATCAAACTATACCATACCACACCATGCAATACAATACAATACAATGCGATACACACACAGACATACACTAACCTGATGATACTGAGTATCAGCGGTACGAAGCCAAAGTTTTGCCATAAGCCAGTCGTAGTCGCTGTCTTTTGGTGTGAAGATTGGGTTTGCATCACTGGGCGTCTGTTGCAGCTGAATGGCAATGGGCACAAGATCTCCAGTGCTTCTGACGAAGAAAAGGCCAAGACATGGTGCGATGTAGCGTTTATCGTCTCCTTCGTCCATAGTTGGAATGCCATTCAGGACTTCGTAGTCAACAATGTAAATTTGGCCTTCCTAAAGGAGGCATTTACAGTTAGAAAATTGCTTTTTCATGTTTTTGTACTGTAATAGAAAAACGCGGAATATTGCAAGACTTGAGAAAAGCATGTAAAGAACGGTCTACTTACAGTCTATAACTTTACAGAGGAGTAACTACAGTGTAAGTATCTCCCTGTAAGATCTTTTTGGGCATCATCGTTTTCTGTTGGCTCAAACATGTTAAACCTCGAGGGTGCATGTCTGGTGCGGCACGGACGCAAATTGTAAAGTACTTCTGATACTCATTGATGTGAACGTCTGTCCTCATTGATGTGAACGTCTGTCTGTCTGTCTGTCTGTCTGTCTGTCTGTCTGTCTGTCTGTCTGTCTGTCTGTCTGTCTGTCTGTCTGTCTGTCTGTCTGTCTGTCTGTCTGTCTGTCTGTCTGTCTGTCTGTCTGTCTGTCTGTCTGTCTGTCTGTCTGTCTGCTTGTTAATCCTTATATTTTACCAAAGCTTCTTACTTTCATGGCTTTTTCCAACGATGATCCTCGATCTAACAGTCCACTAATCAATTCGTCTGTGACTGGAAACTTTTCAGGCACGCTATCACATCTTCTAATCACTTCAGGATTACACGCATTAAGAAACTGTTTACCGTACCACACGTCATGGCCCCAATGAGATGCAGCGGGAGGAAGATTCATATCTCCCAGCACACCTGAAGTAATATTCTCACGAAAGTCGTCAAATGTATCCCAGGGATCTAACGAGTTGTAAAACTGGACTAGATTGACGGAATTTAGTAGAGCTTTAATTCCAGACCCAAGCAAAGACCTCGAAGCTTCTAGGGTGAACCGAGCGTCTTTCGGTAGATCAGAAACTTCTTTGGCTTTGACGAAGCCTGGGAGATCTTGTGAATAGCTCGGGTCCGATCCCCATTCGTAAACCTTCTGGTGATCAGCGACCTCTTTCTTGCGTTGTTTATTCAAAGCTTCAATGTTCTTGGTCTCCTGAGGTAGTCGTGCTGAAGAAGAGGAAGACAATTCCTTGAATGTCTGCATGGTAATAAATTGTAAGAAAGAAAGAAAGACGGACGGACGGACGGACGGACGGACGGACGGACGGACGGACGGACGGACGGACAGACAGACAGACAGACAGATGTATGGATAGACAAACATACAGATGAACTGACAGACACGCATGAACAGACGTATGAACAGACAGACAGACAGACAGACAGACAGACAGACAGACAGACAGACAGACAGACAGACAGACAGACAGACAGACAGACAGACAGACAGACAGACAGACAGACAGACAGACAGACAGACAGACAGACAGACAGACAGACAGACAGACATATATATATATATAGAGAGAGAGAAATATTTATTTGCATTCGGAGTTTCTTCAGTTTTTTACAAAACTGCTTTCCAAGAAAGCCGAAGATATTTAAAAAGTTTCTAGATCTGACCTCATAGCCCTGGCTTGTAATTACTCGTGCTGCCCGATTTTGCAACTTTTGTAATCTAGTAGCAGTTTTAATTGGCATGTTGTCCCATACTACATCGCAATAGTCAAATAATGGTTGAATTAACGACTTATATATTGTTTGCGATGTTTCCAGTGGAACAAACTGTTTTACTTGGCGAAGGCCAGAGATAGCAGCACATATTTTTTTAGAAAGATGATCAATATGATCTATCCATGATAACCTTTCATCTATATATACTCCTAACGATTTGGTAACCCTAACTCGGTTTATAGGTTTTCCATCCAAAAATAAATAAGGAATATTTCTAATTTTGGCAAGACTATGGTCAGATCCAATAAACATGTGCTCTGTTTTTGTGGCATTAATATTAAGCTTGTTTGCCTAGACGGATTGACAGACAGATAGACGGATGGGTGGACAGACAGACAGACAGACAGACAGACAGACAGACAGACAGACAGACAGACACAGACAGACAGACAGACAGACAGACAGACAGACAGACAGACAGACGGACGGACGGACGGACGGACGGACGGACGGACGGACGGACAGACAGACAGACAGACAGACAGACAGACAGACAGACAGACAGACAGACAGACAGACAGACAGACAGACAGACAGACAGACAGATGAATAGGGGCCGTTAATTTCATACCTTCGCCTTCGAAAACTACCATTTCACTGATGACCCAGCGAAAGCAAGGGAAAGTGAATATGCGGTTGTTGTTCGAATCTTTTGTGATCCAAACTTGGTTAAGAAGCCAATCACTGTAGAATCCGAATCCACTGTTTTTCAAAGTGATCATCAGCAAATCTCCAACGTCAATATCATCCACTTCATATGTATCTGTTTTACCTTTTCCAAAATCATTGTGGAAAAATTTACCCAACGCATGTGGCTTTGTGACTCCCTTGGTACCTGGAAGAAAAGTGGATATTAACCCATTGCTGCCTAGGATGGCTGAGGGTTCTCATAGGCGGCGGAAGATAGGTTTAGTAGGGGGGGGGGGCTGACTTAACCTGAGTATCAGGCCCTTCGTTTTCTTTTGGGGACTGGGGCGGAGAACGGAGAGAAAAAGAAGGGCCTGACACAAATCTATTCATAGACCCGTGTTCTTCGTCCAGAATCTGGACGAAACCCTGATTGGTTGAGAGACAAAAGCCGGAAATAATCAACGGAAATTAAGTAATGAACTGATTCGAAAATCGAATGTTCTTCGGGGAATTGCCGAGAAGCCGCCCAGACTCCGACTAGAAAGTTTGTATTTTCTTAAATTTACCGTTAACGTTTTTGCCATTTTCATGGACAAGAGCGATTAAAGAAGCTGAAGAAGGAACCTCCGCGTTTTGCCCGTAATAATGTGTATGGAAAGCCAGTCTAGCCGCTGATTACGGGAAGAAACAGTTGGGCTTGAAAGTTCATTCTGACCTGAAAAGCGAACGCAGTGTCCGTAATTTATAGTCTACTGGAACTTATACACTTATAATACTGTAGGTATAAAGTCTGAATACAAACCATATCAAGGCCGCTAAGCTTTGCAGCCTTTGCTTGACTGAATGTCTGAATCTGAACTGAAACGCGTGAGACAAATTATTGTCTCGTCGCCAAGCTAAAGCAGTTGTTGAAATGGGGTGAAACATCAAAACGTTTGGTGAAAACATTTAACATGTTGTGGCTATTCGGAAAACCGGAATTGCCGTTGTGCATTTAATTAACATATCTGGGAATATATTTGAGGATTGTTGTAATCAAATATTAAAATATTTGGTGGTCCCGAATCCCGATCGTTAAATAATTTCCCTAATTGCAAATTGCTGGTTCATTGCAGTATGCAGTACTAGATTTTACTTCGGCATTGCCACTTCAGAAGATTACTTGAAAACTGAATAAACGTGTGTTTGAAGACGTATGCACAAGCAATGAATTTTTTGAGGTTCGATTTGCTTAGACAGTGGTAGGTGTTAATTTGTTTGGTGAAGCTTTTTATAGACACATGCAATACAAAACAAAACAAAACAAAACAAAACAAAACAAAACAAAACAAAACAAAACAAAACAAAACAAAACAAAACAAAACAAAACAAAACAAAACAAAACAAAACAAAACAAAACAAAACAAAACAAAACAAAACAAAACAAAACACAACAAACACAAAACAAAACAGGAAGTGATTTTATTGGCTATGGTGCGTCACATGAATAGGGGGCGGAGGAGAAGAATCAATGTCTCTCTTTGAAGCAGAGCCTGACACAAATCTGATCTCAGGTTAGGGCTGACTTCGAGCGCCGACGGCGCGAGAAACCTCTAGGAGGTCCGGGGGCATGAAAATTTTGAAATCTAGAGTCTCTGAAATAGCATTTCCTGCGTTTTGGGGGAAGTTTTTACAGAATCCTAAATGTTATAATACCTTTACCTCCCACAACAATTTTTTCATTATTCTTCATTTTTTTCGACCTTTCTTAATTCTTGGCTCAGACGAAAACTGCAATTCATTGTTCAAACTTTGAGAAACATTTCGATATGGCTCATTCATAATACTTCTGGTCAGCACTCATCAAACGCTAATACCTGGAGTACTTCATGAAATTAGTTTTGAGCTATCACACGGCACGATTTTCTTTACGATTGTCACCCTGTAGTGATATGGAATTTTCAAAATGCTGTATATCGAAGATGTATAAATATTCACGGTATAGTCACCCTTACCTTCGGCGCAAAGGCAGGGGGGATTAAGCCCCCCTTTTTTTCCACTTTTAAAAATTGGTAGCCCCCAGTCCCCCGGTTCCGCCGCCTATGAGGGTTCTTCCTTTGATGAGTAAAATTATCTGGTGCTATAGTCAAAAGTGAAGTGCTGCGAGTTGCTACCATTTACTATTTAACAATTAGATTATGAGTTCGAAATTTCTATGAGTGAATAGTTGACGAGAGCGGAGCTCGAGTCAACTATCATCTCATAGAAATTGAGAGCGAATAATCTAATTGTTTTAGTAGAAACTAACTTGTGTACCTTAGTTCTTCCAAATTATTTCAAAAAACGAAGCATAGCCATTGTTTCTGTGCGAAAACCAAGGCAAAACAATCTTTCACTCCTCGTGTCCTCCATGTTGTTTTACTGCATGGCCGGGCGAGTACTGGTACTCAATTTGCTACTCGCTATCTATTGACGAATAGATATCGAGTAGAGTAGCCAATCAGATTGCAGCATTTGCAATAGAATACTGGTAAGTTTCTACTAATTAGTATTAGTATAAATACACAGGTGATTATAGAAAATCACGCGCGCTGATTGGACGAGCTACTTCGGATTAAGTAATAGATAAATCCCGAGAGCGAGGGATTTATGCTATATAAAGACCCGAGGACGCGAAGCGTCCGAGGGCTTTATATCGCATAAATCCCGACGTTCGAGGGATTTATCTGACTTAATTTATGATTGAGGAGGTTTTCCAACAAAGTTGGGGGGTTTTTTCTACCTTGGACAAAGATTTTCCTAGTTTTTCCCTTCATTTCTTATCTAATTAGTATTGAAGGTCTTTATGCGATATAAAGCCCTCGAAAGAACAAAGAAAACCGACTCAATCATAAATTAATTCTCGATAATCACCTACAGCGTTTATTCAAAATGGCCGCCAGCCAAGTTGTCAATGCAACAGACGAGGAAATTAACAATTTTAAACAAAATGTTGTTCCTAAAAGTACGAAAATGTGTATTTATACTAAAACAATTATTCGCTTCAGGCTCAGTGAATATCGGTGAATAATAACCTCGACTTCGTCTCGGTTATTATACACCGATATTCACCTGTCCTCGCCTTCGGCGAATAATTGTTAAGTAAAATACTTGTTATCGTCCGAAGCATTTTCAATTAAAGAGCTTAAGCATGCGACGTTTTCCTCAACATGGACGTCACGCGTATAAAATCGAGCCATTAAAGAGTGATCGCGTCACTGTCAGCATGCTTGAAGTGAAGAACGGCAATCTATGCAGTTTTAGGTAGTTGATTTGCAGCAATAACGACTGTTGCCATCTTTAATGGCTCAATTTTGTACGCGTGACGTGAGTGTTGACAATAACGTCGTATGCTTAAAATGTTAAGTGAAATCATCTGGCACAATGGTGTGGAATGTCATATAAAAATTAATGAACAAAGACTCGTATAAATACACTGTCTGCCCCTCGAAATGTCGCTAAGCCTTTTGTGGCCTTGATATATACTTCCAGCAACAAATAGAGTTGTGTTTGATATAATAGTATAGTAGAAAAATACACTTCTCTTTAATAAATCAATAGTTTTCCGACACTTTTCAAGTTAGGGTTACGGTTCCCCCCGGGAAATTTTAGATTAGGGTTCGGGAGTTCGGGGGGGGGGGAAGGGTTTCATTAATAACCTCTTTATTAAACAATTTCCAGTAACTTACTGGATACAATGTGTATATAATGTCTAGTAGTTTATTAGGTACAACGTTCGGATCGGCTGCAATTTGACGAAACAATTCTCATTATGGTCTTTTTTTCCCATGGTAGTAACCGCCGACCAAACTGTAATTAATGAATGAATTTGTGACTAATCGTACTGCGGGCGCGTCTGAGCCTACAGTCAAACATTGAGTTCGCATAAGGTCAGCGGTCGCTGTCATGAAAGAAAGGAACCATATTTCCGTCATCTTGGTCGGGTAAGTTTTTTTTAACGGAACCCGCAGTCAAGTTGTATGACAATCAAGTTGTCTGACCGTACCCTGGGTCAGCTGGGTGCCACGAAGGCCCCTCCCACTTTGGCTTCCTTGCCTGCCCCTGCCCCAGTTATTCCTCACAAGCGTTGAAAAACCACTGGCATCCATAAAGATCTAGTCTTAGGATCTTACCAGTGATAGTGATGCTGATTGTTGCATCGGTACCAGCCTTAGCTTGATCTGATGTCTGAACTTTAACTCGGTATTTTTCTCCCATTCTAATAATAACAAATAGAGACAAAAATCATTTACACAAACGTTGCCGGTAGAATTGAGTTAATATATGTATATATTAGATAGGAGAACACTAGGAGCATGTTCTGTTGCCTCTCACTTGATACTTAGTACCAGGGACGTGGCGAAGGAATCGCGATGGGGGGTTGCGATGATAAACGAAAATTTTCATATCAGAGACATAGTGTACAAAAGCGAGAATTGATCGAAAAACTTGTAATGTACAAACGGGTATTTAGGAGCTGGGCAAAACAAGACAAGACAAGGCAAGGCTGGTGGCGTCGCTAGGGGGGGGGGGGACGCGTCCACCCCAGTTCTCTTCAAGACCAATTTTGAGATTCTTCCAAATCCGGTGAGAAACGTTCGGGGGGGGGGGGAGGGGGGTATGTTATGATTCCAAGTGCTCAGCTCACATCGCTAGCTGGACAAATAGTTTACAAGTGTGTGAATGTGTTTTTCATATCTTTTCTTGCGTTAGTTCACTCAGGGCCGTGTCCAGGCGGTTTTAGACGCCGGTACACCGGTTTGGGCGTCCAAACTAGGTGCCCAAAAATATAAACTATGTTCTACAATCTGAGAGTTTTTACAAAACCCGTACAAGAATTTAAAAATCACCCCTCAGAATGTAAAAATTCACATCTCAGAATGTAGGAAATGGCATTGCCGAGACTCTAAATTTCAAAATTTTCTGGGGGGGGGCATGCCCCCGGACCCCCCCTAGAACGTTTCTGCTATGTGTTAGGTTCACACAACAATTTGGGTTAACTTTACGAATGGTTGGGGGTTAAGGTTAATGCACCCGAAACGATCATATATATTTTAAAATCACAATTATCTATATAAAAACTTTTATATAGAATTAACATGAAGTACCAACAATTATGACGTCATATAACGATGACGTCATATAACGATGACGTCATCATTTTGTCCCCCAACTCTCCCAGGTCTGGCGACGCCACTGGCAAGGCAAGGCAAGGCAAGGCAAGGCAAGGCAAGGCAAGGCAAGGCAAGGCAAGGCAAGGCAAGGCAAGGCAAGGCAAGGCAAGGCAAGGCAAGGCAAGGCAAGGCAAGGCAAGGCAAGGCAAGGCAAGGCAATGCAATTGGCAAGGCAAGGCAAGGCAAGGCACGCCCCTGCTTCCGTCTGGCTCTCCTGTGCTTCGAGGATTTTCTGCCTTGTTCAATCCTACGGTTTTCCTCCCTCCGTAAAATCAACACTTAGATCTCTTCACTGTATTCCGTTGTCTGTAACATGTATCGTATGGTGGCTGCCATGCAGAGCGCCTTTGATATGCCTTCACGGGCTTCGACTCAGCCACGTTGAAATGATACTTCACTAAAAGATGACGAGCGAGTTCGAAACGGGTTGGTCCGCGATCTCGATAACCGTATAGTGATCAAACTTATACGAAAACTCTCGATCAATGTTATACCGAAAAGCTCTCGTTTACATGTGTTTTTAAATTGTACTGAAAAATGTTGCTCAAGTGCAATAACGTTCTTTGTTCTGTGTTGGCATCTTCATCGATGGAAATACGTTAAATGTATTGAGGTAACTGCAATATTTGTGATTTGCTTTATTTTTGCTTGTATTGTTTATTATTGTACTGATGTCTTGCAAATAATAGTCGATGTTATGCAACAGTGTATAGTTTCATCAAGTATTCATCGATCGTCTATACACAGCCAAAATCAGAAAGCACGTTGCCATCAGATAACCCTGTTTCACTTGAAATTTTATCTGTACGTGAGAATTCAAAATGTTCCCAGTTATCAGTACAAGCTATTGCTGATATAGATTAAAAGTCAGACACTCTTTATAGTACGACAGAAGAAACTAGATCTCGTTATGCTAAATTTATTGTGCTCGAACTCCTCGAAGTAAAATACAGCCGCCATGTTGGTCGTCGTGATCGAGAACCAGGCAGAATTCCAGGTAAAAAAGTACCATCCAAGTACTAATTCTGCCTGCTACTCACGTTATTAAATAATTTTGTAATAAATAGTATTAAGTGTATATATTTATGACTTTTAGTGACTATTGTAGTTATGTATTCTTAAATTTCTTATCTTGTTTGTTATGATTATTTATATATTTCTTAAATGCACGCCCTCCATGGAAACCAACTTTACAGTTGATGAAGTTAGCGTGTTGAAATAAAACGTATCTATCTATCTCTAATGTATATTGCGATTACTTAAAGTAGAATGGTTTAAACGGATTCGCGTATGAATGATGCTGGAACGATTAAGCCGAGTACTAACTGTGGTTTGACTGGAAGTTGTACCCGTTCACACGAGTCCGGAGCGAGTTGAAAACGGCGCTAAAAAGTCACAAAACGCCCTTGCGTTCACACGGCACCGGATCGAAATTGTGTGAAAACGGCGCTCTAACCGGGGCGTTTTGAAAACGATTTCTAGACGGAGCGAAATGAAACGGAACCCTTGGCACTGGCAGTGTCGTGTGAACACAAGATCCGGCACTTTTTCGCTCCGCTTTAGTACCCAGTTCCTAAATTTTCGTCTCCTAACCAAACGGCTGGCGTATTTTTCAGCGATGGAAAACTTTAATTGTCTTCTCGACTTCGGAAAGCTTCTGCTAAGGACTTGTGCTGCTGTTTGAACAATTATAACATTATTACAACAATGACTAGGCAGTGTAAATAGGAGAAGATGAAGCCCAATAAGGTGAGTTCCTAACGGAATTACTAAAATTGTAAACCTAGAATGCACTATACACCTTGGGGGATAATATTCTTTGAATTGCTTCTCGTTTCATTTACTTTTGACGAGATATGGCTATTTAAACAGTGCACAGCATTGAAATACTGGATACACACCAGAAGGTTCCGGTGTCGTGTGAACGCCTTCAAAGCGTCGTTAAATTATGACGGATTCGTGTGAACGTAACCACATTTTACCGTTTATCTTCTACACCGGACTCGTGTGAACGCAGTAATTTCTTGTCCGGAAGAGATCTATATAGAGCAGGCGTCATGTCAAGCTAAAAAGAATCATTCTTCAAACTAAATTCAGTGGAAGTTGGTTATACTGTTTAATTTATTAGACTGTGTATAGATGCACGAGTTTTCAACAGTGAGATTATACAGTTCTAATATACAAACACAGTCATTGTGTTTGCATGTATATTATAACTGTGTAATTTCTAGCACTGAGTGCTAAAAAGCGGTGCTCTGCACGAACGGACGAATTCCTGAACAAACTAACGAACGAACTCAGTATACTGAATATGAACGAAGTCCCGACCTAACGAACGCGAACTCCCGAACGAACTAAGGCCTAGGTCAAACGTCGCTCTTCTCATGCGCCAAACCTAATGACTTAGGCTAATGAATGAACGAATTTAATAACGAGCGAACGAAGTCACACTCTCTTATTATACATGGCAAGGAGTTCCAAGTTACAGTACCATTATAATTGAAACTATTTTTTAAACTATTAGTTTATTCGATTAACCATTTAAATACATTTATTACACAAGCTTACCTTTTTCTGAATTTTGCAGAAGCAAAAAGATTTCCTGAACTCTGAAGTTGTCGTAGTTTTTTTCGTTGCTGCGCAAACGATCAAAACTAAAGTGAAGAACTGAAGGCAACGGATGTCGTTTATATACTTATATGGCAGCATTTCATGGATTATGACCCTGCCGAGACGTGCGTGACGCCGTTTCAGTAAACGCCTTTCAAACTAAATTGAACATCCCATTTTCCCGATATACCGACTTGATTGAACAAACAAAACAACTTGTGTTTGACTAAAATACATTAAATTCGTGAGGAAAGTTCAGACTTTAAGACTGTAGTTATATTGTTTATTGTTTTGAGGAATTGCAGTTTGCTATAAATAATAACGACAAAGCTCTTCTCAATTGATTTAAACATCCTTTTGCGTGTGTCTTTATATTTAGCCTCGTTTGTGCGTCTGTAATTGAAAAAGAATCTTTGTTTCATATATATACCAAGGTTGCATGGAAAGTTATATATATATATATATATATATATATATATATATATATATATATATATATATATATATATATAGATGCATAAACTATATTTGCGGTTATTATAAAGTAATTATGTTATGGAAACACGTAATTGTGCAACCCACTGGATGGCGTGTCGAAACACTGGTGTTGTCGGACAATTTCTAGTCTATTTTGGAGGACTAATTTGAAGGAAAAATTTATAGTATACTTGTAACAAGTTCTGTTATATGCACAAGTTACTTCCGTTGAAATCGTGTGTTCTCATTGGCTGAGACGCATCGCGTGCGGGTGGATCATTTTCCGTAATCGACTGAGACATATTGTTTACAACTGAACAATGAAAGAAAACCGAAAAAGTTTTGTGAATTTAATAACGTGAGGACTAGGATCCTGTTTACGTAAGCCGTATTGAGTGTTCAAGTCAAATCTCGCATGTTGTTTCTCCTTGTTGTGTTTACATGAAGATTGAAAGTTTTCGATCTGATCGAAACGAATGGCTGAAGCCACACAGAGATGCCTGCATGTGGAGGAGGCTATGCGGGATCAAAACAAGACACAAATATTTCAAAGTCATCATCAGACCAGTTCCACCGGCACTTTTGACGGTCAACTTATCCGGTGGAACTTACCAGGATGGCGTAGAATGACGAGTGATGCTGACGCGATGATGACGATTGAGATGTCGGGAGGGTATAAAAAGTGCCGGTGGAACTTAGGATGGCGTAGAATGACGATGTTTGACGTGCGCGAGGCAACATGCGTGAGGACATACACTTACATCAAAGGTGCCCACACAGAGTCGGACTTCTGGTTGTTCTTTATTCCGTGGCTCAATGCTATTTACCAGTCTTCATCTTTTTTGGGAAATGGCCAATTGTTTATGTATTAACTGTGGTCGCAGACACCGCTAATTCTCGGTTTTCACTCACGTGATCGGTGGTCCCGTTGGGGTGGTGAAACAATACGAAATGTTTGAATAAGAATAGAGTTAAATTCCCATAGGATAAAGGTTGTGCACCAACATAGCCGCCGTGACGTCAGATGAAAACCAAGAATTGCACGAAACTTTAATTTAATCTTATGGCTTTGCGACCTTAAACCCATTCCTACCTGACTCGGAAAGGTGAGGGGGGGGGGGGGGTATGGATATCCCGTATCCCGTTTATATTTCCTTAAAATATCCCGTATCCCTAAATAATTTCGTCTTGTATCCCTACTGGCAAAATCGATGACGGCTTACAGCAGGCGAAAAACGTTTGCATTTTTAGTCGCTTTAATGGTCGTCTGGTCAAGTTGTGTCGTAAACAAAAGGGGCTGCAGTGAAATTAACCTATACATACAGGAATATTGGCGCAGCAAGCTTGATTTCCATATTGTAATGTAATGTAATGTAACATACGATACATATATGACCACATATGCCCTGTAAAGGCTACAGGTACTAGTTCCGCGTGTCGTATAATTAAAGTGTGCAACGTCATTTGACAAAAAATATCTCGGGTGTGCACTTGCCATACTCTGAGCGAAGTCGGAAGCATATATTGTAACAGAAATTTATTATGGCAAGCTTCGTACGCTATTTATTACATTTTAGTTGATCAGTTAACCACTAAGCTACCAATCTTGTTACAAGCAAAATACAAATATTACAAATTAAAAAGAAAAAAAATAATAGTAACGTACCACAGTGGGGCAGTGAAAAAAAATTAAAACAACAACAAGCAGCCTAGCTAGTCCAAAGCTCTTTCTCTTCGCTAGCATGGGTGTCTGTGCCAGAGCGCTGTAACAATTAGTAACGAATGAAAATGATAATTTTTTCCCTCAGGAAGTGTTCATTAATTCAGTTTCTGTTTCTTTAGATAGCAATGCTGTTGGGTACACGTCCAGGCAGTAGATATGTATACGGGACTTCCAAGGGACAATTCCTGTCTTCGATCTCTCGAGTAATCTGATTGAGTTCTTCTTTAAAGCTTGCTTTTGCTTCTTGTGCCAATGCTTCGCTAAACAGATTCTCGGCGTAGTCACCCAGGAATTTCTAGAATCAAATACGCACCAGGAAGTGAGTGATTTTTGTTTTAACACGGAAACTTCGAACTTTATTTATACTGGATAACCCTATTAGTCATATCTTAACTGTTCTTTCTAGAGGTCCAGTAAGGACCATCCTTCGTTAGTCAAGTGTTACTAAATGCAGGAGGAAACCAAAGTAAACTAAACTAAACTATATATTTATACTGGATAACCCCATCAGTCATATCTAAACTGTTCTTTCTAAATGCAGGAGGAAACCAGAGTAAACTAAACTAACTTTATTTAGACTGGATAACGCTATCAGTCATACCCGCTAAACTGTTCTTCCTGGAGGTCCAGTAAGGGCCATCCCTCGGTATAGTCCAGCGTTACTACATGCAGGAGGAAACCAGAGTAAACTAAACTAAACTATATATTTAGACTGGATAACCCTATTAGTTATATGTAAACTGTTCTTTCTAGAGGTCCAGTAAGGACCATATATCCCTAGTTAGTTCAGTGCAGTGAACTCCATACTTCATCCCACTCTCCTGCAGGGCAGGATTTTGAAAGGGGGGAGCCGAAATCAAAATAGATTTTTAGGGGGGTCTAGGGACATGCTCCCCCGCGAAATTTTGAAATCGAGAGTCACTGAAATGCCATTTCCTGGTTTTTGGTGGAAGGTTTTACAGACTCTAAAGGTTAAAAAAGTCATATAAAATACTCAAAACACGCAAACGTCACATAGATACACAAAATGCATACACTCAGTAGATTGAATACACTGTTTACAGTTTATTTCCTGACACAATTGATATTGCATCAGTTCTGTAGTTAGCCGCGGCTCCCTCGGCTTCCCTCACCCCCTCTCCCCCCTGGCTACGTTCCTGCTCTCCTCTCATATCGGGTATAGGAATGGATATAGGAAAGGGAGTTCACTGGTTCAGTGTTACTATAGGAGGAAACTGTAGTAAACTAAACTAACTATATTTATACTGGATAACCCTATTATAACCCTAAACCTATATAAGCCACACTGCATTGTGTACCATCTTTATTCTATGGAAATTTAACTTTATTCTTACTCAACATTTTGTATTGTTTCACCACCCCAATGGGGTCATGTACCGATCACTTGAGCGAAAACGTTCCATAGAACGACTTCATTTATTGAGGGTAATATATATGACAGTATTTACATACTAATAACGCAATGGCCATCATCCCTTGGCGAAACTAGTTGAATTAACCGGGGAAGCTATAGTGTATAGAGGCACAGGAGAGATAGATAGATAGAAAAACTTTATTTAAACACGCTAACCCCGTCAACCGAAGCTGATTTCCACGAGGGGCGTGTACAAAAGAAGTATATAGATATAGAATTTAAAAGTACCCTGCTTCGTAGCCTGCGTGCAGACCTCACCCGCCTCCGGTCCCCAGTGGGGACCAGAAACGGGTGAAGTCCGCACGCAGACCACGTGCTGCGTAGGCAGTGTAGAAACAACAACCGAAATATAGTAAGACTAGATACACCGCCGAAACAGAGAACGCAGGAGTCCAACCAACTCCTCTACTCACATGAAGTTAATATGTTCGGTCACCTATCCGAGTACTAATCCAATTCAACCAGTCTTAAACTTCAGCGGTGAGAAGACGTGTGCTATAACAGATTGTGCCGGAGGCCAGAGATCTGCCGGAGCTCCGGCGTTTTTTTGGTCAGTCGGATCCGGAGTTGGGCCGGGGTGTTTTCTTCCTGCTCTGGCTGGAAAGTCAGAATGACAAAAAATATGACAATTTTGTCCAAGTATCGACAAAACTTTGGCCACAAATAATGGCAACATTGAATTTGTTAAATGCGCATATAATCTGAAGTCTTATTTGTTGAATCAAACAAACCACCAAATTACAATAAGTCGTTATGTCTGCGATCTATCTTGTCACAAGATAAGTTGCTATGTCATGTTGTAATACAATCACTGCTTTGACAGGTCTAGCTCTATCATATATTTCTAGTCCACCGACCTCTGTCACTTCTGAACGTGTCTTTTCGTTGACGGGGAACAAGGCAACATTGGTCGCTTAGCTTTTCTTAAATTCAATTATAAAAAGTTTTAAAAACCCTTGGCAGTTTATACTTTTGTATTTTGTTTATTTGTTATTAGTAGTAGCTAAGTAGCATAACTAATTTTAATAAGTTAAAGTTAAAACAAATTAAAACTTGTTCGGTTCTATAACGTTTTCTTCGTTCCTGGCATTCATTGCTAGTTGTCGCATTGCATTTGCTTGAATCGCCGAATAACCAACGAGGCCGGAGCCGGATATCAGAGCCGTAAAACAGCCGGAGCTGGAGAAGGAGCCGGAGACTGAGCTGAAAAACCGGAGTTTGCACACCTCTACCCCCCCCCCCCCCCTATATGTAGAGGTCTACTCACCTCAGTAGGATAAACTGTTACTAATTCGTTGACAACGGCAACCATCGCTGCTGACTGTTTCTTGTTCGCCAAGGATTTCATGATAGTTTCCAAGCTTGATTTTCCTTTATCGATAGGATGTGGTTGACGCATAAGAGTGGGAGCATTTGGATGGTAGCCATAAGTGGCCATTTGAGAGAGGTTGACTGCGGCGTGCTGACACGAACTGGTGAAAATAACCAGCGTCAGAAAGTGGACAAGCTCTTCACGCGTCTTAAAGGAATCAGGGCATTGTTTATCTACACTTCCTTCACTTTTGAAAGGGTAGCCATTATCGTGAAGGTCACGGATCCAATTCTGTATTTCATTGTCCTGAAAGAAAAAAATTATCTAAGGCCTTGTTTACACGTACCCGTTCTCGTTTGAAAACGCAACTCCTTTTTCCGTTGTTTGTTTTTTTAAATCCGAGAAGCCAATCCTGAGAAGTTAAAGTGGTTCTCGGATGAAAAAATTGTTGGTAATGTTTTACAGAATACAGAATACAGATTTTAATTACTTCTTCCCACAAGGGGCTTTTTAAGAGCAATTTATAATTTGGGCAGACAACAACCTGATGAGACTAAACGCAAAGAAATGGAAAGAAATGCATGTCTGTTTCCTTAAAGAGCGACCCACTTCATCGCGCCTTAATTGGAGGGACATCCTCTGGAAATCGTTTCCCATTATAAAATTCTTGGCTTGGTCATACAAGATAACCTTAAGTGGAACGAACATGTTGCTATGATCGTAAAAAAAAGCCTCTAAACGTCTCCATATTCGTAGAGTTCTTAAACGGAGTGGAATCCCACCTCACGAACTGATCCTTATTTACCATGCTCTCATTCGGTCCGTATTGGAGTATTGCTGTATTGTTTGGCATAATAGTTTACCAGCATACCTTGCTGATTCAATTGAAAGAGTCCAGAAAAGGGCACTGAACTTAATCCTTCCTGGCATGTCTTACCGAGAGGCACTGAGTGAGCTCCATTGTCCTCGTTTAGATGAGAGACGCGATGCGCTATGTGAGAAAACGATTAAAAAGATAACTGATGGTAGCCGGCTGTCCTGTCTCTTACCTCAAACTAGAGAAAACGTGAATTATAATTTACGTAATTCTAATAATTGGTCGTTGTTCAAATGTAGAACTGATCGTTTTCAGAAAAGCTTTTTTTCAAGTATGATTCGAGTTTTAAATACATGTATGTCGTTGTGACTCTTTTTTGAACTTTTAAATCATGATCATATATACTTGTCTTACATAATTAAATTTTTATTGTAAATATAGTATTATCCATTTTGTAAATTTGCAACCTATGCAGTTATTTGTAAGCACATTGTAATTCATTTTTTTTGCGATGATGTGCCATTAAACCTTAATTATTAATTATTATTATTATTACTAAATTTCAAGTGGCCGAGTCGAAGGCATATTAAAGGCGCTCAGAGCAGTCGCCTACGAAACATTTATGACACACATGTCAGACCACGAATCACAGACCTAGGTGTTGATTTTATGGAGGGAGGAAAACCGGAGAACCCGGCGAAAAACCCTCGAAGCACAGGAGAGACCAACTAAACTCTACTCACATGAGTGTTCCAAGCTCGAGAATGGGGTTATTCCCAGACGGTCACCCATCCAAGTACTAACCCCGTCGAACCGGGCTTAACATTTGGTGAGAGTCAGCGCCCTAACAGCACACGCCACCCGTGCTTCCCACCCTTCCCACCCTTGCATAATCCTAAAGATATTATTGCTGCGAGCCGTAAGGCGAGCAGCTCACTAATCTTGACGAGGTCTGGGCCGAGTTTATATGCGTTCACAAACTCGATTTAGGATTTCATGGGCGATGATCTTCGGTATACGCAATGTCTACCGATCAGCGGCAGGCATTATTAAATTGGGCGCTACGCTACGCCTGGCATTGTTTGGCGCTGGAATATATTGATTTATTAAAGAGAAGTGTATTTTTCTACTATACTATTATATCAAACACAACTCTATTTGTTGTTGGAAGTATATATCAAGGCCACAAAAGGCTAAGCGACATTTCGAGGGGCAGACAGTGTATTTATACGAGTCTTTGTTCATCAATTTTTATATGACATTCCACACCATTGTGCCAGATGATTTCACTTAACATTTTAAGCATGCGACGTTACTGTCAACACCCATGTCACGCGCACAAAATTGGAGCGCCGCCATGAAATTGGCCGTGTTTCGAGGAAGCTTATGACGTCATAGACTCAACAAAAGCAAAAGATCATTGTTGTTGTCAACAACAGGGTTACTGTTGTTATTGAGTCTATGACGTCATAAGCTTCCTCGACTCATTCCTCCCAAGCTCGGCCACTTTAATGGCGGCGCTCCAAAATACAAACTTCACACGTAAAATATCACCTTTTCTTCAACGAATTTTGGAATGAAACTTTGCACGATTACTAACTACCATAACAGCTTTAGGATTATGCACAAACATTGCCAACAATATTTTCATCAGAGAACCACTTAAAGGAAAAGTTGAAAAACTATTTCCACTTTTTCTTTCGTATCAGACTCTCAATGATGCCAGATATTCTTTCTCACATTCAGGAGAAAGTCCTACGAAGCACGCAGGCGAAATAGTTACCTCAACAACGTCGTTATCTTTTTTGTAGTAAATGTCGATGATTTTTGTTATGAAATTTCTGATGGCAGTCCACAACTTCACGGCATCGTCTCGGTAGTAGAATTGTGGCAGTTTTTCTGCGTCAAGTACACCACGTTTTGCTAGTTGTGCTGGGATATCGAATGTGTCGAGTGTAAGAGCTCTGTAATGTCTCTGCATCAACTTGATGTGTCCACCACCACCAATACTCAGTACCTGGTCCGCCAACCCCCCTGGGGGAATTAATGACCCTCGACCAAGAGTGTTAATAGCCATAACTCCCTTGGTGTGAGGGTACAGGAGTTTCCAGACGGGGTGGAGTGAGGGAAGCTGACGCCATGTCGCCACGGAAATTGGTTCCATCATCAGATGGCATCGAAGCAGATGAGTAATCATCTGAAAGAAGGCATAAAAACTTGACATAAATACACAAATACATACAATGCAATACAATGGCATACAACACCACAGCATACTATACCATAGCAACAGTATCATACCATACTATTTAATACCATAACATAGCATACATACGATAGCATATAGCGTACCACACCATACCATACCATAGAGCATACCATAGCATGCAACACTATAGGATAGCATAGCATAGCATAGCATAGCATACCATATCATAGCATATAGCATACCGCACCATGCCATAGAGCATACCTTAGCATGCAACACTATAGGATAGCATAGCATACCATACCGTAGCGTAGCATACCATGGTATACCATATCATGCCATAGAGCATACCATAGCTACAACACTATAGGATTGCACACCATACCCACCACATCATACTATACCATATCAAACTATACCATACCACACCATGCAATACAATGCGATACACACACAGACATACACTAACCTGATGATACTGAGTATCAGCGGTACGAAGCCAAAGTTTTGCCATAAGCCAGTCGTAGTCGCTGTCTTTTGGTGTGAAGATTGGGTTGGCATCACTGGGCGTCTGTTGCAGCTGAATGGCAATGGGCACAAGATCTCCACTGTTTCTGACGAAGAAAAGGCCAAGACATGGTGCGATGTAGCGTTTATCGTCTCCGTCGTCCATAGTTGGAATGCCATTCAGGACTTCGTAGTCAACAATGTAAATTTGGCCTTCCTAAGGAAGGCATTTACAGTTAGAAAATGCTTTTTTATATTTTTGTACTGTGATAGAAAAACGCGTAATGTTGCAAGACTTGAGAAAAGCATGTAAAGAACAATCTGTTTACAGTCTATAATTGTACAGAGGACTAACTACAGTGTAAGAATCTCCCTGTAAGATCCTTTTAGGCATCATTTCTTGTTGGCTCAAGCATATTAAACCTCGAGGTTGTACGTGGATACAACACGGACGCAAATTGTAAAGTACTTCTGATACCCATTGATGTAAACGTCTGTCTGTCTTTTTCTGTCTGTCTTTTTCTGTCTGTCTGTCTGTCTGTCTGTCTGTCTGTCTGTCTGTCTGTCTGTCTGTCTGTCTGTCTGTCTGTCTGTCTGTCTGTCTGTCCGTCCGTCCGTCCGTCCGTCCGTCCGTCCGTCCGTCCGTCCGTCCGTCCGTCCGTCCGTCCGTCCGTCCGTCCGTCCGTCCGTCCGTCCGTCCGTCCGTCCGTCCGTCCGTCCGTCCGTCCGTCCGTCCGTCCGTCCGTCCGTCCGTCCGTCCGTCCGTCCGTCCGTCTGTCTGTCTGTCTGTCTGTCTGTCTGTCTGTCTGTCTGTCTGTCTGTCTGTCTGTCTGTCTGTCTGTCTGTCTTAGGAGTAAGACGTGTTTTAGTTTGCTCCGTAAAAATCTATTATATTTCTATACTAATAAAATTAAAATCATTAAGTTCAGTTTATTATATTTAAACATGAACAAATATCTTGATTACGACAAAGATAGTGATTGTTTTACGTGGGGAGGAACACCGAAAGAGTTAGTAAACTTCGTAAATTCAGTTCTTGAAATTGACGAAGCGAACGACATTGGCGAACTTAAAGAAGACAAGAAACATAACGCTGTAAGCTACAAATGGAAAGATTACTCGATAAGACTTTACACCACAACTGGTAATCTTATGTTATTTGGACTGAAACAATCCTTGTTGTTGGAGAAGCTGCATGAAATAAATGAGCTAAACAAAAACATAAATCAACAACCGCACCCTTCTTCCTCGATCTCGAAGTGCAGTGACAGCGAATACGAAGGAAGTCTAGTTGATCACGAAGTTGTACCACCTACAGATAACAACAAATCTTTTGGCGAACCAGCAAAGGAAAATTCAATTCCAACGATTGATATTTGCAACGAAAGCACTGAGATCAATCCCGAGAGTGACTACAGCGCCATATTGAAAGAATTGGCACTCGTAAAAGCTGAAGTGCGTGAGATTAAAAGCAAATGCTTCCCACAAGCTACAAATAGCGAAGTACAAGACATTGACTCTTTTGAAAAACTTAGTAATGACTTGCTTTTTGCCGAATGGAAAACAAAGATTTAAAAACGAAGATAAGAATTCAAGACGAATACGTGAAACGGCTTGAGGAAGAGAAGGCAAGTCTAGTGACTACAATTAATTTAATTATAAGAGATAAAAGCACCTTAGTTACTAAAGCACTCAACGCTGACACTAGTGAGACTGGTGGCAAAAATAATGACGAAGAGAAAAACTCTACCAAGTCAAATATGAGTAAACGAAAAAGAAATAAAAAGAAGCAGAATCTTACAGAAAAACCAAACCAACAGGCCGAGCTTCCAAGTACAGACGAACATCGTATAAACGATGTCTTCGCGGACAAGAGCAATGAGGCAGCTAATCAGAATCAACAACCTGGTGCTGGTATAAGCGACAAGCGGAAGACCACTGTTATTATTGGTGACTCGATGGTTTCAAGAATCCAAGGCTGGAAGATGACAGATAAGTCAAATAAAATTACTGTTAAATCTTTTCCAGGGGCTACTACTGACGATATGTCAGATTACATCAAGCCCTCACTAAAATATAGGCCTGATAACATTATCCTACATATAGGAACCAATAATTTAAGATCAAATAGTCCTAATCAAATAGCTGAAGAAATTGTAAAACTCTGTGAATTTATTGAATCTGAATCGCCCATGACCAAAGTGGCGGTCTCGCTATTAACTACCCGTCAAGATTCACTTGAACTTGAACGCAAGCGACTTGAAGTCAATAAAATTCTTTGCAGCTTTATCAAAACAAGGGATTGGAAGCTGATTACTCATTCAAATATAGATGCTAACTGCCTGAATGGGCGTAAAATTCATTTGAATGCGCACGGCACAATCTTAATGGCTAAAAACTTTAAAGACTACATTGTAAATTAATATTCCGAAGGAAGTAATGATGCATGTCCCCTCGATCCGAGTTTACAAATTCCTAACATAAGAGGTTTTAAGATGGTCTCGCTAAATATAGGAAGTCTACCTCGACATATAGACGAACTCCGTTTCTGGTTAACTGACCAAAATATAGATATTATAGCTCTTAATGAGACAAGGCTAGATAAAACCATCACTGATGGTGAAATAACTATAGAAAATTATAGTATAGTCAGGAAAGACCGAAATCGAAATGGCGGAGGTGTTTGTGTGTATGTTAGGAATCAAATAAATTATAGAGTACGATGGGATCTAATAGGTGAATCAACGGAGTCTGTTGTAGTCGAAATAATGAAACCTAATAGTAAATCGTTTGGAATTATTGCTGCATACAGACCTCCTGATTCTAATAACGAAATTTTCTTTGATGGTATCTTGCATTCCGTTAGGATGCTAGATCATGAATCAAAGGAAATGTATCTGTTGGGGGATTTAAACTGTGATATGCTTTCAAACAGACCATATCGCCCAACAGATATATTGAATTCTATCACTGAAATATACCAATTAGAACAACTAATTACTGAACCAACCCGATGCACTTCAAAAGCAGAGACGCTGATTGACTTAATCCTAACAAATCGCTCAGCTAATGTTGCTGCTTCGGGAGTTGTTCATTTAGGCATAAGTGATCATAGTCTGGTTTTCACAATTCGCAAAATATCAATTTCGCATGTTAAGAATACTCATAAAGTTGTTTATGTCCGGAATTTTGCAAATTTCAACGTAGACAACTTTAGAAATGACCTCCAGAGTCTCCCTTGGGATGACATAAATATGTTTGATGATGTTAATGAGACGTGGCTTCTATGGAAACGCATGTTTTTGTCTGTAGTTGACAAACATGCTCCGATTAAAAGGAAGCGTATTAGGAATAAAAGGAACCCATGGCTAACATCAGAATTAAAACAATTATTAATCCAACGAGATCGTTTGAAATGTACAGCGATAAGAACTAAATCGATAGAAGATTGGAATATGTATACAAATGCAAGAAATAATTGTAATAATAAACTAAAAGAAGCAAAAATTATCTATTATCAGCGTACATTCAAGCAAAATGCTGGAAACTCAAAAGTTATCTGGAGCTCAATAAATGAATTAACCCATAAAAATTTAAATGCAAAAATTGAACATATTAATAACTTAAAATGTAATGGAAGACTAATTTCTGAACCAAAAGAAATAGCAGAACGTTTTAACAAACACTTCTCTGAGATTGGCCTTAAATTGTCCTCGTCAATCCAAGAATCAAGAACTTCGTATCTTGATTATATTTGTGAAACCGATGCTGCTTTTGAGATTGCAACAATAGAGGAGTGCAAGGTGTTTCATTTGCTCTCTAAAATCGATACCAAGAAAGCAACTGGGATGGATCAAATCCCAAGTAATTTGCTTAAAATTGCTGCCCCAGTAATTTCCAAATCGTTAACCGTGATGTTTAATAAATCAGTAACAACTAGCACTTTCCCTGACGATTGGAAGTTGGCGCGGGTTACTGCAATACACAAAAAAGAAGCAAAGGATGACATGAACAACTATAGGCCTATCTCAGTGTTGAGTTGTATATCAAAAGTATTTGAGCGCATTATTTACGACCAGTTATACACGTATCTAAATGACAACAACTTAATATCTGCAAATCAATCTGGTTTTAGGCCATTTTATTCTACCTCTACTGCACTTCTCGATGCAACGTTAGATTGGCTAAAAACCATGGACCAAGGAAATCTAAGCGCGGTAATATTTTTGGACCTCGCAAAAGCTTTTGACACAGTTAATCATGATATTTTAATTCATAAATTGCGCACATACGGTATACAGCCAAGATCGTTAAGCTGGTTTCAATCGTATGTGTGTATGCGTAAACAAAAATGTTGTGTCAATGGCTTCTTATCGTCCGAACGATTGCTTGGCTGTGGTGTCCCTCAGGGGTCAATTCTTGGTCCCTTAATGTTTCTATTATTTATAAATGATCTTCCTAAGTGTCTTCGGCATTCAAAAGCCAGAATGTATGCTGATGATACAAATATAACTGTTACTGGAACATCATTAGAAGAGATTGTGAACTTAGCTAATAATGACCTTGCAAATATTTCTGAATGGCTCAAAGCAAATAAATTGAGCCTGAATACTACCAAGACTGAGTTCATGTTTATTGGATCTGACAGTAGTCTTAAAAAAGTAAGAGATGTTCCACTGATCTTTTTAAATGGAAAACAAATTAAAAGAGTAAGAAAAACTGAATCATTAGGTATAATAATTGATGAAAAGCTGTCCTGGGATGAGCATATCGCCTATGTTTCTAAAAAAACAAGCCAGGCAATTGGTGGTCTGCGCAGAATTAGGGATTATGTTCCCCCAGCAAACAGCTATTATTATCTTTAATTCGCTAATAAAACCTTTGTTTGAATATTGTGACATTGTCCTTGACAATATGCCTATCACTGGTTCAACACGATTACAAAAGCTGCAAAATCGTGCTGCACGAGTGATAACAAAACAAGGTTATGATACAAGATCAGTGGATATCAGAAACCAATTAAATTGGAAAACACTGTCAGATCAACGGAAAGATCACATGTTAATTATGGTATTTAAGTTGTTAAATAATTTGGCTCCTTCCTATTTGCGAGACCATTTTGAGACCTCTGAAAACAACAATTATTCACTTCGAGGGCGAAAAATGATGTGTGTTCTACCTAAGCCTACAACTGAGTTTTTAAGAAGAAGCTTTGCGTTTTCTGGAGCAAAAATTTGGAATGAATTACCGGAAAGTATTAGGTGCATCGACAATTTGAACACTTTTAAAAGTCATTTGCAATCATTGCTTCCTTAGCTCGCGTAGTTCTTTAAATGTAAATATATATATTCTTTTTTAAATACTTCGGCTTTCTTGTAAAGCAGTGCGTCGCACTGAAGAAATTCCGA
>OZ036011.1:5747981-6100481 GCA_964035015.1 Corallium rubrum
GTATGAACAGACAGACAGATGTATAGACAGACAGACAGACAGACAGACAGACAGACAGACAGACAGACAGACAGACAGACAGACAGACAGACAGACAGACAGACAGACAGACAGACAGACAGACAGACAGACAGACAGACAGACAGACAGACAGACAGACAGACAGACAGACAGACAGACAGACAGACAGACAGACAGACAGACAGACAGACAGACAGACAGACAGACAGACAGACAGACAGACAGACAGACAGACAGACAGACAGACAGACAGACAGACAGACAGACAGACAGACAGACAGACAGACAGACAGACAGACAGACAGACAGACAGACAGACAGACAGACAGAGGAATAGGGGCCGTTAATTTCATACCTTCGCCTTCGAAAACTACCATTTCACTGATGACCCAGCGAAAGCAAGGGAAGGTGAATATGCGGTTGTTGTTCGAATCTTTTGTGATCCAAACTTGGTTAAGAAGCCAATCACTGTAGAATCCGAATCCACTGTTTGTCAAAGTGATCATCAGCAAATCTCCAACGTCAATATCATCCACTTCATATGTATCTGTTTTACCTTTTCCAAAATCATTGTGGAAAAATTTACCCAACGCATGTGGCTTTGTGACTCCCTTGGTACCTGGAAGAAAAGTGGATATTAAGCCATTGCTGCCTAGGATGGCTGAGGGTGCTCCCTTTGATGAGTGAAATCATCTGGCGTTATAGTTAAATAATAAAAGAGTGAGGTTTTTGGCTGGCTCCAGCAGGAATGGTTTAATCATGGTCGTAGCCTGCCTAGGACGACCATTTGGACGTCCCAGGGGCGCCTATTTGAAAAAGCTTATGGGCAGCTGTTTATTTTATAGACATAAATTAAAGTAGCATGCTGCGTAGGCAGTGTTGAAACAACAATCGAAATATAGTAAGGTGATTTATTATATGGCTGGGTTTGATTTCCTGTCCGTACGCAAAACGACGCACGCTGATTGGTTCCTGAGAGGTCGGGATTTTACGATATTGACCGACCGGTCAATACGCTTTTTTCTCGGCCCTGTAAGTTTTGGCGGGAACATTTCTGAGTTGATTTGAATACAAATAAAAGAGAAATAGGTATCTTCATTCAAATATTCTGAACAATAAAATGTGTTGGAACATCACTGCTAGTTTTCTTTAAAGCTGTTTATTTAATAACATGTACACGACAAATAAAAGCCGAACTGGTGTGAATAAGAAGGCCAAGAAGCGACACGAAAAAGTCAACAGGTAAGGTAAACAGCATACTCCGAAGACGAAAACAACGCTCGAAGCTTAAAAATAAAATGAACTAATAGCCATATAATAAATTCCTTATTAACCTCGTTTGCTCGGTCTGTACTGGAAAGTATTTTCCCTCGGTTTTATCGCACAAACCTCGCTCCTTCGTCGCTCGGTCTGTACGAAAACCTCAGGCAAATACTTTCCCGTACAGACCTCGCACTCGGTTAATAAGTCTTTAATACTGCCGAAACAGAGAACAAGGATCGAGTCTAACATTTCGAGCGAAGGCCCTTACGTTTCTCTCTGACGAACGGCCTTCGCTCGAAACGTTAGACTCCTACGTTCTCTGTTTCGGCAGTATATCTAACCTTACTATATTTAGATTGTTATTTTATAGACAGTTGCTCTAGTATTTTTAACGACCTCCATTTGACGAAACAATTCTCATGGTCTTTTTTTCCCATGGTAGTAACCGCTGACCAAACTGTAATTAATGAATTTGTAACTAGACTAATCGTACTGCGAGCGCGTCTGAGCCTACAGTCAAACATCGAGTAACATAAGGTCAGCGGTCGCTGTCATGAAAGAAAGGAACCATATTTCCGTCATCTTGGTCGGGTAAATTTTTTTTAACGGAACCCGCAGTCAAGTTTTATGACAATCAAGTTGTCTGACCGTACCCTGGGTCAGCTGGGTGCCACGAGGGCCCCTCCCACTTTGGCTTCCTTGCCTGCCCCTGCCCCAGTTATTCCTCACAAGCGTTGAAAAACCACTGGCATCCATAAAGATCTAGTCTTAGGATCTTACCAGTGATAGTGATGCTGATTGTTGCATCGGTACCAGCCTTAGCTTGATCTGATGTCTGAACTTTATCGTAGTATTTTTCTTCCATTCTAATAATAACAAATAGAGACAAAAATCATTTACACAAACGTTGCCAGTGGAATTGAGTTAATATATGTATTTATACAATAATTTGAATAGTATGTGCGTTTTATTGGTCGATAGCCATGATCTATAAAAGGACAGATGCACAGATTACGCCACCGACGTGGTCTGATTTCTCTAAACCAATCATGGATCTCAATGCAACATCATGAACCAATGACGTTGCTTGATTTGTATAGATCATGGATCACGTCAGATGAAGTGATTTATCTTTTTCAATGCCCCAGAAATTCGCCGGGAAAATTTAATAAGTCCGTTAAAACATAACTTTTCTATTTTTTATTGTATAAAACAAATAGATTCCATTTGGCCACTTTTTTGTTCTTACCACGTTGTGACGTCATCTGTGCATCTATAACTGAACAGACAAGGGCAAAATGGAATTTATTTGTTAAATATTAGATAGGGGAACACGAGGAGCGTGTTCTGTTGCCTCTCACTTGATACTTAGTACCAGGGACGTGGCGAAGGAATCACGATGGGGGGGGGGGGGTTGCAATGATAAATGAAAATTTTCGTATCAGAGACATACACACGTAAAAACGCACAGTCTGATTGGCTCTGATATCAGATCTGTTCAGAGAAATGTAGCGACCCTTGATACACCCTGACAGCTACAGAATGTACCAGCGCTGATGTATAAACATTTAGTTAGAATTTCTAACAGACTCCGACAGCTCCGCAGACAACATAGCTGTTCAATCTGTTATATCAAACTGATACAGCACTGATCGTGTCAGGCTGATACAGTTTGACAGAATCTGTTGAGTTCTGAACAGTCTGTTGTAGCTGCAGGTATGATACAGATATGATATCATAGGTGTATCATAGCTGATACTGCAACAGGCTGTATCAGGGATCGCTACATTTTTCTGAACAGATCTGACATCATTCTACATCAGGTCTGACACAGAGTGTGCGTTTTTGCGTGTGTAGTGCAAAAAAAGCGAGAATTGATCGAAAAACTTGTAATGTATAAACGGGTATTTAGGAGCTGGGCAAAACAAGACAAGACAAGAAAAGACAAGACAAGACAAGACAAGACAAGACAAGACAAGACAAGACAAGACAAGACAAGACAAGACAAGACAAGACAAGACAAGACAGGACAGGACAGGACAGGACAGGACAGGACAGGACAGGACAGGACAGGACAGGACAGGACAGGACAGGACAGGACAGGACAGGACAGGACAGGACAGGACAGGACAGGACAGGACAGGACAGGACAGGACAGGACAGGACAGGACAGGACAGGACAGGACAGGACAGGACAGGACAGGACAGGACAGGACCGAAACATTTTATTTTTAATTACGGAAAAATCAAAAGTCACTGAAACTCTAAAAGTAAGTAAGTAACCAATAAAGGGGAAAACATGTTTAACAATTACAGTGGTAATCAGCAGCCGCAATTCCTCGTTTGTCCAACTATTTGATATTTACCCCCCAGTCGCCACGCCCCTGCTTAGTACTTGTCGAGGATTTTCTGCCTTGTTCAATTCTCCGGTTTTCCTCCCTCCGTAAAATCACCACTTAGAGTTTGCTATAGAGCAAACATCAAAAGGTGGTAAACTACTAAAATGGCTCCGATGTTGCTTCTAAACTATCGATGCTGCCAGGCATCGTATGTTGGCGAAACATGCCGACACGGGACATTTGAGAGTGATCGTAGCTTGTGACCAGTTATAAGCTGTTGAAACAGTCTTTTCTGTTTGTTTTTGACTTTGTAAATATAGCGAGACTATATGAGGTAGCATTAGTGTGAATATCAAAGTCCAGCATATTATTTTCATAAAAGCCATTGAGTCGGACACGAGAGTAAAATCATAAATTTACATGAGTGATTAAGACTAAATATATAATACAGCGTTACATTATGCATGCATTAACCAATCAGAGAGAGTTACTATAAATAAAAGTTATAAGTAAAAAGTTAAATTATAATGAAAGGAAGAGTGACACAGAACCAATATTGGCATTTAGAGAAGGTTTAAGATTGCGAATAAGTAAACTTTCAAGTAGAAGAACCTTCTCTAAATGCCAATATTGGTTCTGTGCCGCTCTTCCTTTTATTTATAGTAACTCTCTCTGATTGGTTAATGCATGTTCGCTCAAAGTGTCCAAAGAGATATAGTAAATTTGTGATAAGATTCATAAGGAACGTTGGCTGGCAAGTATCTTAATTAATTATAAACACGCTCACAATGCTTACAAACGCAAAAATGTTTTGGATTTCTGGGGTCTCTGAAAGACTATTTCCTACATTTTGAGGCAAGTATTTAAGAGTAATCTGAAAGCCATAAATTACATAATTTTGTTGAAATCAAACCAGAACGCAGAATAATACGACGTCAGAATTTCTTTAGATTTATTTATAAACAAGTCGTAAATGTGAAAACAAGTTGGAGGCATTTTGTATACACCCTTTAGTATTGTAATTTATAACATATGCATGCCTGCTATATATAACACATTACTAGTCTACTCATTTTGCTTTAAAACAATGTAACCCCCCCCCCCCCGGGGTTAAGGGGCTACGAGTTTCTCAACGAATTTAAACTTTTCACGAGAACGGTCTTGGAGACCATTAGGCCTTCACTAACAGATAACGAGCGAGTTCGAAACGGGTTGGTCCGCGATCTCGAACCGTTTCAGGGGCGGATTTAGCATACATCAGAGCGGTCACGCGACTTACGTTAAAAATCACCAGAATAATTGCGCAATCACACAATATTTTTTATCTCAACAGTCTTCTATGCCGTGACTGCCAAAGCTTGGCAAACGGATTAGGTTTCAAATTCGCTTTTATCGTAATTTGCGAGTCAGCAAACACCGGACAGAGATGACCGGTGGTCAGCGTTCGCTTTGAGAGTTTTGACCGGTTTGTGGAGAGATCTGATTGGTGTTTGATCAATCTCGTCCCCAGAGCCTGCGGTCCTTTTGCCCAGCGGCAAGGAGCCATCGGCTCTGGTCGGAACGAGGTAAAGCTGAATTTTGATTGGCTGAAAAATCCGATGGCTCGAACTTTGAAAGTCCGCGTTTTTCCGACTCACGGACTCGTTCCGGCCAGAGCCGATGGCTCCTTGCCGCTGGGCAAGAGGACCGCAGGCTCTGGGGACGAGATTGGTGTTTGATCAATTTGACCGATCTGCACCATGGCAACCACTTTTTTGACCGATTTGCCTCAATCCTGATTGGCTGTCGCGTTGATTTTGGGCTTTTTGACTAGCAACGATGAAGATATACTGTTATACTTTAAACAATCTACGATGATTTGTCATCTAGGTTACACAGTCATCGATTTATTTCAAGCGAGGAACATATATTTATTCAGCAAGGCGGCATTAGCATATTTCACGCTTGCCAGGAGTTCTTATATATGAATTTGAAAAGATCAATTGATCCTTAAGCCAAGGTTTAGTTCAACGTTAAATTGGATCTTTCTTTTCATGATTTTGAAATGAATAACTGTTTTCAAATTATGGTTAGCCTCGCTATCTTGCTCTGATAAGAATATTTTAACAGCGCGTTCGTGAAATATGACCCCAGGTTTATCTAATTAGTCGGCAGATAACATATAATTTATTAAATTAGAGAAAATTACACACTACAAGGTCTTTGAGACAATGAATATTTAGTTAATTTTGAAAGACATGCATGGGTGTTTGCGCCTTTGTCGTTTGGCTAATATTTTAGTTAGCTTTGTAAAAATATAAATGCTGAAGATCCAATTTGGACAAATGTTTTGTAAACATAATAAAATGTGCGATTAAAAATATGTTTTAAAAGTTTCAAAATTTTGCTCAGATGTGCTGTCAAATCGTGGGAAATGCCGTTTTAGAGACCCCAATTTCAAAACATTTCCAGGGGGGGCATGCCCCCGGACCCACCTGGAACCATGGACCACAACTTTGACTGACGTTTTCAAAATCCTAAATCCGCCCCTGCCGTTTTGTGATCAAACTTATACGAAAACTCTCGATCAATGTTATACAAAAGCTCTCGTTTACATGTGTTATTAAATTGTACTGAAAAATGTTGCTCAAGTGCAATAACGTTCTTTGTTCTTTGATTTACAGCCAACTTGCAAGTGAAAGGTAAACATGCTGTGTTGCTGTGTTAACATCTTCATCGAGGCTGACATTACCAGAAGGACTTGTGTCTTTGAATGCTGTATGGAAATACGTTAAATGTATTGAGGTAACTGCAATATTTGTGATTTGCTTTATTTTTGCTTGTATTGTTTATTATTGTACTGATGTCTTGCAAATAAAAGTCGATGTTATGCAACAGTGTATAATTTCATCAAGTATTCATTCGTCTATACACAGCCAAAATCAGAAAGCACGTTCCCATCAGATAACCCTGTTTCACTTGAAATTTTACCTGTACGTGAGAATTCAAAATGTTCCCAGTTATCAGTACAAGCTATTGCTGATATAGACTAAAACTCAGACACTCTTTATAGTACGACAGAAGAAACTAGATCTCGTTATGCTAAATTTATTGTGCTCGAACTCCTCGAAGTAAAATACAGCCGCCATGTTGGTCGTCGTGATCGAGAACCAGGCAGAATTCCAGGTAAAAAAGTACCATCCACGTACCATGGATAGTAAAGTTCTTTTACAATCCATGCAAGTACGAACCCGTCATCAGTCTAATTCTTTTGGGAAATGGCCACCCTATGACGTCAATTATTTACATTTTTGCTGAAAATGAACATTAAAATAATAAAACAGCTACAAAACTTTCACGAGCATCCGTCAACAGACACAATACCTCCCCTAAAATAATCTTGAAACAAGAAAGGCTTTCTGAATTTCCCGTTCTGCATCATCGTTAGCTCGATGTTACAGCAGCGTTTTATATGAAGTTAGCGTGTTGAAATAAAATGTATCTATCTACCTCTAATGTAGATTGCGATTACTTAAAGTAGAATGGTTTAAAGATTCACGTGTGAATGATGCAGGAACGATTAAGCGAGTACTAACCAGTGGTTTGACTGGAAGTTTTATAATGCTTGTGGACTATTACTGTATTTTCTTGTCCGGACGAGATCTATATAGAGCAGGCGTCATGGTCTCATGGACATGTTTAGATATATGTATAGCGCGTCAAGCTAAAAAGAATCATTCTTCAAAACAAAATTCAGTGGAAGTTGGTTATACTGTTTAATTTATTAGGGGGCCATTACATGGACTGGGCTGGCCCTGTTAACCGAGCCAGCCCGGTTAACTGGGCTAGCCCAGTAAGCCGGGATGATTTCAGGTCGAAATTCGCAATTATCAAGTAAACAAGGGCAAAGTTACGTTAGTTTTACTTCAGTTTTACACTAATTAGACTTATTTATTTTGTAAGCCCATCGTTAATAAAATAATTGTTAAAGTCTTAGCTAACCCTATTAAATCTTCGCTTTGATCACGAAACACACAAACAACGTTGATGTTCTATTTCAGTTCCTTTTAGCACTATTTATTCACACAGTCAAACAAACAAACGCGTATCGAAGCGAGTTCAACAGTTTTTCAGCCCGGTTTGCCGGGATGAAAACGATTGCATGGACATTTTCATCCCGGTTAACCGGGCTAGCCCGGTTGCGAGAACCGGGATCCCGGCAAACCGGGCTAGCCCGCTTGCCATGTAATCGAAATGTTAAAACAACATGCGTTTTATATACAAAGCGGGCTCGGTCCATGTAATCGCCCCCTTAGACTGTGTATAGAAGCACGAGTTTTCAACAGTGAGATTATATGCAGTTCTAATATACAAACACAGTCATTGTGTTTGCATGTACAATTAGAACATAGTCAATCGAGATATGGTCTGGAGACTCGGCAAACTTCAAAGCGCCTATAATGAGCTGTGATTTTATGTTGAACCGTACCTTACACCGTGCACATCCTTTGTTTTAGGTTTATTAATATTTAAATAGCACGGTTGAGTGATTGAACTGAAACGTTGTTATTGGACGATTCGTTCATTATACTAAAAGACAATGTGTTCAGTGACCGTGCACCGTGCACAAAAATGCATAAAGGCGAACAAAAAGATAGACCAAAGACTTTAGCTGAGTTTCCAGACCATATCTCGATTGACTATGATTAGAACTGTGTAATTTCTAGCACTGAGTGCTAAAAAGCGGTGCTCTGCACGAACGAACGAATCCTGAACAAACAAACTAACGAACGAACTCAGTATACTGAATATGAACGAAGTCCCGAACTAACGAACGCGAACTCTCGAACGAACTAAGGCCTGGGTCAAACGTCGCTCTTCTCATGCGCCGAACCTAATCACCTAAGCCTAACGAATGAACGAATTTAATAACGAGCGAACGAAGTCACACTCTTATACATGGCAAGGAGTTCCAAATTACAGCGCCATTATAATTAAAGCTATTTTTTAAACTATTAGTTTTATTCGATTAACCATTTAAATACATTTATTACACAAGCTTACCTTAACTTTTTTCCGAATTTGGCAGAAGCAAAAAGATTTCCTGAACTCTGAAAATCAAAACTAAAGTGAAGAGCTGAAGGCAACGGAAGTCGTTTATATACGTATATAGCAGCATTTCATGCATTATGACCCTGCCGAGACGTGCGTGACGCCGTTTCAGTAAACGCCTTTCAAACTAAATTGAACATCCCATTTTTTCGACGTGCAGGTAATACCATATATACGGACATGATTGAACAAACAAAACAACTTGTATTATATATTATAAGTTATTGTCATGCCTGGGTGTTTGCGACTTGACTAAAATACATTAAATTCGTGAGGAAAGTTCAGACTTTACGACTGTAGTTATTGTTTTGAGGAATTCCAGTTTGCTGTAAATAAGAACGACAAAGCTCTTCTCAATTGATTCATGCATACATCATAGCTTTTGCGTGCATGTGTCTTTATATTTAGCCCTGTTTTTGCGTCTGTAATTGGAAAAGAATCTTTGTTTCATATACATAGCATGGGAAGTTCTATATATATAGATGCATAAACTATATTTGCGGTTATTATAAAGTAATTATGTTATGGAAACACGTAATTGTGCAAACCACTGGATGGTGTGTCGAAACACTGGTGTTGTTGGACAATTTCTAGTCTATTTTGGAGGACTAATTTGAAGGAAAAATTTATAGTATATTGCATCGCGTGCGGGTGGATTATTTTCCGTAATCGACTGCGGTTGATTACGGGTTTTGCCAGACATATTGTTTACAACTGAACAGTGAAAGAAAACCAAAAAAGTTTCGTGAATTCAGTGTTGAGTGTTCAAGTCAAATATCGCATGTTGTTTCTCCTTGTTGTGTTTACATGAAGAAGATTGAAAGTTTTCGATCTGATCGAAACGAATGGCTGAAGTCAATTCACGCAGTGACTTGAGATTCAAGCAAGGATCGACTTGAATGCCTCCAATCTGATTCATCTAAACACGGTTTGACTTGACTGAAAATGACTTGATACGCATGATTGAGTGGAGTCACTGCGTGTCGTGCTAAATGGCAGACATTGAGGGAAGCACAGAAAATCAGTAGTGTTCCAAAACCGAAAACAATATTCCAAGCAGATCGGATTCTCCATGTGTAAACGTGTGCCCGGATTGACTTCACTCGCGTTTTTCGATCCGATTGGGCTGTCAATCTGCTTCATGTACACATGCAGGGCCTAAATTATGTATGAGTGCGTGGGACGATGAGCAATCGGGAAGGGAGTTTTAAGATTCCGAAAGCGATAACATGCCGAACAAGAGCAACAACATTGAAAACGTGAGTGTTTCTAAAATCTATGCCTAAGTTTGCGGACCCACATTGACAAAGTCAAATGTATCTTTTTACAAAATTCAGTTGGAAATAAACTGTTTACCTTCACTTGAGCAGAGCTCTTGAAAATCATTGACACGCTTATATTTTTAGGTGAAACCGTGTTCAAGTGAAGTCAGGTTGGAAACGTTCAAGCCGATTCTTGCCTGAATTTCAAATCAAACTACTCCACTGCGTGGACTGACTTCAGCTACCCGTTTCGATCAGATCAAAAACTTTCAATCGTCTTCATCGTGTAAACACAACTAGGAGAAACAACATGCGACATTTGACTTGAACACTCAATCCGCGCCTCGTGTAAACAGGGCTAATTTTCTGGAGATTAATAAAATATAGTATAGAACATATAATCCGAAAATAAACATCTTGGAAACCCAAGACATGCGGGAATCTATAGCCTCCTCCACAGGCAATCCCTTCCATTCCCTTTCATGCTCGGCCAAATTGAATATCTCGGCCAAATTGAATATCTCGATCAAAATATTGCCCGTACAGTTGAAATAAAGTCAAGATCTCGACCAAAACATCATTGCCCGTCGAGTAGAAGTCACAGTTCTGGCAAGCCACACAGAGATGCCTGCATGTGGAGGAGGCTATGCGGGATCAAAACAAGACACAAATATTTCAAAGTCATCAGACCAAGTAGGGGCGGGCCCCCCACCTTGCGAGTTTAATTTGTTGCATTTTTATGGCGCGTCATTCCTAATATTAAAACCGATTATAAAACTAGAAATTACTATTGCAAGTGAAGTGCTGCCTCAAGTGGGACAAAAATTCTAATTAGTTTCCTGATGTTTTACGAAATTCCCAATAGAAGCCCTGGGTATATATATTAAATGCAACAGACAGAGGGTATTTACACAGTTATTTTTAATTTTTTAATTATAAGATTTAGAATTAAACATTACTATGACTTATCTCTTGATATACAGTAATTGGCAAGGGTTTTGACAGGGTAAATACTATAGTATACAAGTAATAAATCACCATGGCTCTTGCTGTGACAAAACTATCAATGCAGTTCTAAGTGTCTCATGTTATAACAAATCTAAAGCTGAAAAATTATACAGCAATATACCATCAAGTCCATCAGATTATTTTGCAGAATTGGTATAACTAAAATGTGGGCTAGCATTTTAGAGTTGCCCATTGTTTATAATCTCCGATTATAAAATAAGGGGGCCCTCTACGCATGCTCTGATTGGTTGGGCTCCGTACATTTATAAGAGAACATAGATCATGAATGACGTAAAGTGGCATAGAATGGCGCCAGCTGGCCGGAAAAGCCCGCCAAATTCTTAAACTACCTCACTTTTAGTTTGATACCGCTCAGAACATACCGCTCCTGTGCATATGTACAGGGGCGTAGGAAGCAGGGGGGCCGGAATAGCTATCGGCCCCCCCAAAAAATAATTGAATTTTAAAAAATTGCATTAAAAGTGCGACTTCGATTGCGCTGATCGGCCAATTAATAGTAATAATCCATCCTGACTCACGGATAGCATAGACTCACAAATTATAATGAAAGAATTAATGAAAGGGCCTAACGAAAGAGGTAGAGGAGACTCTGAAAATGCCATTTCCGACGATCTAGAGACTCCAAATTTTCAAAATTTTTCCGCTCGTCGCCAACCATGGTGGAGCCTCGTGGGAGTCGGCCCCCCTAAGTTTATCAAGCTTCCTACGCCCTGCATATGTACGCTTATAAAGGTACGTTTGATGTCATTTGAACACGAAAGAAGTGTATAATTCTATATTCTTTCGTGTTCAAATGACGTCAAGCGTGCCTTTATAAGAGTACATATTCACGGAGCTTTATGTTTTATTTGTTAATGGAAAAAAACCCGCAGAGAGCAAGGGTAAATCGTGCGTTGCTGATCACGAGACCAGATGACTGTGAAAAAAAGAAATATTACCATTTCATTAGACTTGCTCCAAGTCTGCCTCTTGGTTGTTTCGAGATGGGTTTGATTTACAAAATGTCTTTCCCCGCCTTTCCAATTTACCGCTTTGCCAGTGCCTCCCACACAGTTTGTAAATAAAACCCATCTCGAAACAACCAAGAGGCAGACTTGGAGCAAGTCTACCATTTCATCTTTGTCTTGCCACAACACATTCTCATACCGGGAATCTCTGGAAATATGAGCGTTCTGATTGGCTTTACAAAACAATGAAAAGAATTCAAACAAATTCAACAAAATACTGAATGTCAAATCTACACTCGGTTGCCGTTTGCCATAAACGTACGTTTGATATAATTTGATAAATCAAATAACAGCAATACACCACATTTAAATTCGAAAATATGATACTATAAACTAATACTAGAAGTTTTTATCAAAAGTGAAGTGCTGCGAGTTGCTACCATTTATTATTTAGTAGTAAAATACTTGTTATCGTCCGAAGTATTTTCAATTAAAGAGCTTAAGCATGCGACGTTTTCCTCAACATGGACGTCACGCGTATAAAATCGAGCCATTAAAGAGTGATGGCGTCAGCACTCTTGCTTGAAGTGAAGAACGGCAATCTATGCAGTTTTAGGTTGTTGATTTGCAGCAATAACGGCCGTTGCCATCTTTAATGGCTCAATTTTGTACGCGTGACGTGAGTGTTGACAATAACGTCGCATGCTTAAAATGTTAAGTGAAATCATCTGGCACAATGGTGTGGAATGTCATATAAAAATTAATGAACAAAGACTCGTATAAATGACTGTCTGGCCCTCAAAATGTCGCTAAGCCTTTTGTGGCCTTGATATATACTTCCAGCAACAAATAGAGTTTGTGTTTGATATAATAGTATAGTAGAAAAATACATTTCTCTTTAATAAATCAATATATTCCAGCGCCAAACAATGCCAACTTGCCGCACAATTTAATGCCTGCCGCTGATCGGTAGACATCGCGTATACCGAAGATCATCGCCCGAAATCCTAAGAATCGAGTTTGTGAACGCATATAAACTCGGCCCAGACCTCGTCAAGATTAGTGAGCTGCTCGCCTTACGGCTCGCAGCAATTAATCATTTTGCGATCGTCTCTCAAAATAATAGCCTTCATTTGGGATTGATTCAATCCCATATCTTTCGTTTCGCAGTTGGTCCAAAACACTTTCTTCCCAGAGTGGGCTGATGTTCCTCGTTTTAGATTGTAGACTAGTCAAACACCAGGGGAAGAAGTTGATGAATATTGAATTTGCTAAATCCGCTTGGCAATACAGCTGTGATGTCTTCGACTCCACGAACGTCGAACGATGGTTGTTATGGCATCTTTATATGTTCTCTCTTTAACACTAAACTAGATTGTCCCGTTCTTTCTAACGCATAGCTTCGTTTAATGAGGTTATGCAGTAACCAAGGTTAACAGCTAGGTAACCGCGCGTGGTGCAAGCTTGGGGTCAGCGGCACTGGAAGACTGGCACTAGCTGAGCGTCGTCATTGCCGCGTTAACGGGCTAGCAGTCAGACACAGCGTTGGAGGCAGAGGAAATTGATATTGCTAGACGCAAGCAAATAGAGCCAGTCCAGGTTTACAAATAACATTGCAGATAGTGATATTAGAAAGAAATTTATGAATGGCAACTCCTCAGAACTAAGTGATCCCTACCATACAAAGCCATGAAACGACCAGTATCCATTGATTAACGCGTATTTCAGTCATAAGAATCCTGCGTGGGCCAAGTGGTAGTGCAAGCAGTGGCTCAAGCGATTGGACCGCGGGGAAAGCAGACCATAACAGCCGACTCCGACTCTTTTTGAAGCGATGAAGCGGCATTCTCCCGGTTACCACATCAGGTAAAACACTGACGCCAAGCCCAGGGCACAGCAATCAAGGTATGTTAAATATACTCCATCTTTCTTCGTGTGGCAAATACTTCGGCTAATTTCGGGACAGAGGTAAGAACAAACCAGGGACTAACAAAGCGGCGTCGGAGATACCCTCACAGAAATAACGCGGGAAAGCGAGGCCTTAAAAGAATGTAAGACATTGCGCGAAGAGAAGTAGAAAAACGCCAGAGGCTGAGCACAAAGGTCACACATCAGGCGGTTACTTCCCATGGGCCAAATGCGCTAACCGACACGAATTTTATCAAGTTGTTTGAGGAATAAGTGGGAATACCCAAGAAATGTCGTGTTTTCATTGCGTTAAACGAAGATACTTTGCCTAAACTGCAAAGCAGCCACGACCTGCTACGATCGGTTTGACAGATATGCATGGCGCCATGGCGGCGACTTACACGTAAGCGAAATCGCAAAGAATTAACAGCAAAGAAACTCCGCATACGACACTGGGAACAGACCCAGGCCGAGAATAGGCGCTAGCGTGTGCATTATTCGGGAGGAATACGCGTTCCCGTTTTGGCTTGAGACTCTACAGCGTGCGACGCATATATAAGAATCATAGCTTAGCTGTTAGAGCCGAACCATTTGTTAGTTAACATCTGCAGTCACTATACTTACCCTTTTGGATGGTTAGGTGCAGACATGACTACAGGATATGCTGCGATTTGTTGTTACTTGGATTCAGGTCCCCACACTACGTGTCGAATTCCATCCTTGACCTGACCACCATTGCATGTCTGCACCTATCACACCGAAAATACTTTCGGTGGAAAATTGCAATTTGCTTTGATTAGCAGTATGCCGACTAAAGGCGTAATGACTCCTTGCTGGCCAATGCACCTCTAGTTATCAAACACTCTCACGCTGATTCTCCCCATTCTTCACGCGCCGTTCCTTGGCTGTTAACCTTGGTTATTGCATAACCTCATTAATAAGATATCATGTTGTTGAGTTAACGTATCAAAAAGAAAAACAATCAAGAAAACTTGCATAAAGAAGTGTCAATTGACAAACTCCAAGTGTTGTCACCACTCGGGGTTTGTTTTTACCTAAGTTATTAAATCACGTAAACAGTTTTCTTGTCGTCCGAAACGTACGAGGATTTAGAACCTTTTAGAGATACTTAAGGTTTAATCACCGGTTTAAGGTCGATTACAAATCCGATTTACGAATCCGAGTACCACTTATAGCATAGCGACTTCTTACCAGGGGGCAAGGAAAAGAAAAACGCTTAGCTCCTGAGATAGGCGGTAACTGTGTCAAAGGGAATAACCTTGGGACTCCTGGCGTGCTTATGAGTAATGGACAAGTCCTGCAGGTACAATACAAGTATGAGTGCTTTGCTTAGTGCAATGCAGTATGAGAGCTTTTGCGTGGTGCAATGCCAGTATGAGTGCTTTGCTTAATGCAAGGCCAGTATGAGAGCTTTTGCTTAGTGCAATGTCAGTATGAGTGCTTTTGCAGTATGAGTGCAACGCTTACAATGCTCAACTCTAGCCTGGGTGCCAGTCCCAGTATAGTGCAGTTGCTCAAGTGCAATGTTTACAGTGCTCAACTCTAACCTGGGTGCCAGTCCCAGTACAGTGCTTTCTAAAGTGCAACGCTTATAGTGCTCAACTCTAGCCTGGGTGCCAGTCCCAGTACAGTGCTTTTTCTCAAGTGCAACGCTTACAGTGCTCAACTCTAGCCTGGGTGCCAGTCCCAGTATAGTGCAGTTGTTCAAGTGCAATGTTTACAGTGCTCAATTCTAGCCTGGGTGCCATTCCCAGTATAGTGCAGTTGCTCAAGTGCAATGTTTACAGTGCTCAACTCTAGCCTGGGTGCCAGTCCCAGTAGGAGTGATTGCTCAAAGTGCAATGCCTACACTGCTCGATTCCTGCCTGGGTGCCCGTCCCAGTAGGAGTGCTCTTGCTCAAGCGCAATGCTTACAATGCTCGACTCTAACCTGGGTGCCAGTCCCAGTAGGAGTGATTTGCGCAAGTGCAATGCCTACAATGCTCAACTCTAGCCTGGGTACCAGTCCCAATATGAGTGCGTTTGCTTAGTGCAATGCCAGTATGAGTGTTTTTGCTGAGCGCAATGCCAGTATGAGTGTTTTTGCTGAGTGCAATGCCAGTATGAGTGCTTTTGCTGAGTGCAATGCCGGTATGGGTGCTTTTGCTCAGTGCAATGCCAGTATGAGTGTTTTTGCTGAGTGCAATGTCAGTATGAGGGCTTTTGCTCAGTGCAATGCCAATATGAGTGTTTTTGCTTAGTGTAATGCCAGTATGAGTGTTTTTGCTGAGTGCAATGCCAGTATGAGTGCTTTTGCTGAGTGCAATGCCGGTATGGGTGCTTTTGCTCAGTGCAATGCCAGTATGAGTGTTTTTGCTGAGTGCAATGTCAGTATGAGGGCTTTTGCTCAGTGCAATGCCAATATGAGTGCGTTTGCTGAGTGCAATGCCAGTATGAGTGCTTTTGCTGAGTGCAATGCCAGTATGAGTGTTTTTGCTCAGTGCAATGCCAGTATGAGAGCTTTGGCTTAGTGCAATGCCAGTACGAGTGCTTTTGCTCAGTGCAATGCCAGTATGAGAGCTTTTGCATAGTGCAATGCCAGTATGAGTGTTTTTGCTGAGTGCAATGCCAGTATGAGAGCTTTGCTTAGTGCAATGCCAGTATGAGTGCTTTGCAGTATGAGTGCTTTTTCTCAAGTGCAATGCTTACAATGCTCAACTCTAGCCTGGGTGCCAGTCCCAGTACGACTAATTTTGGTCAAACGCAAAACTTACAATGCTAGACTCTAGCCGGGGTGCCAGTCCCAGTATGAGTGATTTGCTCAAGTGCAATGCCTACAATGCTCAACTCTAGCCTGGGTGCCAGTCCCAGTAGGAGTGCTTTTGCTGAAGGGCGATGCTTACAGCGCTCGACTCTAGCCTGGGTGCCTGTCCCAGCAAGAGTGCCTTGCTCAAGCGCAACGCTTATAATGCTCAACTCTAGCCTAGGTGCCAGTCCGAGTGCCAGTCCAAGTGATTTGCTCAAGTGCAATGCCTACAATACTCAACTATAGCCTGGGTGCCACTCCCAGTATGAGTGCCTTTGCTCAAGTGCGATACTTAACTCGTCGATAATACTAGTCACGATTAAGTCGTCTAAGACCGACCAGTTCCTTCAAGGTCACGCTCACTCGCACGTATGTGCTACATATGTGTTACACGATTAGGTTTTTAAGGCAATTACTCAGGGCATAGTTTCCGCATATCCCGGATCACCTACGTAAGACACTAGGGAGTTAGTTAAGCGACGCTTAGCAATTATATATTCGAACGCCTCCGAGTATGTCGGAGGGCGTGGCAAACCGTTTGACACAAGATCTACCATCAATGAGTACTGAGTAATTCACAAGGTTAACAATAAACACATTGGCACAAAATAAACAATGAACACATCGGCACGAAGCTTAAGGTTGTAAATTATATTGGGTTTAAAAAAAAATAAAAAAATAAATTAAAAAGAATAAAATAAATAAATAAATAAATAAATAAATAAATGAATGTTGCCAAATGGCATACTACGGTGCTGCCCACTACTCGCTATGAGTGTTGCTAAAAATAGCGTACTACGGTGCTGCCCACTACTCGCTATGAGTGTTGCTAAAAATGGCGTACTACGGTGCTGCCCACTACTCGCTATGAGTGTTGCTAAAAATGGCGTACTACGGTGCTGCCCACTACTCGCTATGAGTGTTGCTAAAAATGGCGTACTACGGTGCTGCCCACTACTCGCTATGAGTGTTGCTAGGTGAGTATTGTGTCCATTTGGATGATTTCGACTGGTGTGGGTCCAGATACGGTACTTGGAAGGGTGACATCCTGGCTCTGTTGGTTCCAGTATATCACTTATGGTGGTCAGCTCAAGATCCGGAATGGATGGATCTTAACCTGGATCCAAGTACCGCTACTCGCCCCAGGCCCCCACCGGGCTACGGCTTGCAAGAAGAAGAAGAAGAAGAAGAAGAAGAAGAAGAAGAAGAAGAAGAAGAAGAAGAAGAAGAAGAAGAAGAAGAAGAAGAAGAAGAAGAAGACACCAACCTTCCAAACGGGTAAGTAAAAAGGTGAACGAAGATGTTAAATGAGGTTATGCAGTAACCAAGGTTAACAGCTAGGTAACCGCGCGTGGTGCAAGCTTGGGGTCAGCGGCAATGGAAGACTGGCACTAGCTGAGCGTCGTCATTGCCGCGTTAACGGGCTAGCAGTCAGACACAGCGTTGGAGGCAGAGGAAATTGATATTCCCACCGTCCCTCCCTTCAATCAAAGAGGTAAGTGTAATACTTCCACCAATTAATTGGTGTGATCGGTGCAAGCCATACCGAGTGGGGGTGGTCAGCTCAAGATCCGACCGCTACTCGCCCCAGGCCCCCACCGGGCTACGGCTTGCACCAACGTACCTTCCAAACGGGTAAGTAAAAAGGTGAACGAAGATGTTAACCTCGTGATTCATGACGGATACGATACGATTTACACGAAATTTATACACGAGATTTGTTGAAAGGAGGGGAAATGACAAGCCGTTTATACCATGAGTCTGGGCACGAGAGTTTGGAATGTTTGGAATGCACCTGACGTCGCTGCGTCGGGAATCCGATCAGTGAATCCGACGCAGAGATCCAGGGTTTCCCAGAGGCCTTCGCGAGGGAGACTTTTTCCCGGAGGGTTGTGGTTAGGTTTAGGACCACCGGGGGGTTAGGGTTAGGTTTGCCGGGGGGGTTGTGGTTAGGTTTAGGGTAAGGTTTAGAGGGTTAGGGTTGGGGTGTGGGGGTGGGGGTTGGGAATTAGTTTTTAAAATTAACGATTATTGGTAATTCTAGGTAGGAGGATATGCTGCTTTCCAAACGATTCCAAGAACACCATCGTTCAATGCTCTTTACCAGTCTTCAACTCTTTTGGGAAATGGCCAATTGTTATGTATTGTAGTCAGTTCCAGTTTGCTTTTGAAATTCGTTTGTCAACATTCGTTCGGTTGGAAGGTTGGGAACTTGGTACGGAAGTTCGCGAAGTTCGTTGTAAAGTTCGAATTTAATAAGCTTTGAATTGCATTCCTTTGGTAAAATCACGGAGAAGAAGATTATTTGTTGTATAGAATATAATAATAGATACTTGGTTAAGCAGAAACAAATTGCCGACTTAAATTTGTATCTAGTTCGGAACGACATTGCAACGTAGTTTGGAATGTTCATTTCAATTATACGTATCGGATTTCAAAAGCAAGCTGAAACGGACTATAACCGGTCGCAGACAAATGTCCACACCTCCAATTGTTTTACTCCGTCTAACGCCAGACGCGATTTTACTCGTCAAAGGAAGAACCCTCAGACATCTTAGGCTGCAGTGAGTTAACAAGTGATTAACCCATTCCTGTCTGAGCTGGCCAAAAATTATCCCTTTATTGTTTTACTCTGTCTAACACCCGATGATTTTACTCATCAAACAGAGAACCCTCAGACATCCACATCCTAGGCAGCAATGAGTTAACAAGTGATTAACCCATTCCTATCTGAGCTGGTCAAAAATGGTTCCTTTATTGTTTTACTCTGTCTGACACCAGATGAGTTTACTTGGCAAAGGGAAAACCCTCAGACATCCTAGGCAGCAATGAGTTAACAAGTGATTAACCCATTCTTGTCTGAGCTGGCCAAAAATGGTCCCTTTATTGTTTTACTCTGTCTGTCAAACCCCAGATTGTTTTAATCTGTCTAACGCCTAGACTTGGATCAAGTGTGTCTCGAGGGGACGTGGGGTCGAGTGCGCCGCTTTTGCGGCGCGCGAGGATTGTAGAGTGTGCCAGTGACAAAAAATTAAAACAATAGCAAGCAGCCCAGCTAGTCCCAAGCTCTCTCTCTCTTCGCTAGCATAGGTGTCTGTGCCAGAGCGCTGTAACAATTAGTAACGAATGAAAATGAAAATTTTTCCCTCAGGAAGTGTTCAGTAATTCAGTTTCTGTTTCTTTAGATAGCAATGCTGTTGGGTACACGTCCAGGCAGTAGATATGTATACGGGACTTCCAATGGACAATTCCTGTCTTCGATCTCTCGAGTAATCTGATTGAGTTCTTCTTTAAAGCTTGCTTTTGCTTCTTGTGCCAATGCTTCGCTAAACAGATTCTCGGCGTAGTCACCCAGGAATTTCTAGAATCAAATACGCAACAGGAAGTGAGTGATTTTTGTTTTAACACGGAAACTTCGAACTTTATTTATACTGGATAACCCCATCAGTCATATCTATGAACCGTTTTTCCTAGAGGTCCAATAAGGACCATCCTTCGTTAGGCCAACATTGCTACATGCAGGAGGAAACCAGAGTAAACTAAACTAACTTTATTTATACTGGATAACCCTATCAGTCATATCTAAACTGTTCTATAGAGGTCCAGTAAGGACCATCCTTCGTTAGTGCAGCGTTAGTGCATGCAGGAGGAAACTAGAGTAAACTAAACTAACTTTATTTATACTGGATAACCCTGTCAGTCATATCTAAACTGTTCTTCCTAGAGGTCCAGCGTTATTACATGCAGGAAGAAACCAGATTAAACTAAACTAAGTATATACTTATACTGGATAACCCCATCATTCAGTCATATCTTAACTGTTCTTTCCAGAGGTCCAGCAAGGACCATCCCTCATTAGTCCAGCGTTACTACAGGAGGAAACCAGAGTAAACTAAACTAACTTTATTTATACTGGATAACCCTATATCAGTCATATCGAAACTGTTCTCCCTAGAAGTTCAGTAAGGGTCATCCTTCATTGGTCCAGGGTAAAATAACTTTATTTATACTGGATAATATGTCAGTCATATCTAACTGTTCTCCCTAGAAGTTCCGTAAGGACCATCCCTCGTTAGTCCAGTGTTACTGCAGGAGGAAACTAGAGTAAACTATACTAAACTAAACTAACTATATTTAGACTGGATATAACCCTATCAGTCATACCCGCTAAACTGTTCTTCCTAGAGGTCCAGTAAGGACCATTCCTGCATGCAGGCGGAAACCAGAGTAAACTAAACTAACTATATTTAGACTGGATAACGCTATCAGTCATACCCGCTAAACTGTTCCTAGAGGTCCAGTAAGGACCATTCCTCGTTAGTCCAGCGTTACTACATGCATGCAGGAGGAAACCAGAGTAAACTAAACTAACTATATTTAGACTGGATAACCCCATCAGTCTTATATATCTAAACTGTTCTTCCTAGAGGTCCAGTAAGGACCATCTCTCGTTAGTTCAGTGTTACCACAGGAGGAAACTATAGTAAACTAAACTAACTACTAAACCATAGTCCCTAGAATTATAAGTAATATTGGGCATTTCACTCGATTACATAGCATGTTCTAAGGATTTTGGGTGAAGGAAAATTCGAGTGTAGAATATATACATTTTAAGACCAAACCGGGGCCAGTTGCGAAAAATGCAACTTCACACATCCATCGCACCATCCTCATCTCTGTCCGCTCCAATCTTCCCCTCTGCTCTGCAGTCATGGCTCACATACGTCACATACGGCTTCCCCTTTAGCTTTAATGACACTTTCTTCCTTGTCAAGATCCCAGACAACTCTTTAATCTTCCCCCACGCACAACGCACCCTCCCCATAGAAGCCGAATTCGCTCCTCCACCGCCATTCAGCATAACGGCCATAACCCCCAGGTAACAAAACTTTCTAACATTCTCTAAATGTACCCCATTTCCCAGATCCACGCTCTCATCTACATTACTATCCTTCCTACTGTTTCACACACCTCGCATACAAACGTATCCTCAACTCTAGCCAGCGAGCCCTTACAGAAGCTGATGGAAAGAATGGGGATTGAGTTGGTGTCTGATGTGATAAAGCGGAACCGGTTGAGATGGTTGGGACATGTGCTGCGGAAATACGATGGTGACTGCATGCGTGAAGAAGAGCATGTCGCTCGAGGTGGAAGGTACAAGAGGACGAGGAAGGCCGAGGATGACATCGAGTCAGGTGGTGGAAAGCGATATGAGAGATTGTGGGTTGAAAAGGGAGGATGCTCCGGAGAGCGAGAAGTGAAGGAAACTGCTGTGGGGAGCCGCCGGCCAATCCCCGCGTAAGCGGGCAAAACGGCCGTAAAACGATTGTTGCTGTTGTTTGTATATATATATATATATATATATATATATATATATATATATATATATATAATGTATATATATATATATATATATATATAATACATTATAATATATATATATAATACATTATAATATATATATATAATACATTATAATATATATATATATATATATATATATATATATAGCATGTTCTAAGGATTTAGGGTGAAGGAAAATTCGAGTGTAGAATATATACATTTTAAGACCAAACCGGGAGCAGTTGCGAAAAATGCAACTACACAGGCCCTCCGGCAGGAATTGAACCCACGACCTTGCGATTCTAGTGCAATGCTCTGACCACTGAGCCACGGAGGCCGTTGCCGAGAGCTTGATCGCGAGTTCTGTATATGTAATAAGGTGGTATTGCCAGGAGAGAATTGGGTATATTACAAATGATATTGGGCATTTCACTCGATTACACAGCATGTTCTAAGGATTTAGGGTGAAGGAAAATTCGAGTGTAGAATATATACATTTTAAGACCAAACCGGGAGCAGTTGCGAAAAATGCAACTACACAGGCATTACCACCTTATTACATATACAGAACTCGCGATCAAGCTCTCGGCAACGGCCTCCGTGGCTCAGTGGTCAGAGCATTGCATTGCACTAGAATCGCAAGGTCGTGGGTTCAATTCCTGCCGGAGGGCCTGTGTAGTTGCATTTTTCGCAACTGCTCCCGGTTTGGTCTTAAAATGTATATATTCTACACTCGAATTTTCCTTCACCCTAAATCCTTAGAACATGCTATATATATATATATATATATATATATATATATATATATATATATATATATATATATATATAATACATCCCAAGGGCGTGAAACTTTGATTGGCAACAAACTTTTTAAGTGTTACATTTATTCGCTCGTGCATGATACAGTTATAGAACATACAATAAGGTCAATAAGTGAAATTTTGGTAGAACGAGATATATTTTTATTCATTCCTGTATAGGGCTATGGATAGACTGACAAACACTGCCTTAGCTAAATAAACCGCCTGTGTCAGTTTAAAAAATGTCAGTATTATAAAAATGACTATTTAGATTGACGTTCATATATACCTTTCGTCTGGCTACCGCCGTGCTTCTGTCTCACCAGTAAAGAACCACGCACCGAGTGCGAAAATCAGAAAATCTAATAAGCAAAACAAAACAATTGTTTGTGTCATAACCATTTCAAAATTAATATTATATAGGATGTTTAAAAGTAGTTAGTTAATCAAACTTGTAATCATGATTTAGGGACGAGATGAGTTGGTCCATTTAATTTATGTAATATTAAGTAATCATTTGTCAGATCATTGGTTAACACCAGGCGATTTTACTTCTAACTGCATGACATAGTAGTTAAGCTTATACGACCGACATGCACGGCCAATATATATATATATGAATTCGGTTTTGTTGTGAACTCGCAGAATATTCTTTTAATATATATATATATATATATATATATATATATATATATTATCTGTTTTAATGTAATTTAATTGGAAAAAAATATCTGCTAGCTATATCATTAGGAAGGATTATATAGACACACCTAAGTGTTTATAATTATTTTCTGTCCGAATCGGTCTTTAGTATTTTATTCTGGCTAACGCCAGACGATTTTATTCACCTCTAGAACCTCTGGGGAAGCCCTTGGAGAGGAATGAGCGGTTAAGATTTATTTTACATCTTCTAACTTTTAACTTCAGTCTTGGATGAGATATAACTCCGATTGGAGTTATCTCAACTTCAAATTTGGGGTTATCCTACGTGATCAAGGGGGAGTCAAATTTTACTCGTATTTACAGTAATTTGAAAAAGGTAACCCTTAGAGTCCCAAGCAGGGGTTTCTCTACTGACGAGTAAAAAGGTGCATTCTTGGTATTAAAAAGTTTAAAACCGCGTTTTTATGGAGTTATTCGGGTCAAGTTAAAATTGAATACTCTTACCTTGAGAAAATACATTTTTCGAATTGGAGAAATGAACTTTCGACCTTTTGTATCAACTGATCAATCGACTGTGCATGTAATAGTGAATGAAGGAACACCAGTTGATAGGTAAACATTATAGGCATCATGCCTGATTAATGATAACTACACGCCTGTTGTTGTTGCGATTGTTTAACAACTTATTATATGCATGACAAAATGACTGCATTCTGATTGGTTGAGAGGAGTACAATTATTTTATTAATTTTACTGCAGTGCAATTATTTCATTAATTGAACTGCTCCCAAGGCCCTGGGAAGGATGTTGACAATAAAATTCAAAATGGCGGCCAATTCTGCAATGGAAAGTTTTCACATTTCCAACGACTTGTGGTACACAGGCTGAAATTTTAGCCCAGCTAACCGGGTTGAAATTTCAGTCCAGGCTTCCGATAAGATCCTCGTAAAACGGAGTTTGCGATTACATGACAAATATTTCAGGCCGGTTGACTGGGCTGAAAATTGTCATGTAATCGACAAGAAATTTCAGCCCGGGCTGAAAAAACAATCTTGAAAATAGTTTTGCTTTTGTTTATTTTGTCTTTATATGCAACCACAGTCTCATAAAAGTCAAAAGTCGATATGATCAGCGTTTCAAATTGTTTAAAGAATCGGAATAGCCATTTTACGAGTCTTTATCATTTCAGCCCGGGCTGAAAATCTTCATTAGGCCTACGTCATGAGAATATTTTAGCTCGTCCAACGAAAATATGAAAATACGAAAATACGAAAGCTTGTACAGCAAAAACAAACGATACAAGATAATTAAAGAATTTTTGCAACCAAGTTTCTTAATCCTTATCTCATAATATCAAATCTCAGAATGAACTCGTCACGTTGTCCCCTTAAACCGAACTAACTTTCTTTATACTGGATAACCCCATCATGCAGTCATATCTAAACTGTTCCCCCGACAGAGGTCCAGTAAGGGCCACCCCTCCAGATGAGGAAGTAGTAGATGAGGAAACCGGAGTATACCCGGAGGAAACCTGCAGTGTTTGGTGGCTTCAAACTGGAAGCACAGTCTTCTGACGTGGCCTAGGACTCAGGTGAAATTTATTAACCAAATTTTTTATCATCTAAGTACGTTCTCCTTTGGGCAAATAGTTGAACAACGAAATATTTTTTAGATTGCATCAACCTTTATTTTTTTAATAGAGATTTTTAGTTTTCAAAATGGTAATGAGATGGCGCCTAAGTAGTCATCATTATCTATATACAATATTTATTTGCAGGAGTGACATGACCCAATTTTTCTATTAATGGTGTGCTTGAACAACATGTTCCATATTGTTTCAGTTTTTCCACAAAAATTCTCAGGTAGTATATCTTGCCAAAAAAGAGAAAGAAATTCAAATGCCTACATATACGTCATCTCATTACCATACTAGAAATGCGAATCGCCAAAAAACATTGAAGAATTGCTCCAATCAAAAAAATATTCCCCTGAACAACTTTTTATCTATATAGAACGTATTTAGACGATAAAAAAATTGGGTTTGTATGCACTTTAATGAGATAACTGCACCGAGTAGGAATCGAACCCGGGTCGCAGAGGTGAAACACGAGTTGCGATGTTCAGTATAAAACGAACGAGCTTGCCAACGACCCAAGCCATCCAAAGACTTTTTTTTTCCTTTTACAATTCATAATAACCATCTGGTCAATGTAGTTGATCTTTGGTGCCCCTTGAGTTCCTTCTACATCCTTTCTGTTCGTCTGCCAATAAATTATCTTCCTCCCGGTGTTTGTCGAGTCCATCCCTGTGAACAGTTTTCCATAGGGGCATGCAAGTTATAGGTCTAAAATTTGTTGTGGTATTCCCCTTTTCCTTATCTTTAAGGACAAGCACTGTTCGCCCTTTGGTATACAATTCTGGTGTTTGGTTGGTAGTAAGACATGCAGTCATGTAATTGAGCGACAATTCTTTCTCTGGATGATATAAGATTCTTAAACCAAAAACCTTGCAATCCATCTGGCCCGGGAGCCTTCCAGTTAGCCATTTTCTTTGGTTGTTTAGTCACCTGGGCTACTGTTATAATATCATTCTGTTTCTATGAAAGTGAGAATTTTGTTCACTTCATTAACTTTTTCTTTCAACCTGCGCTTTTCGATATGTTTCTCAAGTTCGGAGGAGGGTCAGACTCATTCTTCATACTGTCTAAGACTTCTCTTTCCAACTGGATCTGGTCTTCATTGCACCCTTCTCTTTCCGTCCTACTTACCACATCCTCAACATTTATCTCTAAATATTCATGTGGATGGTCATTCCCGTTTTCTGTGTGCCCTTCTTCCCTCTGGTCTGGATAGTTTTCCACCTCATCCAAAGTCTCTCCACGCTGCACATCGTGACTTAGCTCTCTCTTTTTCTCCTCCAACTCTACCTAAGGAAGCCAGCCATTTGTCCGGATTGTTCTAACCTGATCGGCTAACCTCTGCTCGGAAATTTCGGACACCCCAATCTCTTTCCAAATTCCAATCATCCTTTTCCTGTATCCCACTCTTAAAGAAACACCTCATTACAATCTTGTTCACTTCCTTGTTCCACTCAGTTTAATCTAACAGTAGCTTGATGACGACCTGGAGTGGTTTGTTGTTCCCCCGCTTCCCTGCCGGGCGATGCACTTTCACTTGGATGAATTACAGTCCATGCATTTACGCCGTTTTCTCATCTAGTACAATTACTTTCCATTTTCATCAAAATTGAGAAGGTTTAGCATCGCCTGACAGCATGATTTTTATTTGTGGAGTTCCCATCTCCTAGGCGGATTGCCGGCCAAGGCTGTAGGGCTCCTACCCTTTTTTTGTTGTATCCCTAACATTGGTGGCTTTGGGGCTGCTGGCACTTGCCAAAGGCGTCATCACAGACTCTGGTGAGCGGGAGCCCGTGTTCCCGTAGTAACCTAAGACCCCGTTTACACGATGCCGGTACAATTTAAAAACGGAACAAAATCATGCCGTTTAGGCCTTGCGTTTACACGATACCGGCAGAAAAATGACATGAAGACGGCACAAAATGAAGACAGGTTCTTTGACGGCATGAAATGAAAACGGAACACTAACCGGTATCGTGTAAACGCCCGTGCCGTAACAGTTTGATGACGGTAATCACGATATATACGACCACAGTATCCGGGTCAACAGTATTCACAAGTCTTCTCAATTCTCATTGGAAGAGAATAGTCACATGCTAATCCGTCATTATATTATACCGGCACCGTGTAAACGGAAGACTTTTTGGCCTGTATTTACACACCATCATGATTTTGTTCCGTATTCAAATTGTACCGGCATCATGTAAACGGGGTCTAAGGCACCACCCTGTCCTACCCCAGTGCCCATTTTATCATCATCATCATTATTATTATTATTATTATTATTATTATTATTATTATTATTATTATTATTATTATTATAAATAAAAGAACACATTGGATGCAATGAGAAATAAGTACATGTTTATCACATCTTTCTTGTTATACGTTATACACTTGTTGACTGGCGCCGAGGGAAACATCGAGTTTTACGGACCCGAAGGCTTCAATGTCACCCGAGGGCTTTAGCCCGAGGGTGACATTGAAACCTGAGGGACGGTAAAACTCGATGTTTCTCGAGGCAAAAGTCAACAAGCGTTTTGTTATATACCAAAAGACTTTTAAAATTAAAAAAATACCAAGTTGACTCGAAACTTGCAAAAGGCAAAAAGACTTACCAAAACACTTTGACTCTGTCTTCGTTATTTCAATTCAACTAAACAAATACACCAGACTCAACAAGTACAAAGAACAGCTTTAAATTTATCCAGGTTTTCTTCAGACCTTCTTTGAAGATGTGTAAAGATATTCTTTCCTTTGGAAAATGGACTATTTCGTAGCAAACAAGCTCGAAACAGCTCTTGTTTTCAAAATGTTCCGAAAAGTCCAAAGTTCTTGATCTGATGCAATAATCATTGTGTATTCACGTGAACAACACATGATAAAGCTGACGTCAGAGGGAAACATTGCACTGTTTCCTTCTTCGTTGTTGACGTCAGAGGGAAACAGTGCAATGTTTCCCTCGGCCGAAAGAAACATTGAGTTTGTTGAACAACACGTGACCATGATTTGACCAATTGGATTTCATCTTTGGCTAACGAAAGTCTTTGGTATATAACAAAACATCTTAATACACTTGTAACGTGATTTTAAATTACTATATTGGTAGATCTATCACTGATTTCATGTTCAGCATCAGCCGTAATGTTTTTCGTGAGCAGCACAACCGACTTTTACATATTAACCGTATACAAGTCCTTCAAACTTGTATTTCTTGTCAAGCTTTGAAAAACTTGTATGTCGGAGCAAGGTTTTACAAACGTAAGTTTTACCATTTCATATTGAACCAATAAGATCTCGCTCATTTAGGCAGGAAACTTGCGTAATGTGGTCGGGCCGAAATATTCCTGTTTCTTTTACTATCGTTTGGACCGCGATATTATCGACACTTTGAGTTTTGCAAGCATTGTGTAGACATGTCAACTGGCGTTTTGACTGCTTGCTAAAAAGATACAAAATATAACAAAATAGGAAGAGAAATTAGAAAATTATAATAATCATTATCCTAGTTAAAAATATTCTTGGTCGCCGAGAGAAATTTTGAGGCCTTGTCCAATATATATATATATATATATATATATATATATATATATATATATAATGTTTACAACACAAGCGGCCGTGTATTGAATATACAATCACGAGCCGAAGGCGAGTGATTGTATATTCAATACAACAAGGACACGAGTGTTGTAAACAACTTGTGAAATGAATAAATAGTAAAAATCCCTTTGGGATATTGAGATGCTAATTAGTTACAAGCACTAGTGGTTGTATGAGAAAAGTATACATCCACTAGTGGTTGTAACTAATTAGCATCATTGGTTTTAGTTTGTATGGGGTTTACAGGGGTATACATGTGACGTATTTCTGAAATTGGATTGGCTGCAAAACTCATGAATTAGTAATGAATTTCACAAATATATATATATATATATATATATGGTAATGCCGGTCGGGAGAACAATTGCAATTGTATGTATGGGTATATATATATATATATATATATATATATATATATATATATATATATATATATATATATAACAAAGTGTTGCGATAAAAAATATCGAGTATAAAATCGTACGGATAGAGTGCTCAATGCGTAAGCAGAGCATAACATAAGATGAAAAACACACAAGTTACTTCATAAGGAACTTTATTTCACTACAAATTTGTTTCGTATGGCAAGCGTAGTGCTTGCCACACTCGTCAGGACTAACACTTTCACCTGACGAGTGTGGCAAGCACTACGCTTGCCATACGAAACAAATTTGTAGTGAAATAAAGTTCTTTATGAAGTAACTTGTGTGTCTTTCATCTTATATATATATATATATATATATATATATATATATATATATATATATATATATATATATATATATATCAAACTCATTAATAATTCATGAGATAATCAGCCAATTACAAAAATCCATTCAATCACCTGATTGACGTTGGATACGCCAGGAAAGCCCAAGATATTAGATGAAAACCGGTGTTCATCTAATTCTTAAGATCTTAATTATCTATGCAAAATAAACAAGTTGCTGTATGAATAAATTTTACACACACTCAAGAATAAAATCTCTTGAGGGTTTATTTTAATTGTATTTTGTAATTGAAATCGCTCGATTGAGATGCCATATCAACATCAGGGGAATCCAAACACTCGAAAACAATAAAACCACTCGGCCTTCGGCCTCGTGCTTTCATCATGTTTTCTCGTGTTTGGATTCCCTGATGAAACACTCAAACTCGTTGTTGATATATTACATATATATATATGTATATATATATATATATATATATATATATATATATATATATATATATATATATATATATATGATACAGTTTTATTGCTTGAGGGACGATATTGTTATTGTCACAAGTGAGCGCAGCGAACGAGGGACAATTACGATATCGTCCTGAAAGCGGTAAAACTGATATACCGAGTCACGAATGTGATAACCTATTTATCACATACTTGTGCCTGTATCACGTTTTAACGGGACAAATACTGTACAGCGAGACATATCATTTTTAGTGCAAAGTTCACAGAAACTTTGCAGAGAAACTTTGCAGTATTGTGATGAGTGGCGAAAATTCACACGATACATACATACAACATACATACATACATAGTGTAAACTTTCCGGGGGGTAAACTTACCAGGTTTAACGACATACATACTGTCGTAGCTGAAAGGCTAAAACCAGTGAAAATGTGAAACACTAGTATCAGTCTTTCATAGACGACAAATATTTATGTCGCTTAAATCTCGTAAGCCCTAAAGAGCGATAACAGACAGGTTTGTACCTTATCTGTGGATATTTCTTGAAAGACGTGGATATTTTTAAATGTACCAAGAATGAAAGAAGTTTCCCCCCGGAATATATTAGAATAACACTGCGCACGCGTGGTTTTGTTTACGACTGGCGAATACAACAATGGCCGAATGGCGGAGAAACGTAAAAGAGTGATCAATCTCCTTCTCGCAACGACTTTCTACGCTTAGGTACGTGGCTAATTAAACATGGTCTGGGCGAAAGGATTTATTGTCTGCCCAGCGGAAGGTGCGAATAAATATTAAAAACTTTATATTTAACTTTAATATGGTGTGGCATGTTGACGATGTTGTGAAGTCGGTTTGTTGTTCGTTTGTCTCTGTTATATTTTACACGAGTGGCGCTCGGACAGTTTTGCACGTTAGTAACAAATTTTGTATACTGGAGATTGTAGAATGTCTTCGCATTTTGATTTGGCGTTCAATAAACAACTGTACGAAGAACCCTGGCCATATAGTAAACATGAACGTTTAAGTTCTACACGAGGGCAGACGATTCGCGAGGCTAAATAACGTGAAGCTAGCCACATAATCATCACACGATCGTAATTTGGGTTATTTTGAATTGTTTGTCTGACTTTTGGCTTGTATTAAATTAACTTGGGCTTTGCTCAAGAAAATGGGCTGGCAGGTTGCGGAGCTAGTCGTCGGGGGTCAATACGCTTTTATCCATAACGCTACGTTTCGGCGGAATAACTTTTAAGATTAGAATTTTGAACAATAATATGTTTTAGGCCATTAGTTTTTTGTGTTTTGTTAAAGCTGTTTATCTTTAAGCGAAGCAAATAAGCGCCAAAATAATTGTATGGGGCAAACACAAAGATGAAGTGTACATGTTCAAAGGTTAGTATATTTAAGAAACTACTTATGTAATTTTGAGTATTTTCGTTATTTTATTTGTATCTATTTTATTAATTTAAGCAAAAAAGTTTAAATGGGAATTTATTTCCCCCTACTGTTACCCTTCCCTATTTTAATTAATGAGGAAGTTTTATTAAACATTAAAAATTAAACCGCAATGTATAAGCGGCAACATCCGGCTGAAGTTAAGGTAAACGCATGAGCAAAATCAGGGAAGAAAGCGAATCAAAAGCATCAATTCCTTATTAACCATGTTTGTTGCTCGATCTGTCACATGGAAATTATTTCCCGCACAGACCTCACTGTTAGTTAATAATTCTTTTTTATTAACAGTTTGTCCGACTTTTGGACTGCGCAATTACCGTCTCGTTCAAACGCCTTCTATTTTCTTCGCTAAGCTTGTACTTTACAGGATGAATGAAGGTGATTGATTTTGAGTATTCTCGCCAACCGATTAGACTATCACTTAGTTTTCGTCCGCTGTACTTATCTGGCAGATAGATCCCAAAAGGTTTCTCCCACTTCTCGTATAGGTCCAACATGGTTAACGATGTCGCAACGCCAATTGACAAGAAGACTTTGTTCTTAAAAAAGATAGCTGACAGTGTTTGAAAATCGTCGCTCAGCCTCCCGGGAATATAAAACATATCCGACCACACTTTGAGGCATAGTGTTTTGTTTAAGGTATTACGATGGTGTACTGCCATGACCTTGGAGCTAATGTCTGACTTTGACTGAATTTCGCGAAAGGCGGCCTCGCAGTTTTCAGAAACGTTTGGATATCTCCAATTTTTCCATTCTCTTGGAATCGGTCTGCTGTTGACTTGGAAACCTTTACGAGTATCGAGGGGCGCCCCAAGCCAAATCCTATCTTTATCCAGCCGAACAAAATTCCACCAATTTACAATCATGTCATCATTGAGGTAAAGATATCCTCTAAATCCTGGATGCAAGCGTATGGCCTTGCCAACGCATTCGTATCCAAAGTAACCCTTATAGTGATCAACGACCATTATCTTGTGGAGACTGCTATTCTGAGAACCACATACAACAATGTGTGGAAAAGCGCCTTCATAATTCGACTTGATCAACGGAAGTGTTGCGTAAAATGGATAGTGAAAGATTAAGACCAACAGAACTTGTTCGAAAATATTTTTTTGGCATAGTTTTCTCATTTCCACAGGCTTTATAGACAGAACGTTTCCTGAAAATTTTGAAAATAATATAAAAAAGGTTATTCCACAAGCCTATTTTAACTTGTTTTGAGGATTACGCCAAATGGCGCAAGTTAATATATTGGTTGCTGAGACGTCCAAAAAAATCGGTAACGCCCTCCGGGCGCTGTGGAAAAGCATTACGCATTTTTTAATGACTTGAAAGTTTGCTTTTGGTTTTTTTGTTGTTTTTTTTTGAGGGGATTTCCGAGTTAATTTCAATGAAAATAAAAGAGAGTTAGGTATTTGCGTTGAAAAACTTTGAACAATAATACGTTCTGGAACATTAGTGTTACGTTTTACAAAAAAATAACACCGCGGAAAATAAATGTTTAACATAAACAAAACGAACAATTAGCTCTAAAGTTAGCTAAATGGCAACATCTAAAAGCGCAGACAATGAGTTAAAAAGAAAAGAAAACAACCCAAAAACCATGTAATTTATGCCTCTTTAACCTCTTTAACCTCGTTTCCTTGGCTTGTAATGGAAAGTATTTGTCTCAGGTATCTTTGCACAAATCTCGCTCCTTCGTCTACAAGCCTAAATATCTCAAGAACTAAGTGAAATGTGTGTACAAAGTGAAAAACTGACTTGTTGGGAATTTTTTTGTTTTAGTAAACAGAAGAGCATATAGCAAGGACATTCACCCAAAATATTAAGAGAATCAGACGTACAGTCTTTGAGCTATAAATTATCGAAGTTTTTCATGGCTAGTCTACTTTTGGGCTGTTGGTAACAAAACTAACAATGCCTTACGACGTACGTAAATGAGCAACTATGCAGAAGTACAATGGATTTCAGCATCAATAATCCATCTGCGTACGTCATAAGGCGTTGTTACCAAGGAGCTCATGCAAACTCTCTCCATAAACGAACTATAGCCATAGAATGCAAACTTCCATATATAGCTGGAAGACCATGCGCCAGATTCTTTTGCAATTTTTGTTGAATTCTCCTACCACACTCTTCTGGCATGTTCACTAAAACAAAAAATTGGCCAACAATTTTTTTACTAGTTCATACTTTTTAGTTTCTTTAAGAGCTCCTTCAAATAAACAAAATCTATTTTACGCTTTTCAGGCACTTAATATTGTATTCTATAATTTGACACACGTCGGCGCTAGACTTACCTTTAGTAGACAGTATTGTTTCAAACTCAAATAATGAAACGTACATAGTCACCATTAGAAATAGTAACACCAAAAAAAAAAAGGATTTGGAATGAAATGTAGATTGATTCATTTTTGCCACACCGAGTATTCTGAACGTTAATGTGAGAATATAACCTTTTCCTTCATCTAATTCTACTGATGACCTGTAAAATTAGATTAAAAATATCATTACTACACTGCAGTAAAACGAATATAAGAGCCGAACTCAATATGAGCATACGGCATGGTTAAAATATGTAGTCGATATCATGAGGCTATAGTCGAGTGTTTTAGATTTAATAAAACCCATACTGCGACTGTTTTGAATAGATTCCATAACGACCCATTTGGTAAGTTCATACATTCGCGTAGTAATTTTAAGAAACATCGTTTTCAAAGCCGAGAAAATCAAAGCTGAGGGTTATGTAAATTAGTTATGTAAGTTAGCTCATGAAATTTTGGATTTCAAATATCTAAATTTTTTTAGATATAAAATCACTGACATGGTACTGGTCTCTTTGTGTTTTCCTCATAAATTATTAGCGAGTTCCTTAGAATAATAGGTAATAAATAGAAGATTAACAACCGATCTTTATCTGAAATACAATTTGTATTAATGTTATATGGCTAGTATTTAGGGATGCTCCGTGGAAACAACACAACTCACAGTGCTTCGCCGTAACGAGATCTCTGTTGATTGAACTTGCCTATAATCAGTAGAACCAGGGCGTCTATAAGATAGGGCGGGGAAACGAGCCGTGTGCCCTGAAGTATGTGTGATGCGCGGGACCCCCCGAATATTCGAACACATTGAGGAGATTATTTACCTGCCCCAGTCTTCGCGCGTCTTTAGCAATGTCTGCCAAATATATTTTTTCGCTTTGCAACGTGTTTGTTCGCATGCAGCAAAAAAGCTCAAAAAATTAAGTAACAATATTTATACCAAAGATAGATCTATTAATGGAGTAACCGTCCTTGGATTTGCTAAGTTCTGGTGCCAGGGCAAGTTATTAAATATTTTACAAAACGAGTGCGAGTTGGAACTGCGGAAGCCGCCATGATGAACGAAACGAAAGTTTACTGGAAGAGAATTCACATTTCCTCTTAATATTTTGGTTTCTGGTGAAGGATGATCATACGGTAAGAAGAACATGTATTCTTTTGTCGATTAAAAATATAAAAGTGACCACAAGACGCTTAAGTACCTTTCAAATACGTACATTTTCAGAACATTCGAGCCAGGACAATTTCTCAACTGTAACCAAATTTTTAGGCTGCAATCAACACGCTATTGCTAAAAAAGCTCAAAAAATTACGCGATGAAATTTGAGAGGAATAAAGTTTAATGCCTTCCAGACATGTCTTTAAAAAAGCTAAGTTCTGGCTCGTTTTTGAGTTAGGAAATAATTAAAATGTTCTATGCGTGGAGCAAAATTAGTCAAGAAAGCCATAAATGGCTTCGGCTTCAACATTGGAAATTTTAGTCGTTTTATACTTAAGAATGCCTTCCACCATGTTATATGAACAGTACAACGTATGGATAACAAAACAAAAAACTTACACCAACAATCGGGTCAATAGTTGCAGCATTATAAGAGATTTAATCAACGTCCTTGAATTTCACATGGATTTTTTGTTTTGATCAAAATTTGCAGTTGGCCGCGCTCGCCCCATGCCTAAAGTGCATCACACATGTTTCAGTACGTCAGATTGGCGTTTCACCGCCCTATCTTATAGACGCCCTGGTAGAACGATCTGTGCCAGTGTCCAAACTCTGACGAAGCTCAGCTAAGCAGCTCTTTATATAATCATGATGACGTCAGCTTACAATTAATACAAACTCAAGTACTTCTTACGGGAAAGCCAGGCAACGATAAATAATGACGCTATTTCCACAGGGGCGCGTGGCGACTGGGGGGTGGGGGTGGGGTGCGACACCCCAATAATTCTAAATATCAAATAGTTGGTCAAACGGGGAATTGCTGCTGGTCAAAATAGAGATAATGGAGAAAAGCTGAAATTCTTCTTTTTTAAAAAATGATGTGTTGGGTTTTTTATCCATGGTTGCTCAACAGTTGGTCAATAGCTTTCCCAAACATCCCCAACAAAGATGGCATTTAAATGTAGAGACCGCAGACCAGTGAAATCAGAAGCTCGATTGTTTGAAGTGTTTTGATTTCGATGCATTTATGAACGGAGGTGTTAATCAGATATTCAGATTTATCATTTATGCCTTTGGCTGGTTGCACAGGCAGCTCTAACATGTATATTTGGTTTTAAACAGTATATACATCCATATACACATACAGTATAAGTAATATTGCATGTTCTAAGGATTTTGGGTGAAGGAAAAATCGAGTGTAGAATATATACATTTTGAGACCAAACCGGGACCAGTTGCGAAAAATGCAACTACACGGGCCTTCCGGCAGGAATTGAACCCACGACCTTGCGATTCTAGTGCAATGCTCTGACCACTGAGCCACGGAGGCCGTTGCCGAGAGCTTGATCGTGAGTTCTGTATATATAATAAGGTGGTAATGCCAGGAGAGAATTGGGTATATTATAAGTAATATTGGGCATTTCACTCGATAACATAGCATGTTCTAAGGATTTTGGGTGAAGGAAAAATCGAGTGTAGAATATATACATTTTGAGACCAAGTGAAATGCCCAATATTACTTATAATATACCCAATTCTCTCCTGGCATTACCACCTTATTATATATACAGAACTCACGATCAAGCTCTCGGCAACGGCCTCCGTGGCTCAGTGGTCAGAGCATTGCACTAGAATCGCAAGGTCGTGGGTTCAATTCCTGCCGGAAGGCCCGTGTAGTTGCATTTTTCGCAACTGGTCCCGGTTTGGTCTCAAAATGTATATATTCTACACTCGATTTTTCCTTCACCCAAAATCCTTAGAACATGCTATGTAATCGAGTGAAATGCCCAATATTACTTATAATATACCCAATTCTCTCCTGGCATTACCACCTTATTATATATACAGAACTCACGATCAAGCTCTCGGCAACGGCCTCCGTGGCTCAGTGGTCAGAGCATTGCACTAGAATCGCAAGGTCGTGGGTTCAATTCCTGCCGGAAGGCCCGTGTAGTTGCATTTTTCGCAACTGGTCCCGGTTTGGTCTCAAAATGTATATATTCTACACTCGATTTTTCCTTCACCCAAAATCCTTAGAACATGCTATGTAATCGAGTGAAATGCCCAATATTACTTATAATATACCCAATTCTCTCCTGGCATTACCACCTTATTATATATACAGAACTCACGATCAAGCTCTCGGCAACGGCCTCCGTGGCTCAGTGGTCAGAGCATTGCCTAGTCGTGGGTTCAATTCCTGCCGGAAGGCCCGTGTAGTTGCATTTTTCGCAACTGGTCCCGGTTTGGTCTCAAAATGTATATATTCTACACTCGATATTTGGTTTTAAACAGTATATACATCCATATACACATACATATTATATATAAATTAAGAGGCAAGAGCAAGGACACTGTAGTATCCACTCATATTAGATGTCTAATTAACCCAACTAATAAGTTAATGTAACACCAAGCTCTTTGTTTTACAGAGGATTTCACGTAACTTTTGCCGATTGTTTTCCGAAGTTCGTTCGTTATTTCCGAAGTTGGCGATGAACTTCGGAAATTCATTACGTAGTAGCCAATCAAGTTGCGAACTTCGAGACAAACTTGCGAACTTGTGAGATTGCGAAGTTCGTTGTTTCGTCATTTCGAAGTTCGCTGTTGCACGTGGAGTATTACTAAAAAAACTTAAAAAACTAAAATATGGAAGAATTGTCGAGATGGATACAGTCTTTTAAAGATAAACTTGATGAGAAAACATATCACTTAATTGTTGAAACTCTCACGGTGAACCAATTTACCAGTAGACTTCAGTTGAAGTTACTAACCTCAGATCAAATTGATATAATGTTCCCAAAAGAACTTTCACTTGAGGCAAAAACACTGCTCAAGTATCAGCTAGATTTACTTAAAGAGGAATCACCGCTACCAGTTAAACAGCGACGCGCGAGTGAAACGCCACATTCCCAAGGCCAAGATCTAGAGGGCACACAAACACGCAGGGTAAGTGTTTTACAACTTCGATATTGCCTTGTACAATTAAAGTTTTTTTCTGTCCATGATACCTTTATAGTGTAAATTAGCATTAGGTTTTACATGATATGGTATAGTGTGTTCTTCCAGCTTTGCAAGAACAAGAGAGGAAGATTAAAGTACAGTTGGAAACACAAAGGCAAGAATGTAGGGAAATTGAGATGAGCATCGAGTCGATGGCGGCCAAGTTCAAGAGCTTCCAACCATAGGAAATGCTAAAATAATTTGCAGTTATTGTCACCACAGAGGCCACCGCAATCAAGGCTCGAATCCATGCCAGTTAAAGAAATGTACAGACTATACTTTTTGTGGAATCAAAGATAAGCATCCTGAATACTTCATTAAGTTAAATTCGTTGAAACAGGATCTCAAGAAGAAGCAGAGGGACATTCAAGAACTTGAAAACCAAGCAAAAAACATGGAAGACTTTTCCTCAAATAATGAATATCATTCCATTAAAAACTTGACTCCTCGTTTATACGCAGTGGATCCTAGCTATAAAACTAACAAACCAAAACTTATGCGAGATGTACGTTTACTGCGTGATACTCTTGATGGAAAAATCCCACCAGTGTCAACAAATGATCCTGAACAATTACGCATTCTACTAACTAAATGTAAGAAGAATACCGTTCAGCAATTTCCAAATGCTCCAAATTTGTTCGATCAAGAAGACACCTGTAGTACTGTGGAACATTCGTTAAGTAGCTCGCCAGTGAGATCCGATTTTATTGTGGAGGAAGAGAAAGAAGTATCTAACTCCAAGCTTTATACATGTAAACCAGAGGCCAAGGCGTCGTCGTCATCAAGCGAGAGCGATGATAACCAACGGAGGAACGCAAACGTAAACATAACAAAAAGAAGAAAAAGAGAAAGCATCGATCGTCGAAATCCAGTTCTGACGATGAACGTCAAACGAGAATGTCTTATTTTCCAAATTGTCCCAGATATCAGATTCCTTTTAACGCCGGACGACTAATGCAGAATGTTGGTCTCAACAACATGGCCATGGGACATGACATCCATTTTCAGCCGCTTAGTCAGTATTCACCAAATTACCCAAGTCAGTATTCAACAAATGACCCAAATACGTATCACAATTTATATTCTCCATTTCAGTCTTTTGATCCTAGATTTGCAACGCCACCGCCTGTTCCAGATTTTGATCATAGGCACATACAGAGTGAATCCACAACCTTTCCAAAACAGTGCCCGGATAATGCTACCTCTAATACTTCTCATCAAGCTTCAAATACCAGGACACAAAATAGAAACAGCTCATGGGGTGATTTAAATACACTAATAAACGTCGCCTCAGGATATACAGAGGAACTGCAAAAGGACTAGTTTTAATCAGCCTACGTTTGAAATACACAACTATACAAATAATTATATTTGCATTCAAATCAGGAAAAATCAAAACTCCTTCTCTTCCCATGGTTGAAATTGACATTGTTTATTGGTTCAAATGTTGCGTATATTAAATAATATCCGTTGAATTTTCAAAATATAGACTAGTGTATACTGCCATTTGCAAGCCACCGTTAGGCTTGAGATTTTTTTCATGTTTGTTTACGTTTGAAAGTTGCAGTTTCACTCAGAAAACGTGAAGACGAATTTAATTAATTCACACGATTTTAGAGAAACGTCTACATGTAATTCGACTCGGCGATAATTCGTTTGTTATTACTCAAACACGTATTATCGTCGCAATTATCCGTCTGCCTCAGACGGATTTAATTGCTTAGACGAATTTAATTCGTGCGTCGAAAAAAAAAGTTATTCACCTAATAAACTAATTACCTACAGTAGAGTCATTGAAAATCTTGGTTAAACTATATACATATTTGGCTGTACATTCTGTTATGCATTCATCATGCATAGCTATACAATAATGAAATAGATCGTTTTTACTCAACAATTTAAAGCTACTATTAATATTTGATATCTCGTTTATGAAATTTTCTCGAAGATTTACTAATTTATCGTTATTACAATTTGAGAAATAATGATATTCGTCACCTACATCCTTGGACTTACAAATGGGACATAATCGTAAATTGTATGCGATATTTGTATATCGCCCAACTTCACTTGGAAACTTATGTGCGGATACCCTAAACCTTGTAACCGCTTGACGATGCTTTACATTTTTGACTCGAGATAAATAACTTTCAAATTCCAAATGTGGTTTCACAAGGTTTAAGATACGCAATTTACTACATTGTTGAGTCTGATCTTTCCATATAGTATTATATCTTTTACATAATTCATTTTTGATATATTTAGATAGATTATTAATATCATTTTTAGACATAACCACAGTATTCTCCAAAGACCCGATATCACACATATTCAACAAGAAATCAGCGAATTTAGCACTCTGAGAACATGACTGAATACATACATACACGAGCTGCCTTTCCTACTAATTGATTCCTATAGGTTGAACTACTCACTCTTAACCAGAATTTAATAACCAAAGTCAAAATCCGTACAATCATCGGCATTCTACCTAGTTCGGCAAGGACCGCTAAATTAGTATAGACTTTGAATGAACTCCTAAAATTCGCTTACAAAATTTTAAATGTAGCTTATCAATATCTGTGATCACACTGAATAATTTCTTCTTGAACATATCAATATTGGTTATTCTTCCCAAAACATACACTCCCCATACCTCGCAGCAATATAATAGAATCGGAGATACAAGGGTTGAGAATAATTTTAAGAGAACCTTAATCGAGACACTATCCACATTAGAGAAGTTTCTAAATATACTATGATATGCACGCAACGCCTTATAATGCAACAACTTTCGTGCAAGTTTAAAACTCCCAGCGTAATACGCCGATTGCAAATATGGCGCCGATTGCACGAAAGCGAGGCTTTTCGGTGACAACCGTTGCTAAGGGCCGATGCGCTACTATTTCCTTTGTGAATGAGACTTTGTTGACAGTCCGTATATGGTCTGTTTGAGCTCTAATTTGGAAGATAACACAGAAAAAAAACCTTTTCATTGTCAGTTAAATATCCCTGAATACTTAAAGGCGTTGAAAAGGTCAGTATGTTTACACAATTGTTTTAGTTTGCATATTTGTTATTCACATGTGTGGCTGACGCTGAACGCGTGGCAATGTTCTTTGACAATTTGTTGAAACGCGCTGTTGCATTTTACTGTATGTTTTCTGTTTCCAAACTGATGGCAACGTGATAGAAGAAATACTATTAAACCTAAAGTGATGGACAGACCCGTCGAGAAGTGGCATGTCACCGAGTTGAGGCGATTTCTTCGCGACAATAATGTGAGCATGAAAGGCTTGAAAGTGAAGGCCCAATTTGTAGAAAAGTAAGCATGTCAAAGTAAACCTCATGACCTTCGTATTGTTGCTCCCCCCTCAATCGGTTTTTCATGTTTATTTAATTACAAATTAATAAGTGCCTTATTCTTTTCACATTTTGTTAAAGAGTAAAACAATCACTTCAAAGAAAGTCAGTCACCACAGACGACGCACAAAATGGAAATCAGGTTGAGCAAATGCAAGCACAACCACAGGCCAAAAAAAGTGACACAGATCTACGTAAAGAAAATGAAGAAAAATTTCGGTTCTTGCCTCCAGAAAAAGACATGAACAAATCCTTGGATAATCTTCCCCCATTCACTTTCAATTCGATAGTAAAGTATATCCGGAACTCTGGTAATAGCATTCAACAGTCTCCTGACTACATGGTAGTGAAGCCTTTTGAACGTGGGGTAAACTTTTTTATCGAAGGATATCTTCACAATGTTTTAGTCAAGTGGCACGTAGCAAGTGAGACATTTTATTTCAGAGCCCTCTGCTACCGAAGTCTAAGAAAAAACGAAGCCCCGCATAAACTTAGGTTGGCAATTTCATCCAGAGGGCCTTTATACAAGGTCCTTGGATCATCGTGTACGTGTGTAGCTGGAGCTCTGGGGTTCTGTAATCACGCCATAGGGTTAATGTATTTAGTTTCCCACTATTACATGACAAAAGTTAAATTGATTCCTGATAACTTGGCATGCACTTCGCTTCCACAACAGTGGCACAAGCCAAGAGGGAAAACAATTTCATCAGAACCATTAATGGATATGGTTTTTAAGAAGCCAAAGCTAGACCTATCGAATATGGAAAGCACATCAAAGAAAAGCTCACCTGGAATTGCTTGTTCTTTGTATCCTGCAATCAGGGTAGCCCCCAGCAATACAGAGATTGAAAACTTTAAAGCTAGTTTACAGAGGGTCAACAAAACCTTTGGCCTCAGTGTCTACATGGATGTGGGTGTAGAAATGGTACCCACAAAAGTTGGACCTGCACCCTTGGGTGGTTATCTGAGCTATCAACTGGCACCAACTGAAGGCAACTTTGAAGTCACCTGTAATGTTGATTTATCGAGGGAATCCACCAATAATTTGCCATTAACAATTTACCCTCCTTTCCCATTATCTCTAAGTTGCCCCACTTTTACAATTACACAATGTCCAGCAGAACATCAACCATTTATTGATTCCTTGCAACTTAGTGAAGGGGAGGCAGCCACACTTGAAAAAGAAACAGTTTTGCAGCGAAATAATAGTCGATGGTGGGCTGAGAGAAGACCCCGAATCACAGCTTCCAGGTTTGGAGAAGTTTTAAGTTGTAGATCAGTTAGCAGTGCTTTCCTCAAGGGACTTGTTGGGGGTGAAAATACACAAGGTAATTCAAGTAACTTACCAGCTCCATTAAAGCATGGGATTGAACACGAAAGTACAGCTCTAGAACAGTATGAGAATTATCTAAAACACAGTGGCCATCCAGTTAAGACCTTTCCTTCAGGTTTTGCTGTAAACCCTGTCTGCCCATTCCTTGGTTGCTCTCCTGATGGTAAAGTCATTGATAAGGCAGAGCAAGATGACCCATTTGGAATCATTGAAATCAAATGCCCTTACAAACACAGGAATGTTACCCCTGAAACAGCAACCAGTGGTGACCCTCAATTCCATCTGGGAAAAAAAGATGATTTTCCAGTCCTCAAAACAAGTCACAGGTATTATTATCAAGTTCAAGGACAGATGGGGATCACTGGGGCAAAGTGGTGTGATTTTATTACCTACACATTCAAGGGGATGGTTATTGAGCGTATTTTATTTGATGCCGATTTCTTTGCCAGTATGTTGTTGAAATTGGAGCAGTTTTTCTTCAAACATTTTGCCAAACATGTTAAACAACAAGCTATACCTGAATGTGCCATGGTATCAACATCTACAGTTACTGCCAGCACTTCAACAAGTAGCAGCACTGAATGAGCTAGTTTACAGATCACCATGTAATTAATTCCCAGACATAAGGCCAGACTTTTTTTTTAATTGGTTTACAGATTTTTTTCAGAAAAAATGGTCAGTAGGTTGGAAAAAAAATTTTTTAAAAATTACTGAGGAGCAACTTTATTCGACGACTTCAGTACTTGTTTATCTTAATGAAATTTTGCACCCATTTATCTAACTGTTTTGGACTTGTTGCATGGAATTTTGGAAATTTTTTCCCACTTTTGGGATTTTTATGGTCGGCAGATCCATAAACCAAGTAAAAAAAGTCTGGCCTAAGTATCTAACTGGTAGTAGTTAAGCATCTAGAACATAATTATAAGAAGCTATAAGTTTACATAATTACATAATTGCATATACGACTATGATATAATTGGATTTTGCAGGTTTGTAAGCATAGCACAAACAGTCCACATTTGATTAAGACTGCCTGCCAAAGACAATGGGATGACTTGATTAAATATTTGGAAATTCTTCACTTTATTTATAGCCCGTTCTACGTGAATTCGCTCAGAAGCAATTTCTTGAGTTGCAATAACTTCTGATGGCTCCTGTTGACTCCTGGACCCAACAAATGGGGGAATATTGAGGCCAACACCAATAGGTTCAAGAAGGTCAGAAATGGTGAACCCCTTGTCAGCCATAACAATATCACCATCAGAAAAAGGCAGCTTAAGGATCCCTGACCTTACTGTTATCTCCCTGTCTGAAATGCTACCAGCATACAGTTGTGAGATGAAAGTAATGTGGCCACTGGGAGCAATTCCAATCAGTCCCTTGAATGTGGTATGGCTCTTGTATGTGGAGTACATTTCACTATGCAAAACCAAAGAGGAAGGAGTCTGACACTTGATTTCTGTTCCATCAATAATGACCCTTGTTTTGGGGTATTTATCTTTAAAGGACTGAGGCATTGCTCTGTCTATCGTGTCTCGATCTGGCCAAATGTTCAGGTACCCAAATTTCAGATACATAAAATTAATCCAAGAAATGCAGATCCTGTTGACTGTGGAGACATGGACTCCAAATCTGTGTGCCAAATCGAGCTCGAACAGGCCAAGCCTCATTCTCACAAGAATCATAAAAAACTCGTCTAAAGTGCTAAGTTTCCGTCGTTTACCACGTTTATTTCCTAGATTTTCCTGGTTGTTTGAATTAGGCGTAGGAAACTTCAAGTCATTGCTAGCGTTTGTATTGTAAACAATGTTTTCACCATTTTCACCAGGATTCAAGAAATTATAACACGTTTGGAGCGTTTGATAATTTGGGAATCCTGTATAAAAGTTGATGTCTGTGTCAGAGCCTTTAAACTTCGCTATTCCAAACTGATTTCTAACAAATTCATCCACGGTTTCAGAAAGATTACTATTTTCAATTCGGAGACTATTTTTTTCCTCTTCTAGTAGTGAAATGTACACCCTTAACTCGCTGTTTTCATCTCGTGGCACTTCCGGCAGGTTGTTGTCTATATTCGTCTCATGAGACGAGGGCATTTCAGTCCTAGCTGGGGTCACAAATAGCCTCTTACGCGGCGATTTTCGTTTTGGAGATACTCCCGACCATGGAAATACCGAAGGAACGGCTTCATCGTTAAGTGAGCGGCGACCTGATATGCTCACACGAAAATCAGTTGGTCTGAAGTGTAACGAGCATATTTTTGTTCGCTCTGTGATTCGAAAATACGGTGAAACATCTCTTCGGATTTTCATGAGCCACGTCTGGAAAAGTGGTATTAAGAAATATCAGACAAACAAATTGGAAAGGTAAGTCTGCACAACCACATGCAGTTATTTTCAAAATAGTAAAACACACCTTCAATCTTGTTGGATCCTTTATCGGAAGACCGTGAAAAGTGACCTTCTTCCCATGTGAATCGACACGATATCCAATCTTGCAGCACATAGGAACGCAACAATTATTGGGCATGATTAACTAGTTAAAACCTTAACTAAACGAAAAATATACGGCAAGTTCTAAATACGGCAAAACACGAGTAAGAAATGCAAAGCTTCAACGGCAAACTTCAATAGAATGAATGTTCGACACATGATATTTGCAAGTAATGTTCAATAATCGTACGGCCGTAATGCACGTATCAAAAGAGGAGTTGTTACGCTCAAAAGCAAACCTACCTTGGTAAAACTTCTACAGAATAGAGAAGAGTCCACGTATAATCGTATGTGGTTCGTTCAAAAAGACTATGTAGGACCTAGCGCATGAACTCCACCTTTCAAAACTGTCAACAAAGTCTCATTCACAAAGGAAATAGTAGCGCATCGGCCCTTAGCAATGGTTGTCACCGAAAAGCCTCGCTTTCGTGCAATCGGCGCCATATTTGCAATCGGCGTATGAAAAGTAATTCCTAAATAGTAGTACTCATCAACACATTCTATCATGTCTCCCCCAAAATGCCAATTTGAAGTAATATATAGACGCCTTTGAGATTTATTACCAAAAACTAAAACCTTAGATTTTTTTAGATTGATGCTTAGTCCCCACCTTTTAACATAACTCTCCAACTTATAAAGACTCTCCTGTAACCCAGACTCGGACTGTGAAAGAAGTACAAGATCATCTGCGTAAAGCAGACAATTCACTTTGGTATCTCCCAGGTGCACCGGATCAAATGAAATGACCGTAGCTTGCAAATGGCAGTATTAAATCTAGACTTGGACCAAAATCAAACATTGTGCTTCTGTCATACATGCCAAACAATAACTGAAAACAGCAACGCGACAGTGCAGTACGACATGGCAGAATAATTTCGTCGGTGTGAATTGAAATTCGCTGAAATTGATTTGTTGAAAGAAAATTTAGTGAAATTATTACATGTAAACATCTGCATGAAATGATTTGTGTTATTGTTTAGAACTGCATGAGCACGTTCGAATTGGCACTTCTACAGTACATAATATCAAGCGTTTAAATATTGTAATTCTTTATATTACATGTTTATATTGAAAATAAAGTCGGTGAAGTTGACATTTTGACATAAATGACTATATTTTCCAATCTTTGGTCAGAATATGCACGCATGCAGTCTATTAAGCGTGTTTGAGTATACTGCATATCTAAAAATATAGTAACAATGCATGGTCTACATTTACACGTTTCACATATCTACAAGCGAACAGAATTAAATTAATTATTAGTAGAATAGCCACAATGTCTAAAAAAGTTTGTTGACATTTCAGGAGTAATTGTACTTAGACCGTGGAAGATGGCAATTTCAGTGTATGTTTCCGCAAATTTGGGGTACTTGCGTAGCCAACCTTTCAGCTGCCTAAAGCATAGTTCGCATGTGTTGAACTGTGGGTGATATGGTGGTTGGTATACCAAGCTAACTCCGTGTCTGGTAAGCATGTCTCGCAAGACAGGTTCGATATGTCTATAGCGTGATGAAATCCACAGTTATCCATTATGACTGTGTCACCAACTTTCAAGAGGCTATTTCCAAAATAGTCTTCTTCTTCTATAGCTTCGGCGAAAAAATTAAGAAGTTCAAGTCCATTAGAAGGTCCAGGTAGCAAATTGACATGTCCAACGCCGTCCATGTTGTGCAAAAGATTAACTGTAAATGTAGCATTGCTCGCGTACCGCTGAACTTCGATTGGCGACATCCCTCTTGCTGCATGACCGTAATTCCTGTTCCCAGTGGTCTTTATTACTGAACACTCGTCAAAAAAGTGCATTGTTCTTAGATCTATATTCGCGCAAACAGTTAGATATTCAGTAAGTCTTCTTTCAGTTTGTGGTGTCCAGGGGCGGATACTTTTTTTAGTAGACTACGTCAACTAAGTCGCGCGACGAAGTGAAAATTTGACGTGAATATATAATTTTCGTTTGTTGCACGTTGTCAAAAATTTACAAATAAAATCCTGCAAATAAAAAATAATTATCTAGTAGGAAGGAGTATGTTCTATTCTTAAAATGCCTATCTACAGAGGCTTCGGTTGACGCTCAGGCCAGAAAAATTTCCCCGTTGGCGTTTCTCCGTTTTCTTACGCGCGAGGCCTCATTCTGTAGACTGATTTCGGGGGGAAGCAGTGGGATGCACGGGACATAATGGGAGAATCAAGGATCGGGTTCACAGTCATTTCCAGGCCGCAAATACGATGCAGGCTCTCGGTTTGATGAATTTGACGAAGGTGAACTTCGTCAAATTTTGACGAAGTTGGTTGGTTTTTCAACGTTCCTGATTGGCTAATTTTTCTCTAATTACGACTTACGATTGTGTAGAGGCTGAAACGTCATTTTGCAGGATACGCGCCTTTCTGAATAATCAGTTGGTTAGCGATAGCCTGCGTGCAGATCGCTTCTGTGGTTCTACGAGGCCATGCGCATATTCTCAGCCATAATATTGCGCCAGAACTGAGTGGCGTCTTTTTATATTCCCAACACTCAATAGCAAGGATACCTACAAGACCTTTATGATGAAATATTCGTGAAACTTTCATCGAGTGCTTTATGCACTGAAGATGACCTTTTGCAGAGGATTGAAAAAGAGATATATCGAAATATCAATTGCGAGAATTTTATACAGTGAATCAGTGATGCGCTCTGAGGTCGTCTGAGGTAAGAAACCCTACTATACTGTATGATTTGAATATCATTATAGTCTTTATGATAATTTATAGATTTACTCTTGGGCTAGACTTCGCGTTTGCTTGTATTTGATCTATAACATGTTAATGAATTGATGCTTTGCTGGAAATTTGATCTTGCTTGGAGATTTCGTGGTTTTAATATTAATATCAGTAATATGATTAATTTTATCTTTGTGAGAGTGAGACTGTAACCTAGCCAGCCAACCTGGCAGTTAAAGCACTCTTCTCATACATTGCTAATTTCTGTCCTTTACGGTAATATTAATTATTACAGTATATATAATATATAATATATATATATATATATATATATATATATATATATACACAACATGTCATGTACTGTATGAATAAACTTAATTAGTAAATGATGATTGGTTTCTTCTTTTAATATAAATTTACATGTGTACAGTAGCTATAGTACTAAGTGCTGATATCCACATGAACCAATAACTACATGTGCTGTATTACAATTATTATTTACATTTTATTATCTGGCTTAAATACAATGTCTGCTTAATTCTAGTATTCAATGTTTATATACAGTACTTTCATAGTTTACAGAATTGAAATCATATAAACAAGTAATGACTTAGATTAGATGGGGGCTCAAGGGTTAGGATGACTGGGATAATGTTGAGAGTTGAGCTCCTTTATGTCCATGTCGCATTATGGTCATAAATAAAGGCATTCCTTAACAAGACATTGTCTGCTTGGGTAGATGTGTAAAAGGTGAGTATCTGGCACCTGAAAACCAGACAGCTCATAGTAACATAGATTGGTAATGGTGAGTAGTGGCTTGAATTAGTTGTGACTTAATTAGGATGACTGGGATGATGTAGATGGTTGAGCTCCTAGAGCTGCCTTTGAAATGTCCCATTACCCTTGCTCTGGGTTATGCAGAACATTAAATTCGGCTAGACCTTTACTTGTGTGTTGGTCAGGCTGTCCATGTTGAATTCACTGACTGCAAGAATATGTTTTTGGTGTCTTCAAGTTAGTAATTAAATATAATCACATATCTCTACTGTTTGTTGTATTGCCTTCTTTTTAGAAAAAAATAATTACGCACTTACGATTACAAGAACTATTACAATAATTCACTAATCCAAATCCAATTTTGACACTTTTTCAAAAAAAGTATAAAATTATGTGCTAAAAAATATGTTTTAAAACTTCAGAAATTTTGATTAAAAGTGTTGTCAGAATGCGGGAAATGCCATTTCAGAGATCCAAATTTCAAAAATTTTCCGGGGGGGCATGCCCCCGGACTCCCCTAGATAGTTTGACTAAGTGGGGAAAATTCCTAGATCCGCCCCTGGTGTCTGTGACTCACGCGAAATAATGCTAAGTTTGTTATAAGAATACCCCAAATCTTGAGTCGAGCTACGGCTAATCGATGAAAGTGACGGCAAATTTCCAGGCAAACATACGTTGTCCTCAACCAATTTGTTTTGAATCTCAACGCCATAAATGCTAGGTCTTACTTTCTTGCAGTATTCGATGTACTGATTTACGTCGTCTGTTCTCGCTAATCGCGTTGTATTTCCTCCAGTTTTCGCATGGCAATGTCCGTTACGCAAAAAGTTGTCAACAATATTTGAAACCGTCTGTCGACTGAGTTTTATCTCTTTTCCGATTTCCTTTGGCGCTTTTCCTTGTAACCACTTCTCTACAATTATTTCCCTCACCGTGTATGGAATTGTTTTCCCTTGTCGTGTAAAATAATTCATCTGATTCATCATTCCTATTACTAAACGACCCGCCGCGGTACAACTTTGAACTCCTCAAATTTCGAACTCCTCAAATTTCGAACTTCGCAATCTCACAAGTTCGCAACTTCGTTTCGAAGTTCGCAAGTTCGTTTCGAAGTTCGCAACTTGATTGGCTATTACGTAATGAACTTGCGAAGTTCGTCGCCAACTTCGGAATTAACGAACGAACTTCGGAACACAATCGGCAAAAGTTATGTGAAATCCTCTGTAAAGCAAATGCAATATGGTTGTCATGAAAAGATTTTCTTGGGGAACGTGCAGAAATGATACGCGGTATCCTCATCTGATAGAGTCAAATGAAAACAATGATCCTGTGACATTTTATCATTTCCCTGGCCCTAAGAGATCGGCGGAGAGACGAAAGAAGTGGATAATAAATAGCGTGCCATCGTGGGCAAAGGACAGCTACGTCTGTAGTTTACACTTTGTCGGCGGCAATGGACCAACTACAAAAAAACAAACAGATCTTATTATATCTGCTGTGGCAAGCAATGAAAAGGTATTGGGCGTATTGCATATTGACGTCGTATGTCCGTTTCATAAATTCTTCAAAGAAAACGACGCAGTCCTGTGAAAAGGCTTGGGAACTTTCAACTTTCTCCCGAAGAGACGACGTGCTTTCGAGAAAGAAATCGCCCAGTCGCGAATTGGCCTCCATGCAAGTAGTAATACCCCCCCCCCCCCCCCCATATGGCGGCCAAAGGGATGCCGCCTCATTAAATATTCAACTTATTATTTATTCATTCTCCTTTGTGACGTTCTAACCCAGAGTGGTTGGACAAGTACCACGTGAATATCTCGACCAATGAAATGGCTTATTTTCTCATCGTTTGATCGGCTGAAAATTTTGCATTGGACTTAGAATACCGAATATTACGCTATTGTCATTCATTTTTTTCTTTAAAAAAGCAGCGATATCGTTTGATATATTGTTGGACTATCCATATCTGCAGGATTTTGCAAGGTAAATGTATTTTTCTACTTTATTTTGATGGTTTATGTAGGTCGTGTCGCGCTAAGCGAAGACCCCACTTCCGGTTTGTCAACAATCTTCAAAGCAAAAAATCTCGAATTCCCATGGTTTGAATTCTCTAATTTTTGCGTAATAAGTTGAAGAAATGTCTAATCTTGGATTCTATCCGGACGCCCCCCCTCGCCCCCGCAACCGTTTTCGAGATATTCGCCGTTGAACCGACCATGGTATTTCGGCTTTCGCTAAGATGGCGCCCAATATTTTAAGAGAGACTTTCGCCACTAAAGTTTGTTTTTTTCTCAAGAATTTTGGAAGTTTCCTAATATTTAGAGCTTTATGCTTTTGAGTAGAAAGTTTAGAATGAGTGGTGGACTATTATTAAAGAGTAAAGTTTGGTATTTGTCTGTTTTTATGGTCCAAAACGCTTGTCCTCGCTGTATAAAAACACCATCATTCTGGAAAAATTGTATAGATAATACATATCAGGCCTGCATACATTTGTAATTATTACAGAATGTATTGAACTTTTTTAAAGATCTACTATATCTGTATACAGAACTGATACGTATAGATATTTTTCGTTTATTAAATAACATTGTGTTCCATGACAGCAGTATTATTAAAATTGGTGTGTGGATTATTTGTAGTTTATAATTGTTGGTCATTGTTATTGTGAATATAAATATATTGTAGTTGTAGTATTTTTTGCTTAGTATTGCTAATTTGTTATAATTTGTTGTTCATAATATTTTTCAGTATACAAATATATATTATTCCTTTTGCCAGTGGTCCCATTTCAACTGAGTCAGTGATGTGGGGAGCAAGCTGATGGGGTGGGGGAAGGGTACACTTTCAATACCTTGTTTCAGGGCAGAGCTTGAAACGACCCTTGAGGCACATGTCTTCTGATGAAGAGCTTTCTTGTTGCAAAACGGGGACTCTAACCAAGTGGGGGTGGGGTTTGGGGTGGTGGCATGTCCACCCATTGGTTTGTACACCCATGCAGTGAATACAATAGTTAGGCATTGGCTGTACAGTTGACTCTTAAGACATGAAAGGGTTAATAATTCTATCTCACATCCTATTTTTTACAGGAAGTGAAGATATACAGTACAGATGTCAGTGTTGGAATAACTTTACTTTGGTGGTGTTCAGACTGAGTGCCCGGGCACGAGCACCAATCTGAACAGGATTTTTACAATGATAAATTGATGGATTCTCTTTTACTAAATAACATTCAAATAATATGTAGTTTGAAGTTTTGCATGTTGTCATGTTGTGTAATTACATAAGGCAATGCATAAATATAATTGTGGACATAACTAATACCGTAAAATTTTAACACAGAAGTATTATCTCGCATATTATTATACAATCCAAATGCTGGGTCTCAAAACCTAATTAAATGCCTGGATATTTTATTCATCCCTTTGCTTTTGAGTGCTAGTGCATGTGCATACTGATAAACAGTGAACTATGTCTCTAAGACAGACCCCCTTGGGCTGGACTTTGTCTGTCTTATAGTTCATTCACATGTCTACCTTAATACAGTAACTTTTCTGATGCCCTCTAAATGTGCCAAAGTTGACATTTTCTTGGCAGACAGGGGGGTGCCTCACTGAAAAATGTTGGACCAATGTCAAAATGTTAACAATGCCCCGATTGAATACCTGTATCAGTGTCAATACAGTAGCACTTTAGAAGTAACCAAGATCAATATTGAGATAAAAAATTTTAATTTTATTCAAGTTCCTTATTTACATATACATTGAGGATACAGGAAATACACTTTATTTGATAAAATAGAAATATTTGAACATTTGACCAATTATGTACCAAATTTATCAATAGATTCTGGAGGCCGAGCAGGAGGCAATCCAATAAATTATCTTGATTTTACCTTAATACAAAGAAAAATACAAGATTGTTATTGAATAATAAATTTTAAGCTAGCTTTATTCACAATTTTATTAAATTTGGGATACGCAGTAAGTAAAGGAAACAAGAGTGTTTGTTAAAAAATTGAACCGACCCCCCCCCCCCCCCCCAAGGATGATAGTTGTATCAGCAATTGTCTGGATCGACCAAATTATCTAGTTGATCCAGATAATTGCTACACACAACGATTAGAAGTTTACAGTAATACTGCAGAATGCAAAACATTAAACCACGGAAAATGCATCATAAGGTTAGAATGGGAAGAATTTGAGAGGGAAATCATTAACCACTTTAAAAACAACAAATAATGTTGATTTCTCACCTCATGCTTTTCTGTCTTTTCTCCAGTTGTAACGAATCACACGTTGCACAGCACAACCAAATCCTTCTTCGTTGTAAATATCTCATTCGTTTCTGATTTGTTCCATTATTTGTAAACATAAAATGTGTAGAATCCGAATGAATGCCCATCCGCCATAACGCCATTCTCACGAATATACGCCAAATAAAGCACAATCTGATCATATTAATTGTCCATGAAAACCACGAATTGTTCTCGTATTTTGCTGACCATCAGATTTATCAATTCTGGATCAACTGTGACGAGTTTTCAAACGTTTTTGCGCATCTAGTCCACCGGGCAGAGTTCATTCCTCGTCTGAGGTAGAGTGAGACGCCCACGCAAAAATGAAAGCCAGCTGACCATGATGCTTTGCGCGGCTTGTCCACCCTAACTTCCCCCCTTACCTTGGCTTGTTGCTGAACCCCCGGTATTTACTACGTCATACTGATGTATTATTTATTCGTTCTCAGGCTCCTTTGGGGCCGTCTTAACCCTAACTTTTATCCAACCCCCCAACCCTAATTCTCAAACCAACCCCCCGTGTAATACGTCATTCCCGATAGCTCTCCGAGTGATTTCCGAAGTTACGTCATTATCAAAAGGTACTCGGCTTATATCCTTATAAGTAATAGTAATCACCTTTTCATTTAAACACTTAAATCAAGCGACAGTCGACAGTTGTGGGACACGTATACGTACAGAGCATGCGTACACTAAACTTTAACAAAATAGACGTTCTTTACAAGGAACTAAAGAGAAATTGATAGAGGCACTTTATATTTTTTATCTGAAACCTTGTCTCGATGAGTATAGAGAGTTTTCAACAGCCTAAGTGTCTGAATTGGCAGAGACAACTGCTCTGGTGAAACCTGAATATTATTTGAATAATATGGAGACTTTGAATATTATATTAGTTAGAACCTAAATGATCAAACAGTCTTATACACGTTTGGTGGCAATAAGTGTTAACAATTTTAGAGAGTTATCGTTTACTTTGGCCTAGTGTATAGAGTATACGAATCCTTGGATGAAGAATCAATTCGAGAAGCCGTAACGTAAGAAGAACGATCAATGATTTCATGAGAAAATATAAACGGAATAACTCTTCAAGCTGGTTGCTACGCTTTCTGTTACTAAGTGTGATATTTGCATATTTATCCTCAGTGCACGTGTAGGAGACAAAAGAGAAACTCATTAGGGGCAATTATGAGGATTAGGCAAGTCTAGGCGAGAAAGTCATTAGCGTGTACTTTGCATAAGACATGCAGAATTCACAACAATCAGTTTAAAATATTTATTTAGGCTTTGGTTTAAACTTACACATATCAAAACAAATTACGGTCACATATAAAACGTTTTAGTAAGGTCTGCTTCTTAGATTATATTTAGGTGTTTTTATTTTAAAAGTAGCATGATAGTCTTTCTTGTCCTCTGATGATAATTGGGACACATCTTCTTTTGTCATGGGTAAATATTTTGATCTAGTCATCATTAGATGGTGTTCATACTCTTCTCTTTCACCCGGGGACATCTTTGCCAAGTCGCTTTCTTTCCAATCCGAAGAGCTTTCCCAGTTATGAAAGAAATTATGTTTAAGCGTCGGTTGTGCAACTTTTGGTGGCGGTGTTACAAAATAGGTTTTAGGTGTAGCAGAGAAACCCCACGGAAGATCGTCAGTTTCTTGCTTTATCTCCGGTGTCAAATTTGGTGTATTTTGCTGAGTTTGAAGATTAGTCAGAGGTTGAGACTGATTTTGCAGTTGGTTTTGGAACGTCAGAAAACGTCCTAGCTGATTGGAGTAAAGTATGTTCTTTTCTTCAGGTGTTAACTGTGGCGCTTTTACAATATCTTGCATTTTTTGTTCTGTATTGTACATGGCATTAACGATCGGAGGTAATTGATAGGATTGCTTTTGTATGAAACTACCCAGCTGTTGCTGCAAGCTGGAGCTATTTTCTCCAGGTAGAACATTGGTCTTGAGGCGATGATCGTCGTCCGTGGTCGGCTTTAGATCTAGCATAAGATAACCATGAGGACGACTTGTGGCTTCCTCGTAACTCCTCATAAATTCATGGACATGACCTGGGTTCACCTGCCGTGCCAAGACAGAAATTTGTTGCTTATCCCTCGGAGACTTAAAGAGCACAATATAGTGTGCGTTGAGGCTGATGTTTCTGGTTTCTTTGCCGTGATGGAAAATGTTCTGAACAATATAGATCACGGAGAGATTCCTGTGATGACTACCTTTAGTAAATAGACTAGCAATACGTTTATCTCCCCCAGATTGAGCCATAAGATCATCGAGGACGATCAGGTTACGTTGAGAGACTTCAAAAAAATTATCAGAGTCAATGTTGGAAGGTATACCCTCATAGAATTCGATGCCCGGTATTGTTTTGATCATTTCCAAATACATGGGCTGCCACTGTCCATAGCACCAAATGATACGTTCGGGAGGAGGATTAATCGTAGTTTTGGCGTTTTCAAGAAGTGTTTTCACCCGTACTGTTTTACCACTTTGAGTGCACCCTGCTACAATACACGTGAACGGGTGCTGCATGACTGTAGATACGTTGGCTAGAGGAATAGGTTGTGAGGCGTCGCTCTTGGGGTGGACATTCTTAATATGACGAAGAAGGTGCTCTTTTCTCGATAGACTTTTTCCGCATTTGTTGCAAACGTGTGACATGTTTACACGATGAGCACTGAACACCAAATGAGTTTATTATTTGGAAGCGCAATATTTAAATTATTTAACTAAATTTCTGCAGAGGATCTAAACACCCAAACACCCCTGGGGTACCCCCAACCACGCCAGGGGTAACCCCCAAACACCCCCGGGGGTAACCCCCAAACACCCCCGGGGTATAATGATGCTTGAGATCACTTTAAATATACACTTTAATATACAAACATAGATACAATAAGACACGGATAGATCACATGAAGTTCGTTCTCGCTCGCAGTCTCGAATACAAAAAACATACATACAGGTTCGTCACATGTTTATCACGTGAGTGCAACGTCACTCACAAATCACAATACTACATCTCTTCCTTTTCTTGGAAGACAAAGTCTACGTTTTAGACTATAACAAAATATCAAAGTTGAATACGAGAATATACTTAAGCTATTGGTGTAGTTCATTAACTTATTTATAGAGGTCTGGCGAGCAACGATTTTCTCGCATTGGATATCTTCGAGAGTTCGTTGTTTCCTTACTCGAATTGTCAGTGTCACTGTCATAGGTGTCATCATCTTGAATCGGATCGTTGGATGCTGGCACTCGTTTGAATGTTGAGGCATTTCTAGTAACCGTGCTATCTCGTCCAGTTGCTGTGATCATGGATCCTTTTATTGCAGTAATCTTATACGTGGACTTACTGAAAGGAGTAGACAGCTTGTTCTTCTTCCGTTCTCGAACCAAAACATGGTCACCTATTTTCAACTCGATCTTCTTGGCACGATTGCGTTGATCTGCATAGGACTTCATCTTCTCCTTTTGTTTTGCATCTCGTTGTGTAGCTTCCTTATGAGCTTCGTTATCTTGAGAAGGACTGGAATCGCTGACACTGGGCAATTTATTTCTTATCTTCCGATTGAAGAGAAGTTCGGCAGGGCTAATACCAGTTGTGCAATGGGGAGTTGACCGGTAATTTAGAAGAAACGAGTCCAACTCGTCTTGCCAGCGTCGATCCTCGAGATGGGCAGTTCGTGCAGCTTTTTCCAAGGTACGCATGAAACGTTCTGCTTCAGCGTTTGCCTGCGGCCAATAAGGGGTTATCTTTCGGTGGCGGATGCCATTCTGTTGGAGATAGTTGTCAAAATCTTCAGCATTGAATGGAGGGCCGTTGTCACTCGTGAACTCTTCAGGGTAGCCATTCCGGGCGAATATTCTTTTGAGACGAGAAATAACAGCGGTGGTTGTCGTCGTTCTCATAATCTCTACTTCTGGAAAACGGGAATAGCCATCGATTACCACTAAGACAGTTTCACCGGTGGGAAACGGACCACAGAAATCAGCGTACACAACGCTCCAGGGTTTGGATGGCATTTCAGTCATTTGTAGAGGTTCTTTCGGTTGCGGAGCTTGTGAAGTTGCAGATTGACAAGGCAGACAGTTTTTCACGAGCTTTTCTACTTGAACATCTAGACCATGCCACCACACTTTCGTACGCAGTAACGCCTTGGTTTTGGCAATACCTTGGTGACCTTCATGAGCAATCGCCATTGTGCGCTGTCTAAGGGATTTCGGTATTACGATACGGGTGTCGCGAAGGAGAATGCCGTTGTCGGTGACAGATAACTCGTTTCTGAGTTTGTTGTAAGGTTTAACGTAGTGGTGATTCGGATCGTTGTGGTTGAACCATTTTCCAGACTGAATAGCTTTGATGACAGCCTGTATCTCGAGATCTTGATTTGTTGCTGTAGCTATTTCTTCTGGTGTCATGGACTTGGGAACAGCATGTCGTTCAATGAAGTTGATGTACTTGTCAGCAGTGTTGGAAGACCATTTGTTGCTTTCAATGGGTTGACGTGAAAGTACATCTGCTGGGTTGGAAGATCCTGGTCGATACTTCACTCGATACTGGTACTGTTGCATGCGGAGAAGCCATCGTTCAATGCGCGGTGGTGGTTACGACTTCGGATGGTAGATCATTTCCAGAGGTTTATGATCAGTGTAGAGCACAAATTCTTTGCCAATGAGATAAAGGTGGAATCGCTCACAACCCCAGACCACAGCGAGAGCTTCTTTTTCCGTTTGCGAATAGCGGCATTCCGTAGCTGTAAGGGTGCGACTTGCATACGATATGTTGCGAATTGTTCCATCTTCTTGTACTTGGGATAAGATCGCCCCAAGGCCCACGGGACTTGCATCAACGGTTAGAGTGGTTTCTTTGGATGGGTCATAGAAAGCCATGATGCAATCATCAGCTATAGCGGTTTTGATTTTCTCAAAGGCACGTTGATGGATGTCTGTCCATTGCCACTTAGTATTCTTCTTGGTCAGTGCACGTAACGGGGCAGAGATACTGGCGAAATCCTGGATAAAACGGGCACAGTAGTTTGCTAGACCAAGGAAACTTCTTAGTTGGCTTGTATTTTCTGGAGTTGTGGTCTTGACTATGGCATCGACTTTCTTTGGGTCAGCAGAGAGACCATCTTTGGAAAGCACATACCCGTAGAACCACAGACTTGACTGATTGTAGGCACATTTTTCACCATTCAGTGTGAGGCCATTATCATCCAGACGTTTGAAAAGCGCTTCTAGGTTGGTGTCATGCTCGGCTTGCGTTGCCCCCCACACGATGATGTCATCTGCTATGTTGCGAACGCCATGAAGACCTTGAAGGGTTTGCTGAACAGCATTTTGGAACACTTCTGATGCAGAGGAGATGCCAAAAGGAAGGCGTTTGTATCGGTATAGTCCGTCATGGGTGCAGAAAGTAGTGATATCACGCGATTCTTCATCCAGTTCAATCTGGTGATATCCAGCGCGTAGATCTAACTTTGAGAATACAGAGGCACCGCTCATGTCCTCCATACGTTCTTCCACAGTAGGGATGGGGTGACGTTCCCGAGTTATTGCCAGGTTTGGTTGTCTGTAGTCACCACAAACTCTGACTTCAGACGGCTTGTGCGGTTTGGGCGCAGCTACAATTGAGATACCCACGAAGTTGGGCCAGATGCTGGTTCTATGATGTCGAGTTCTTTCAATTCGTCAATACGGGCAGAGACTTGCTTGCGCAAATGAAAAGGAACCCTGCTTAGCATCGATGTGCAGTTTTTGTTGATAATTCTTTAATTTACCAATACCGTTGAAGAGGTGTTTGTATTGCGTCACTACAGCGGTTGTTCTACTTCCGTTTGGCGCTGAAGTGTTTGTCGTTTGATTTATTTTAACATGTAGCAGTCCAAGTTCCGTTGCTGTTTGATATCCTAATAAAGATCCTGAATTTCCTTCAACGACATAGAACGTTGCAGTTGTGGTCGTCGTACCGTTGCGAAATTTTGCTTCGAACTTTCCTTTGATAGGGAGCGGCACTTTGGAGTTGTAAGGAAAAATGTTAATTGAAGTTGGTTGTAGTCGGATGCTGTTGTCATTCTTTTGAATGCGTTCAAAACTGGCGTTGTCTAAAATGTTTGTTGTTGCACCAGAGTCGAGTGTCAGTTTCACATCGGTGTTGTTTATCTTTGCGGTGAGAAGTACGCCTTTGGGGCCATTCATCACCACTTGAGTTGTCTTGATTGTCTCCAGTCGTTGCATGGACGCGATTTTCTTGCTTATTCTTCGGTTTCTTTTGTTGAGGAAACTTTGGTTTTGTCTTTGATCTTGGGGAACTACGGCAGACTTTTGCGAAGTGATTTAATTTCCCGCATGAACGACATGACTTTCCTTTCGCTGGGCAGACTTGTTTATGACCCGCCTCGAAATTATTCCCACAATTCCGACAATTGACAGTCGACTTCCGTTCGTTGTTGAGCAAATCTCGCGAAGTACCTCTTTCTCGATCGTTGGAAAGGCGATTCAGAAATTCGTTGTCTCCTTGTTTTGCCATAATGCGTGCCTGGTGATCAGCGAGCTCTTGGGCACGGGCCAGTTCTTGAAGCTTTTCAAGAGTGAGAGATGGTTCTCGAAGGAGCTTTGTACGAAATGTCTTCGAAGGCCAGACTATAACAAACTGGTCACGAATTTCGTCGGCAAGATTAGCAAACTCGCATGTTTCTGCCAGTTGGCGGAGGCGTGTAATAAAATGATCAGCAGATTCATCGGGATTAGGTTTTGTTTGTTTGAATACGTATCTTTCATAAATCAGATTCTTCTTTGGCTGAAAATAAGCGTCTAGCTTTTCGACGGCGGTTTTGTAATCCGTCCCGGTATCGGTCAGCGTGTTAAAAATCTTGTGGACAGCTGGTCCAGCGACATACAGGAGCAGAGCGCGTTTTTGTTTAGCGTCGGTGATGTTGGCAGCTAGTAGGTACATTTCAAAACGTTCACGCCATTCTTTCCATCGTTGTGCTAACGACGAGCTTTCACTTTCGGCGTCGAAAGGTTGGAGGTGGAGCAAGATGCGATAGTTTCGTTGCCATTGAACCAAAACTGTTCGAAAAAATCCTCGTCGCCAATATAATGATGCTTGAGATCACTTTAAATATACACTTTAATATACAAACATAGATACAATAAGACACGGATAGATCACATGAAGTTCGTTCTCGCTCGCAGTCTCGAATACAAAAAACAACCATACAGGTTCGTCACATGTTTATCACGTGAGTGCAACGTCACTCACAAATCACAATACTACACGGGGTAACCCCCAAACACCCCCGAGGGTAACCCCCAAACACCCCCGGGGTAACCCCCAAACACCCACGGGGTAACCCCCAAACACCCCCTGGGTAACCCCCAAACATCCCCAGGGATACCCACAAACACCCTTGGGGTACCCCAATCACCCCAGGGGTAACCCCAATCACCCCACAGGTAACCCCCAATCGCCCCCGGGTGTAACCCCCAAACACCCCAGGGATACCCCAAAACACCCTTGGGGTACCCCAATCACCCCTGGGGTAACCCCAATCACCCCCGGGGGGAACCCCCAAACACCCCAGGGATACCCCCAAACACCCTTGGGGAACCCCAATCACACCTGGGGTGTTTGGGGGTTACCCCCGGGGGTGATTGGGGTTACCCCAGGGGTGATTGGGGTACCCCAAGGGTGTTTGGGGGTATCCCTGGGGTGTTTGGGGGTTACCCCCGGGGGCGATTGGGGTACCCCAAGGGTGTTTGGGGGTATCCCTGGGGTGTTTGGGGTTACCTGTGGGGTGATTGGGGTTACCCCTGGGGTGATTGGGGTACCCCAAGGGTGTTTGGGGGGTATCCCTGGGGATGTTTGGGGGTTACCCAGGGGGTGTTTGGGGGTTACCCCGGGGGTGTTTGGGGGTTACCCCGGGGGTGTTTGGGGGTTACCCCCGGGGGTGTTTGGGGGTTACCCCCGGGGGTGTTTGGGGGTTACCCCCGGGGGTGTTTGGGGGTTACCCCCGGGGGTGTTTGGGGGTTACCCCTGGCGTGGTTGGGGGTACCCCAGGGGTGTTTGGGTGTTTAGATCCTTTGCAGAAATTTAGTTAAATAATTTAAATATTGCGCTTCCAAATAATAAACTCATTTGGTGTTCAGTGCTCATCGTGTAAACATGTCACACGTTTGCAACAAATGCGGAAAAAGTCTATCGAGAAAACCTATTCCTCTAGCCAACGTATCTACAGTCATGCAGCACCCGTTCACGTGTATTGTAGCAGGGTGCACTCAAAGTGGTAAAACAGTATGGGTGAAAACACTTCTTGAAAACGCCAAAACTACGATTAATCCTCCTCCCGAACGTATCATTTGGTGCTATGGACAGTGGCAGCCCATGTATTTAGAAATGATCAAAACAATACCGGGCATCGAATTCTATGAGGGTATACCTTCCAACATTGACTCTGATAATTTTCTTGAAGTCTCTCAACGTAACCTGATCGTCCTCGATGATCTTATGGCTCAATCTGGGGGAGATAAACGTATTGCTAGTCTATTTACTAAAGGTAGTCATCACAGGAATCTCTCCGTGATCTATATTGTTCAGAACATTTTCCATCACGGCAAAGAAACCAGAAACATCAGCCTCAACGCACACTATATTGTGCTCTTTAAGTCTCCGAGGGATAAGCAACAAATTTCTGTCTTGGCACGGCAGGTGAACCCAGGTCATGTCCATGAATTTATGAGGAGTTACGAGGAAGCCACAAGTCGCCCTCGTGGTTATCTTATGCTAGATCTAAAGCCGACCACGGACGACGATCATCGCCTCAAGACCAATGTTCTACCTGGAGAAAATAGCTCCAGCTTTCAGCAACAGCTGGGTAGTTTCATACAAAAGCAATCCTATCAATTACCTCCAATCGTTAATGCCATGTACAATACAGAACAAAAAATGCAAGATATTGTAAAAGCGCCACAGTTAACACCTGAAGAAAAGAACATACTTTACTCCAATCAGCTAGGACGTTTTCTGACGTTCCAAAACCAACTGCAAAATCAGTCTCAACCTCTGACTAATCTTCAAACTCAGCAAAATACACCAAATTTGACACCGGAGATAAAGCAAGAAACTGACGATCTTCCGTGGGGTTTCTCTGCTACACCTAAAACCTATTTTGTAACACCGCCACCAAAAGTTGCACAACCGACGCTTAAACATAATTTCTTTCATAACTGGGAAAGCTCTTCGGATTGGAAAGAAAGCGACTTGGCAAAGATGTCCCCGGGTGAAAGAGAAGAGTATGAACACCATCTAATGATGACTAGATCAAAATATTTACCCATGACAAAAGAAGATGTGTCCCAATTATCATCAGAGGACAAGAAAGACTATCATGCTACTTTTAAAATAAAAACACCTAAATATAATCTAAGAAGCAGACCTTAATAAAACGTTTTATATGTAACCGTAATTTGTTTTGATATGTGTAAGTTTAAACCAAAGCCTAAATAAATATTTTAAACTGATTGTTGTGAATTCTGTCTTATGCAAAGTACACGCTAATGACTTTCTCGCCTAGACTTGCCTAATCCTCATAATTGCCCCTAATGAGTTTCTCTTTTGTCTCCTACACGTGCACTGAGGATAAATATGCAAATATCACACTTAGTAACAGAAAGCGTAGCAACCAGCTTGAAGAGTTATTCCGTTTATATTTTCTCATGAAATCATTGATCGTTCTTCTTACGTTACGGCTTCTCGAATTGATTCTTCATCCAAGGATTCGTATACTCTATACACTAGGCCAAAGTAAACGATAACTCTCTAAAATTGTTAACACTTATTGCCACCAAACGTGTATAAGACTGTTTGATCATTTAGGTTCTAACTAATATAATATTCAAAGTCTCCATATTATTCAAATAATATTCAGGTTTCACCAGAGCAGTTGTCTCTGCCAATTCAGACACTTAGGCTGTTGAAAACTCTCTATACTCATCGAGACAAGGTTTCAGATAAAAAATATAAAGTGCCTCTATCAATTTCTCTTTAGTTCCTTGTAAAGAACGTCTATTTTGTTAAAGTTTAGTGTACGCATGCTCTGTACGTATACGTGTCCCACAACTGTCGACTGTCGCTTGATTTAAGTGTTTAAATGAAAAGGTGATTACTATTACTTATAAGGATATAAGCCGAGTACCTTTTGATAATGACGTAACTTCGGAAATCACTCGGAGAGCTATCGGGAATGACGTATTACACGGGGGGTTGGTTTGAGAATTAGGGTTGGGGGGTTGGATAAAAGTTAGGGTTAAGACGGCCCCAAAGGAGCCTGAGAACGAATAAATAATACATCAGTATGACGTAGTAAATACCGGGGGTTCAGCAACAAGCCGGGAAGTTAGGGTTAGAGTGTCCTATAGGAACATGAGCCATAATGACGTATGCATAATGAGATTAGGGTTAGAACGTCACAAAGGAGAATGAATAAATAATAAGTTGAATATTTAATGAGGCGGCATCCCTTTGGCCGCCATATGGGGGGGGGTATTACTACTCATGCAGCGCAGTGAATAAGCAGAGATCAGAAGAAGAGTTGCAACTGGCTGAAAGTATGCTGAATCTGGCTGAGAGCAGATCCGACTATATGGGTTCATCGAAGTCAACTATTGTCAGCGAGATCAAGATGAGATTGTCAAAATGGACATGCAAGAAGCTGGCACAACTATTAAAACTAGCAGTACACATGTTTGCGCTTTATTTGTTTTACAGTTCTGTAATACTTCAGACTCTGTGAAATCACTCTTTAGTTTTTAATCTTGCCTTTTTAACAACAACTCAAACCAAGAGCGCTTATCTATATCCCAAGGATCATATTACATCATGAACTCGTCTAGTTAATAGGTAATAGTTAATAGTCAACTCACGTGCCTACACCATCCCCTCCTTTGTTTTTGGGTTTTGTTTGTTTAGTTAGGGTTATAAAACATGAAACAAAATGTAAAGTTCTATTTCATCGTTCCATCTTAAGAATAGAATAAAGTCTGTCTTTAAATTGTCTAGCCTTGGCAAGAACAATTTGTTTTGCCTTGTGGCCTGAGAAACCCAACGAGTTGACCACCCAATCCCCATAACGATCTGGAAGTTTTCTGATACGTTTCGGTCTTCCTTCGTGAGACACCTCCGCCTGAGCTGGCACTTCCGTGGTAGTTGCTGGACTCTGGTGAGGGGATGGTTGTGTTACCACTCCTCTGACACATTCGTCTGGGACAAAGGTAACCTCGTGTTGGCTTGGCGTTGGGAGTTGGACAGGTTGATCTTCGACATCCTGGTTCTCCCTGGAGTCCTCGTGGTCGCCACAGTCTGGAATCTCAGCCCACTGATCATCTTCGATATCTTCAACATTGTCTTCGGTGTTTTCATTCACTGAGCTGGTCTCGGCTCCCTTTTGTACTGCCTGATCACTTCCTTTCTTTCGCTGATAAAGTTTCAAGTTGTCATGATGTACCACTTTATTACGCGTCAGTGAATCACCGACTTTACGTATTCGATACGTGACTTCTGTAACTTGTTCAATCACAATGTAAGGTCCTTTCCAGTTGCGATGAAACTTGGCAGCTTCGCCTGGTTTAAGTTGAGGGTTGTAGAGAAAGACTTGATCATCAGGTTGGTATAGGGATTCTTTGGCATGCTTGTCAAAATGCTCTTTCTGTCTTCTTTGTGCTGTATTCAAGTGTTCTCTTACATCTCGAAAGGAGGAAATCAGCTGATCCTTCAAGTTGGTCACGTATTCACCATAACTACACGACGTTGGTGGCGATTCGCCGATCATAACATCCAATGGTAGTCGACTTTCGCGACCAAACATGAGGGAGTACGGAGTGTATCCAGTTGAGGCATGAATACTACTTCGATACGCCATCATACAACCGGCTAGGTGCTTGTCCCAAGTCTCTGGATCCTCTTCTATTCTCGATCTCAAAAGGCTCTTAACCGTCTTGTTAAGGTTCTCGACTTGCCCATTTCCTGAGGGATGATAAGCCGTCGTTCTGGTCTTCTTTATCTGCAGCAAGTCGCACATCTCCCGAAACAATCCTGATTCAAAGTTGCGGCCTTGATCCGCGTGGATGCTGTCTGGTGCGCCATACCTCATTACCCAGTTATCCACTAGGGCTCTTGCACACGTAGTAGCCTTTTGATTTGAAAGAGGATAGGCCTCTGCCCACTTTGTGAAAGAACACTGAACGGTTAAGATGTACTTGTTCCCACGTTTACTTCTTGGTAGAGGGCCGATGATGTCAATATGTAGCCTTTGCATTGGATACCCAGAGGCGATAGACTGAAGAGGAGCTCTCGGCTTCTTTCCAGGAGACTTACATGCTCCACAAGTTAAACAAGCAGAACAGTAGTCATGACAGATACCAGCCAAACCAGGTCGCCAAAATCGGGCTTGCATTTTCTTCAATGTCTTGAACTGTCCCAGATGGCCTCCCTCCAGTCCATCGTGCACTCGCTTCAGTGCAGGCTTAATCAGCGACTCGGGAAGAATTAATCGGGATGTAAACTGCTTGTTTCCGCCATATGGCAAAATGGACAAGACACCGTCTTTCAATCGCAAGAGCTCAAACTGCGCCCATATTGCTCTGGAAAAATAACTCATACTTCGCATTTCCTTTGGTGAAGGTTTCGATTTGTCTTCTTCCAATCTTTTTAAAATACAGGTGATATCAGGGTCAGCATGTTGAGCTTCAGCGATTTCTTGAGGTGACCACCAAACATCAGCCGTCGACGTTTCTTTCACTTGCTTTTTCTTGGTCAAGATGTTCACAGTTTCTGTATTACTACAGGAGGGGCATTCACCGTGGGGACGTCGTGGTCTCCTTGACAGTGCATCTGCATTGGTGTGAAGTCTTCCTGGTCGGTGGTTGATCTCAAAGTCGTACTCCTGGAGCCTCTCTAACCACCTCGCCACCTGGCCTTGAGGTTCTTTAAACGACATAAGCCACTGTAATGCTCGATGATCTGTTCGAACCAGAAACTTACGTCCAAGAAGGTAGTACCGGAAGTGGTCGATGAACTCGACAAGTGCCAACATTTCCAGGCGAGTAACACAATAATTTCTCTCAGGTGGTTGGAGGGATCGACTGCCATAAGCAATGACACGCTCTGTTCCATCTGCTTGCCGCTGAGATAGCACAGCACCAATACCTTCTGCCGTACTTGCATCCGTATCTAAGATAAACTGACCACTGCCACGATCAAAGTTCGGGTAAGCAAGGATTGGTGAGCTGACAAGACACTGCTTAAGGTCGTTAAATGCATTATCCTGTTCATCACTCCACTTAAACACAGCATTCTTCTTGGTCAATCGGAGAAGGGGTTCTGCTTTCTTTGAGAACTCAGGAACAAACCGTCTGTAGTATGAAGCTAAACCGATGAAGCTTCTAACTTCAGTAACATTGGTTGGTTTCGGCCACTCTTGGACTGCTTTCGTTTTTTCAGGATCAGTCTGAATACCGTCAGGTGATACGATGTGACCAAGAAATTTAACACAGCGTTGCAAGAAGGAACATTTCTTTGGCTTCAACTTCAAATTGGCAGCCCTCAGCCTTTCGAAGACGGATTGGAGACGTATTAAGTGATCTTCATACGAGTTAGACCAGATGATTATATCATCTAAATATACCAGACAATCCTTCCATGTCAGGCCTTGGAGAACCAAGTTCATAAGCCTTTGAAATGTCCCAGGCGCATTTGTCAAACCAAATGGCATACAAGTCCACTGGAACTGTCCTTGGTGTGTTACGAATGCTGTTTTTGGTCGATCTGCTTTCTTTACCGGCACCTGCCAATACCCGGACACCATGTCTAGACAAGAAAACCACTGAGCACCACCCAAGGATTCCAGAATGTCATCGGATCGTGGTAGAGGTTGGGCGTCTTTCACAGTAACAGCATTCAGTTGACGATAATCAATACAAAGACGATAACTTCCATCATTTTTCCTGGCCAATACCACGGGGCTGCTCCATGGACTATTCGATGTCTCGATCCTTTCCTGCTTGAGTAATTCGTTTACTTGTTTGTCCACTTCCTCTCTCTTAAATGGCGGAAGTCGACGTGGTGCTTGCTTGATAGGCGTGGCTGCTTGGGTGTCAATTCCATGCTCGATCAGGTTGGTCTTTCCAAGGTCACCATTCTTCAGCACAAACAAGTCTGCGTTGTGATTCAGTAGTTTGTGAAAACACCCCTTCTGTTCTTTTGTTAGACGTGAATAATCCGCGTGAACTTCAGTTTTCCAGTCCGGTGATTGACCATGTTGAGATGTATCCAGTGATTGATCATGTTGAGATGTATCCAGTGATTGATCATGTTGAGATGTACTGTCACTTCTTGGAGTAGTCGGCTGTTGACATGCACTTCCATCGCTGGTTTCAAACAAGTTCACTGCTCCACAATCTCTGTGAAGAGGACGGAATCGTGCAATGGTTTGTCCAGGCTTAACAGTAACAGATTTTTCAGTAATATTTGCTAGACGTACACACGTTTTACCATCTCTTGGTAGAACAAGTCCTCGAGCCACTAGTACACCATCTAAGGTATTTCTCTGACCGCATACAGCTTCAGCTATTCCAGGAGAACCAAAGTTTTTGTCATATCCACGTTCCAGTTCGGCATTAGCCATGATTTCCATTCCGGGGGTAAGCGTAACTTTTTCCCTGGCAACGATTCGACAAACTCTTGGTGGTGACTTGTGATAATGAATTGGGATTTCCTCCCCACGAAATACAAAAGTACCCACATCATAACGGATTTGACATCCATTGTATTTGAAGAAATCGCAGCCCAGGATAGCACACTGTGAAATATCCTTCACAACCAAAACCGGAAGTTGAAATCGCAAGTTCCCAAGCCGTAAGTTGATACTGATCCTTCCTTGAACGTTCAAATGTTCGCCATTAGCCGCTTCCAGAGTCGCGTCCACGTTTTCGAGTCTCTCCGGGTGATATTGTCCACTTTTTTTCCATGTGTTTTCACTGATCACACTTGTCGTTGCACCTGTGTCGAGAAGAATAGATGTAGGTCGATTGTTGATGTGACCGGAAACGTAAATTCCATTGCCACTTAAAGTATAAATACTCTGTTCGTTTTGATCGATTTTGTCCTTGTTTGCTGAATTTCCGTGTTGTTTAGGGGCTACATGGGTCACTGTTACAGGGACTGGCTGCCCCTTGACAGCCCCTGCGAGTCGTTTCCCTGAGCTTTTTCTGGACAGTCTCGGGCATAGTGGCCATAGCGTCGACAGGAAAAACATTTCAGTTTGCTAAGATCACGCCCTCTCTCTGAACGTTGAGCGCTGTTATTTTGACTTACTTGATTTTCTAATGTTTCCAATCTCATATTGATTTTTAACATCAGTTGCTTAAGCTCATCTACGTTAACGTCGGACTCCTTTTCATTTACTTGGTTAAGATATCCCTTGCTCTGACTTGGTTTGAAACTCCCACTTCGCGAGGCCATTCGAGCGCTTTCGAGTTGACGTACTAGTCGTACTGCTTCGGGAAGGGTTTTCGGTTGTTTGACAAATAACTGTTCTCTTATTCCTTCACCGCAGCGAACCCCATCCAAGAAACAATCTTTAGCCATCTCATCTTTAAAGGAGTAATCAGCGCTGGGGTAAGCATTTTCGGCTAAGTCAATCAAATTATCTGCGTACGTTTCCGCATCTTCATTGGGTTTTTGACATCGGTTTCTCAACAACAATTTATAATCACTGGTCGTCTTCCCAGTGTCGAATCTCGTCTTGAGAGCATCAATGAAGTCCTTGTAACTGGAGCTGTCAGGCAGTCGAAGGAGTTGTACGGCACGGTATGCTTGTTGGTCCAGAGAATTCATCAAGAACGCTCGTCGCTTATCGGCGGGAATATTTACCAAAGCGCCATATTCAGAAAATTGAGCTAACCAGGTTTTAAAGTTCTGTCCTATGGAGTATGGTCTCGGCGGTCGTACCATACTTCGACGCAACGAGTCCACCGAGTCGTGTTCTTGTTTCGACACAGACTGCCGAAAAGCGTCAGTCATGGCATTTACCAAATCTCCCATCGGCGAATTCTGGCTTTGTTGTGTTACAGACGACGTCGAGCTTGACTGTACAGATGACGGCACGCTTGCTGTCCCCTCGTAAATTTCACCAATCTCGTCGCTAATCGAGACTTCCTCAGCCATATTACTTTACTGAAATACTTGTTGGTTCTTTATTACGTACCGCTGCCACCAGTTGTAATACTTCAGACTCTGTGAAATCACTCTTTAGTTTTTAATCTTGCCTTTTTAACAACAACTCAAACCAAGAGCGCTTATCTATATCCCAAGGATCATATTACATCATGAACTCGTCTAGTTAATAGGTAATAGTTAATAGTCAACTCACGTGCCTACAGTTCTATAGACTGCTCGTAACAATTAATAAATTAATAAAGGCAGCCAATTTCATTTTTTATATTTATACTGATATAGAACTTGTGGACCTTTCTCCCTATCCTGACAAAATCCTAAAGTGCACCAAACGACTGCGGAGACATTTATTTATGGTATTGCTTGAAGACGAAAAATACACAGCTCACTACACAGCTTATCGAAATTTTATCTTCTCTAATAACCTTTAATATCAACTCAACTGGCTAGCCAGTACTCCTCGATGATTTAATAAACTAAAGTGATATTAAAGCGGCTATTAAAGAATAAAGAAGATAAAATTTCGATAACCTGTGTAGTGAGCTGTGTATTTTTCGTCTTCAAGCAGCCATAAATAAATGTCGCCGCAGTCGTTTGGTGCACTTTAGGATTTTGTCAGGATAGGGAGAAAGGTCCATAAGTTCTGAATCAGTCTAAATAAAAAATGAAATTGGCTGCCTTTATTAATTTATTAATTGTTCCGAGCAGTTTATAGAACTGTAAAAGAAATAAAGCGCAAACATGTGTACTGCACGTTTTAATAGTTGTGCCAGCTTCTTGCAGTCGCATGTCCATTTTGACAATCTCATCTTGATCTCGCTGACAATAGTTGACTTCGATGAACCCATATCGTCGGATCTGCTCTCAGACAGATTCAGCATACTTTCAGCCAGTTGCAACTCTTCTTCTGATCTCTGCTTATTCACTGCGCTGCATGGAGGCCAATTCGCGACTGGGCGACTTCTTTCTCGAAAGCACGTCGTCTCTTCGGAAGAAAGTTCCCAAGCCTTTTCACAGGACTGCGTCGTTTTCTTTGAAGAATTTATGAAACGGACATACGACGTCAATATGCAATACGCCCAATACCTTTTCATTGCTTGCCACAGCAGATATAATAGGATCTGTTTGTTTTTTTGTAGTTGGTCCATTGCCGCCGACGAAGTGTAAACTACAGACGTAGCTGTCCTTTGTACACACAAATTTGTCCCCACGATCGCGATGGCACGCTATTATCCACTTCTTTCGTCTCCCCACCGATCTCTTAGGGCCAGGGAAATGATAAAATGTCACAGGATCATTGTTTTCATTTGACTCTATTAGATGAGGATACCGCGTATCATTTCTGCACGTTCACCAAGAACATCTTTTCGTGACAACCATTAATAGCCCGTGCCTGTTCGTACGGTAGTACGAACTTTCGGCTTTGTTTACATATTTGACCACGTGACTACACACGTGGTTTCTAGAGTGAAACTGACTGTATCGTTTCTGCTAGGTTCGTCAAAGATTTACATTTGTTAAAGTTTTACAGTTCAGTTCTGATTGTGAATTAATAACTCTTCATCTAAAGAGCAATGAAACTCTAGGGAATATTGCTTTGCTAACAGCATTCTACAAGCATTGCTGTCTGTTACGCCATACCAGATTGTTTTGTTTTGGTATTAGTGAAAGTAGTTTGTGTTTCTGTGGGGTGTCCAGTAGATCCAGGAAGGAATAATAACAATTTTGAATTTGCATCCCTCTTAGGAAGCCTTGATGCTTATGAAGCCTGTTACTTATAGTAATTTTGCATATCTATTTCTATCAATTTAACCTTGCTTTTAGACAATGAATTGCACTATTTAAGCCTCTTCGGACTGGTCCGACCTGTCTACCCGGTTAAGCATATACTTAGAAAATAAAATCTTGAGCTGATGAGCTCCTTTCATTATTGGTGAATTGTAATCTACGCTATAATTCTGAATCTATCTAATAATTTGTAATAAGAACATGTCGCACCTCACGCTTTCTGCTAAATAGCGACTCCTGTTGTGTCGCATGTGCAGTAATTTACTTCTGGTACGGCGTAACAGACAGTGACGCTTGTAGAATGATTATGCTGTTAGCAGAACAAGTATTCCGTAGACTTTGAGTGCCTCTAGATATAGAGTCGTTATTCAAAATCAGAACAGAATAGTCAAACTTTCACAATCGCAAACCTTTGACGAACTTAAGAGAAACGATAGTCGGACTGCAAGGAGTGCGATATCAAATTTAGCGCGAATAATTAAAAATTTAGCACGCATTAAGCATTTCCTCTACGCGCGCAGAAAAATAGATACTTCCATAATAGGCCAGGTTACCAAGGCTCGAAGTGATCCCAAAATATTTTTCTGCTGTCGGCAACATGCAGAGGAGGTTGGACAGCTGCCGCAAAGCATCATGGTCCTAACGCTAAAATCGGTTCATTTGCATCTGACCGCAAGCGAGGAATGAACTCTGCTCGGTGGACTAGATGCACAAAAACTTTTGAAAACTCGTCACAGTTGATCCAGAATTGATAAATCTGATGACCAGAAAAGTACGAGAACAATTCGTGATGACCATAGACAATTAATATGATCAGATTGTGCTTTATTTGGCGTATATTCGTGACAATGGCGTTATGGCGGATGGACATTCAAGATAGTTTTCAAGGACGACTACTCAAGTTCCTTCGGATTCGACGCATTTTATGTTACAAATAATCGAACAAATCAGAAACGAATTAGATATTTACAGCAAAGAAGGACTTGGTTGTGCTGTGCAACGTGTGATTCGTTACAACTGGAGAAAAGCGTGAGGTGAGAAATCAACATAAATTTGTTGTTTAGTGGTTAATGATTTCCCTCTCAAAGTTTCCCATAATTTCTAACCTTGTGATGCATTTTCCATGGTTTAATGTTTTGCAGTATTACTGTAAACTTCTAATTGTTGTGTGTAGCAATTATCTGGATCAATTAGTTACAACTATCATCCTTGTTGGGGGGTTTTCCAATTGTTTTAACAAACACTCTTGTTTCCTTTTACTTACTGCACTTGTATCGCAAATTTTATAAAATTGTGAATAAAGCTAGCTTAAAATTTATTATTCAATAACAATCTGGTATTTTTCTTTGTATTAAGGTGAATTCAAAATTGAAATAATTTATTGGATTGCCTCCAGAATCTATTGATAAATTTGGTATATAACTGGTCAAATATTTCTATTTTATCAAATAAAGTGTATTTCCTGTATGTATCCTCAATATATATGTAAATAAGAAACTTGAATAAAATTAAAATAGTTTGTCTCAATATTGATCTTGGTTACTTCTAAAGCACTACTGTATTGACACTGATACAGGGATACAGCATTCAATTGGGGCATATTTTTGCAGTGAAGCACACCCCCCCCCCCCCTCCCTGGCAAGAAAACATCAACTTTGGCACATTTGGAGAAGGCATTAGAAAAGTTAGTGTATTAAGGTAGACATGTGAATGAACTATAAGACAGACAAAGTCCAAGCCCAAGGGTGTCTGTCTTAGACAGAGTTCACTGTTTATCAGGATGTACATGCAGTAGCACTCAAAAGCAAGGGGAAATATGCAGGCATTCAATTAGGCTTTGAGACCCAGCATTTGCAATTAGATTGTATAATAATATGCGAGATAATACAGTACATCTGTGTTAAAATTTTATTAGTTATGTCCACAATTATTATGCATTGCCTTATGTAATTATACAACATGACAACATGCAAAACTTCAAACTACATATTATTTTAATGTTATTTGGTAAAAAAGAATCCATCAATTTATCATTGTAAAAATCCTGTTGAGATTGGTGCTCGTGCCTGGGTACACAGTCTGAAATATGCCACCAAAGTAAGTTATTCCTACACTAACATCTGTACTGTATCTCTTCACTTCCTGTAAAAAATAGGATGTGAGTGGAATTATTAACCCTTTCATGTCTTAAGAGTTGACTGTACAGCCAATGCCTAACTATTGTATTCACTTCATGGGTATACAAACCAGGGGTAGACACAGGGGCACATGCCACCACCCCCACCCCCACCCCCACCCCCACCCCACTTGGTTAGAGCCCCCCTTTTGCAACAAAAAAACCCTTTATTAGAAGACATGTACCTCAAGGGTCGTTTTAAAGCTCTGCCCTGAAACAAGGTACACTTCACCCACCCCATCAGCTTGCTTCCCATCTGGTGCAGTTGAAATGGGACCACTTGGGCAAAAGGAATAATATATATTTGTATACAGAAAAATAATATGAACAACAAATTATAACCGATTAGCAATACTAAGCAAAAATACTACAACTACAATATAGTATTCACAATAACAATGACCAACAATAATCCACACATCAATTTTAATATTAAATCATACTGCTGTCCTGGAACACAATGTTATTTAATATATAAAAAAATATCTATACATATCAGTTCTGCATACAGATATAGCAGATCTTTAAGAAAGTTCAGTACATTCTGTAACAATTACAAATGTATGCAGGTCTGACATGTATACAACTTTTCCAGAATGATGGTGTTTTTATACAGCGAGGTCAAGCGTTTTGGACCATAAAAACAGACAAATACCGATTTTTACTCTTTAATATTTCTCCACCAGTCATTCTACACTTATTCTAAAGAATAAAGCTCTAAATATTGGGAAATTTCCAAAATTCTTTTGAAGAAAACAAGGTTTTAGTGGCGAAACGCTCTCTTAATTTATTAGGCGCCATCTTGGCAAATGCCAAAATACCTTGGTCGGTTCAACGGCGAATATCTCGAAAACGGTGAGTGGGTCACCAGGGGTCGTCCGGATAGAATCAAAGATGAGACATTTCTGCAACTTATTACCCAAAAATTAGAGAATTCGAACCGTTGGAATTCGAGATTTTTTGCTTTGAAAATTGTTGAGAAACCGGAAGTGGGGTCCTCGCTTAGCGACGACACGACCTACATAAACGATTAAAACAAAGTGGAAAAATACATTTACCTTGAAAATCCTGCAGATATGGATAGTCCAACAATATATCAAACGATATCGTTGCTTTTTTAAAGAAAAAATTGAATAACAATAGCGTAATATTCAGCATTTCCAAGTCCAATGCAAAATTTTCATTTCGAGAACGATGAGAAAATGAAGCCAATTCATTGGTCGAGGAATTCACGTGACAATCACGTTACAGCTGTCCGGCCTCCTCTTGGCAACATGCTTGCGCGCTTGATTGTTTTGGACTTCACTTACGTCATACTCGACAGCTATCGTCGGATATTCGGCACGATCGCCATATAGTCGAGAAGATCGCCATTGATCGCCAGATATTCGAGAAGTACTCGAGTTGTTTTCGTGGGGAATAAACTAAAGTGAATCTCGTCTTTGCATTTTGGACAGTTTTGATTTGTGAAAAGTGTTAATTATTACTTTGCAAATCTTTTCTTCTTGGAACGGTTTCGTCATTGATCAGCTTTAATATACAAGGTAAGAAATACATGTAGTTTCAAAACTGTGAACGTTGTTTATCTTATACTTGGTCGGTACTCATATAGCAGTACTAGAAATATTCAACTTACTAGAAATACATAAACACAACAACCCCTCGCCCACTTGTCTTTTACATGCTTTTTTGAAACACCCCACCCACCCACCCCCTGATTAGAATAAGCACTCCTGATATACAGCCAATATAAAAACAAACAGATATAAAAACAAATGATATTAAATCCTTGGGATAATTATAGAATTTATGGATAGGATGACAAAACTTATTTAAATCCTTTAATGAAAGTTGAGCATATCAAAGCAAAACTTAGATTTCATTATTAAATTCTGGTTGTAAAAATTATATTGTTTTTAGGTTTCAAAAGGGATTATTTTTAGCAAGCCTTTAAATGGCTTGCCTATGCAATAGATGTTTTGCAAAGGCAAAATTAAAAGTTAACAGCTCAAAAATTACATTTATAATAGAGTCTGAGATAAAAACAATTCAGTAGAATCAGATTCCAGAAAGAAATATTAAACAGACCAACGTTTCAGTCGAAAAATTGGAAATGCAGGAAAGAAAACCGACAAAGCCCATGCGTATTTTTAATAATAAATTACAAAGTGTATGCAAAGTCAATGAAAAACATCATGTCCATGTAAGCCTAAGGTAGCGTTTTAAGTTAGCTTTAGTTAAGCTAACTTATGGTTTGGACGAGCAAAGGGAAAGCACGAAAATGTGAAGCTGTATATTGTTTTAGGACATATTAAGGACAAAATACAAATTACAAATCCCCTACCGTTAACTTAATTGAGACCACTGAGTTGTTTACCATACGGCATTTGGTTTCCTCAGGTTCTCTTGGTTTCGCTTCAGAATATATTAAACCGGCTGTTTGTATCCTTTTCTTCGTTGTTCACTTTTATTATTTAAGTAGAGCAGGCTCCATTTAGTTAAACGAAAGCAAAATACTGACAGATTTATTAGTTTTCTTCGTCGCTAGTCTCCAGTGTCCAACTATTCTTACCGCGTGACACCGTACCAAACATATATATATACAAATAAATAAACTATTTCACAGATTTCGTCTCCCTCGCTTTTTCTACACGCGTGTAAAATGGACTACGCGTGTCGAGATTAGCACCCTCACCGGGCTCCGGGCCTTCGGCCCGTCGCCCGGCTCGGGGATAAAGTTTGCTAGAATTTGGACCTTCAACTGTGTCTTGTTTCAAAGCTCTTCTTCTTTTATCGAAGAAATTGTCAATATATACCAAAGTCTTTGATAGAAATTATTTATAATGATAAAATCGCTTTTTGAGTTTAAGTTTAATTTTGGTTGAATTGTGTTTGTTGTGCTCACTATATTATATTGGCTAGCTCGAAGTGGGTTAAAACAAACTTCTCGCTAAGTGTTTAATTAATATTACATCAAACACAACTTTCGAGTGTTTCATGATCAAACAAATCAGGAAATGAATCAGTTGTCAAATAAATCAGTATTTTAAGATAAGTTTGAGGTAAGAGTTGGCTTAATCTATTCAAGTGTTTATCACATAGCAAACCTTTGTCCCACTTATGATTTTCCTATGTGTTTGGTTTATAAATTATTAATGATTTGGAGAAGTATATATCATCATAATCACAGTGCCCTGTATTTACACTATATACATGTATATAAGAAATTCATGCTGACAAAATATCTTGGCTGTTATATCGACATTACAAAACCTGCTTTGTTTACTTGATTTAGGTGTTGTTCAATATCTTGTATAATGAAATTAAGAAACCAAAGTTTGTGCACACGAGAGCTGCTACAGTGGTCTGACCACAGAATAGTAGTACACCAAAAGTCTGACTCTTGTGAAAGTACTAAAATATTCTATAATCTGATGTCTAAGTGTCACTCAATTGTACATTTTGATAAATTGTTGAAAAGCTATTGTGAGCTAGTAGATTACCCCGGACATATGGTGGAAATATGTGAAGAATGTTGACGTCATAGGGTGTGCGCACACCTGTGCGCACAGGCTGACGTCACAGGTGTGCGCACAGGCTGACGTGGTGCAAGTACATCTGAACAGGTTAGCGATAATACCTTGCTCATTTGCTCATAACTGCTCTGAGCACTTGCTCATTTGCTCATAACTGCTCTGAGCACTTGCTCATTTGCTCATAACTGCTCTGAGTACTTGCTCATTTGCTCATAACTGCTCATGAGCACTTGCTCATTTGCTCATAACTGCTCATGAGCACTTGCTCATTTGCTCATATGGCCCGATCAGGCCCGTTTTGGCCCTATAAGGCACTATACGGCCCGATGGCCCGTTTGCTGACGACGTCCTAACCTGGGCAAGCCCAGGCTTGTCATGCTCCACTATTGTGACGTCACTACAAAAAGTGATTAGCATACAAAAATGCGTTATATAAAGCGTCCTTCGCAGTTTTCACATGCTCATAACTGCTCATGAGCACTTGCTCATTTGCTCATAACTGCTCATGAGCACTTGCTCATTCGCTCATAACTGCTCATGAGCACTTGCTCATTTGCTCATATGGCCCGATCAGGCCCGTTTTGGCCCTATAAGGCACTATACGGCCCGATGGCCCGTTTGCTGACTAGACGTCTAAATGTCATTTTATGAGTTATATTACACGCGCTTGCGAATCAGAGAACTTCATTTCGAAACATGCCACGAAGACGTAAAGATTGTCCCTTATGTGGGAAACAAAGTTTGGTAAAGCTATCCAACCATTTGGCTGATGTTCATCAACTTTCTCGCGAGAAAAGGCAGCCATATCTTACTCAAACAAGATTAAATGCGTTAGAGAATGATCGACAAAAACCGGTTGCTAAAGTTGAAATAACTATAGAAAGCATGGGCGAAAGAAATTCCTAGTCCAAAAATCAAGTGGTGTTTATTAATAAGGACTTTCCGTCCCTACTCGTCATTTACAGGTTGTCTGAGCTGAAAGAATGAACTGCCAGTCAAGGGAATACACTGACACTGAGGAGCCTGATATGGAATCTGATGAAGAAATGTCAAGCTCGTCGTATTGTCCTAAATTCTCGCTTCCGCTTAAGATTGTATCCAGGGCAAATCACATACATAAAACTAAACTTTAATAATAATAAAATACGACAAATGTCTCACTGTTTGTGTTCTCTTCTTCGCTTGAATCTCGCTGTCGCAACCTCTCCCTCCCCAAAAGTGCTTGACCCATCAAAAACTCATAACGTTTGCCCCGTCTTCGTTTACCTTCGGAAAGTTCCGGAAATAGGCCCAGTTCATTACACACTCCCCCATGTATACTCAAAGAGTTATACATGTTACACTAAGAACTGGGGAACTAATAATAATATAAATGTTTCTTATAACTAATCAACCGTCCTTTTAAGTGCTCATAATATATCAAGTCTCTGCATAATGACAAAGGTTTTAAAGTTCCTAATCATCCTCGGACATGTCTCTTATGCGTAACCTAGCTGCCGCTGCAGCATCCCTCTTCGCTCTCGGTATAAACTCTGGTGCGTTTACGCGTAGCTGAATGTTACTCTCTTTGTCACATTCCAACTCCAATGAGTATAAATGTTGTATCGCACGTTCTAGGTAATGATTTCCACCAGCAGTTTTGAGCTTCGCTCCCCGTATTACACCGTCTCTACCCGTAATATGTTGCTTAACTACGGCAAGCTTCCAAGTATTTCTGGGTTTCTGATCCTCTTTCACTATCACAACTTCGCCAACTTTGGGATATTGAATTGATTTCGGTCTTGTCATTCGATGTTGTTCACGAAGACCACGCACATATTCTCTGGTCCACCGATTCCACATCGCCTGTTTGCACTTTAACAATTGCTTGGCTCGTTTTCTCAGGTCTTTCGCTTCGATATGGTGCTTCTCCAATTCAGGAACATTAGTAGGTTGGGTGTGTAGCATAGAATTAGGTGTGAGCACGGGTAACTGCACATCATCTTCTAGATAACTCAGTGGACGATTGTTGATCGCTATCTCGATATCTAACACGACTTCTTCAAGCTCCGGCCACGTTAAGACCCCGTTCCCAATTGACTTATAGAATGAACTCTTAAATAGTCCAATTAAACGTTCAAATTGTCCTCCCCACCATGGGGCCCGACTCAGATTGAACCGCCATTCTATTGACATGTTGGCTAAGAGGCTGTTTAGATTCTCATCTTGTCTTACGAGTTGAATCCACTTTGCGGCCGCCTTGAAGGTCTTCGCATTATCGGAGTAGATTAACTTCGGTCTTCCTCTTCTCGCGATGAACCTTTTCAGACTCATGATAAACTCTTTCGTATCCAACGATCTCACGACATCAAGGTAGACTGCTCTTGTTAAGCTACAAGCATAAAGTGCCAGATAAGATTTAGCTTCTTTCTTCGACTTTGTTACGTACTTGATCGGCCCGGCAAAGTCCACGCCAATCACTTCGAATGGTACTGAACCTTGTGTTCTCGTAGTTGGTAAATTCCCGGGGGGTGGTACTTCATAGGCTTTGGCTCTAAATCGTTTGCAACCGTTACAATCTGATCTGATCTTCTTGACTAGACGACGAAGCCGAGGAACCCAGTAACGTTCATGTACTTTCGCCATGGTCAAACCGACTCCCCCGTGTAAGGTCGTTATATGTGCTTCGCGAACTAAAGATGAGGCAAATGGATGAATGTCTGGGATGTACACAGGATATTCTCCGATAATTCGCCCTCTACACTCCAGTATTCCAAGGTCGTTCTCTTGTAGGTTTAACTGCTCTCGATCGGCTTGGAATCGTAGATCGTCCTTGACTGCTTTTTGGGCACGCCGTATCCACCACTCTCGTTGTTCTTGGGCTTCGCGACTGTTAATAGGACCGATCTTTCTTTCGGCATGTTGTTGTTTGCAATTCGCGATGAAACGTCGAACCCACGCTCCGATTCGTAGCACTTTCGGTAGTGAATATTTCTCTAGTAGTGGATCTAGGATGTCTTCTTTGATGATTGCAACTTTAAAGATTTCCTTTACCACCTTCGCTTCTGCTCGGCTATCTGGTGTTGGCTCTAGAACTCGTTGTACTGGCCACTCTGCAGGGTTGCTCAACCATGGTGGAACATCTTTCCACAACTTGCTCGCGTTGATCTTTCCTCCCCGACTTCCGATGTCAGCAGGGTTTTCCCCGGTTGGAACATGGTGCCAAATGACGTCAACATGCTGACGAATCTTTTGTATACGGTTCGCTACAAATTGGCGGTATTCACCTTGATCTCTAATCCAGTACAGAGCTACAGTAGAATCAAGCCAACAGTGGATGGTTGTTTGATGGTCTGTGAGTGCTTGCTGGACGTTCGTAGCGAGGTTGACAGTCATATGTCCCAATATTAGTTCAAGACGTGGGATCGTTAGATTTCGCTTCGCAATCCGTGACTTCGAACATACCAACCCTTGCGTTACACTATCCTCTTGTTTGACTACCGCGTAGACAACCGCGCACACGCCATTGGAACTTGCATCTCCGAATCCGTGCAAGGTAAGCTCTTGGATAGGTTGGTGGCATGGGGCTAAGGGACGAGGAATGGTATAGGTCTCGAGCGTTTCGTTCCATTTCTTCCATTTTGTTTGTAATGGCTCTGATAGGTTTGCATCCCATGATGTCTGGCTGTCACATGCACTACGATAAACAAGTTTCCCGGCCAGTGGGTGAGGCCAAGCCAAGGGGGTCGTAAACTCTGGCTAATTTCGATAAAACGGCTCTTTTAGTTACTGGTTCAGATGCATGGTCTGGGGTAAGGGTGACGCTTATGGTGTCTTGCTTCCTATCCCAGGGCACACCAAGGAGTTTTCCATTAGGCTGTTCAATCCCTCCTAACTGACTTTTGGCATACGTTAGTTCACTTGATTCTAACGGCGATTCATTATTTGGCTCGAGTTCGGGTGCATTCGAATGCCATTTGTGTATTGTGAAAACGGCATCATTGAAAACTTCGATAGTTTTCTCTTTCTGGGTTTGAGTTTCTGGGACTGTGGTACCACCCGTGATCAAATCATCCACATACAACCCTTCGGTTAACTGCTTCACTATCTCGGGATGGCGTTTCTCCCATGCTTCAAGGTGGTGCTTGATGACTCCCCCAAGAAGGAAGGGGGAACAGGTCAGTCCGAACAGGGCTCTGGTAAAACGGTAGGCTTGTATTTCATTACTCCCAGGCTCTTTCCAGTGAAATCTCAAAGAATCACGGTCTTCGGCTTTTATTCTGACTTGAAGAAAGGCCTGTTTTAGATCACCGGTCAGAAGAATGGGGTGGAATCTAGATCTAACAAGGACATCCCACAGCAGGTTCTGGAGAGGGGGACCCGGGTGAAGGCAATCATTGAGGGATGGCTTCGATTCATTCTCTTTCGCTGACGCGTCGTACACCACCCGTAACTTGGTGGTTTCGGCTTGCTTCCTCACTACAGCCTTGTGGGGAATGTAAAATTCTTTCTCAGATGTAGTGGCAGGTGCAATCACCCCTGTTGGAGCTGTTCTTGTATGATCTCATTGTAATCGGAGTACTGTCCGTTTCGTTCTAATTTCCTAACAAGCTGCTCTAGCCGTCGCTTACTGCCATTCTCATGAGTTGGAAGTGGGGGGTGATTCCCCTTCCAAGGTAAGGTTGTCTCATACCAACCCGTTTGATCTCTACTAAGCTGCCCTTTGAATTCATGATAAACAGTTTTCTGATCATTTTCATTTCTGTCCGCAAGTCCGAGGACATCTAATGAACATAACTGTTCATAATCAAGGGTGCTGGATTGAGTTAACAGGATGGGCCCATCCCTTTCCTTCCCTGGAGACATCACCGTCCAACCAAGGAGGGTCTTCTCAGCGACCGGCTCACCTGGGCGCCCCACTTTCTGGGCTGCAGTGGTTTTAATCTTGGCGTAATCACTGACCCCGAGGACGAGGTGAATAGGTATTTGCGTACGGGTGTCAGGGTCTTCGAATTTTGCACCGTTCAAATATTTGTATTTCTCTAAAAGGTGGTTATAATTTGGGTTGGGGAGTGTCATCAATTCAGGTTTGTCGACTTTTGACACTTCAATTCCAAGTTCGAATTTCTGATCTAGTGATTTTATGTTAGTAGCATAAATTTCTACTCTGGTGGTGGTGGATCCCAACATCATTTCAATTCGTTTTGTTTTAACAGCTTTGGGTTTTTTCTTCAATGCATTGGTTAGACTACTGGAAGCATAAGAGCTCCCAGCCCCGGTATCCAGCAGTGCATGGGTCTTAATGCCATCTATATCAACAAGCACCACTGAATAAATAACTTCGCCATCCCCTCCGGTATGAGCTGTTTTGACTATTTCATGCTCATCTACTTTGGGTGCATCACAAATTGACGTATGATGTCGTCTATTGCATAGTCGACACTTCGAGACACTCTTACATTCAGATGCCCTATGGGAGGGCCCCGTGCAATTAAAGCACAGACGCTTTGCAGCTAGAAACCTTTTCCGGTCCTCGAATGTCAACATTGTGTCACACTCAGCAGACCTGTGACTCTCAGAATTACAATATACACACTTTCGAGAACTTTTACTTATCTGATTATTTTGATATGGCTTCTGTTGTGTTGAGAACTGATACCCGCCATGTCTTCGCTCCGGTTTCTTCTTCCCATCATCTGGTTTCTGCACTTCGACTGGATTCCTTCGAGTCCACTGTTGCAGTGCTTCGGTTAGTTGTAGATAATTCCATTTATCCCAATCTGGGTCGTTCCGCACTAGATCACCCCGTATATTTGGCAATTTATCCAGTGTCATGGCAACAGTTCCATTCACAGCATCCAATTGTTTCATTGTCTCAAGTGACTGTACACAATAGGATAATTTCTCATAGAAATCATGGATCTTTCTTGGATTTGATGTTGTTGTATATGGAAGCTCAAGAATTTCTTTGACATATGTTTTTACTATCTCACTCTCTTTGCCAAATCTATCCTTGAGAATTGAAATTGCTCTGTTATAGCCCTCTGCAGTGAATGGCAGAGCCTCGATCGCACGTTTCACTTTGTCACATAACAATTCTCTTAGATATGTAAGTTTCGTCACAGGTGGTACACTTGTTTTATCAATATAGTCTCAGAAAATTGTCCCCAAAATCTCGGCCAGTCCCCGTACGATCCATCGAATACTGTAATTGTCATTTTGGGCAGTCTCGCTTGTACTTTTGAGCTAGAATTTTCACTTGACTTCGCTTCATTAGACTCTGGTTTCAAATGCTGCGCTTGTAATTTCATTTTAGCCTCGTAAAGTTCCATTTCAAAGTTCATTTTCTTCTTCTGATCGTCGTCTTCGCGTTTCTCTCGTGTTTTGCTCAGCCACTCTTCTAGAATGTCGATTTTCTCATCGCCTTCGTTCATTTCACTCTCCATTTCACTGATCCATGCGTCGATCTCTTCACTGTTGTCCTTTGCGGTTAGTTTCTCTACTTCGACTGTTCGTACTAGTTTACTAAGGTTTTTTTGTATATCTCGCAATGTCCCGATATGTCTTTTGATAGCACTCTCTTTTCCCGTTGATAATATTGTCTCTGTTTTCCCCCTAGCTCTTCCGAGTTGCACAAGTATCGTCGTCAATTCAACGATTGATTCTGGATTTTTATCCGCCATGTTGCTTATTGTATTCGTTGTTTTCACACGTTCAAAGGGTCGTCAAATATCCCGTCGGAGGTGCCACGTGTCCTAAATTCTCGCTTCCGCTTAAGATTGTATCCAGGGCAAATCACATACATAAAACTAAACTTTAATAATAATAAAATACGACAAATGTCTCACTGTTTGTGTTCTCTTCTTCGCTTGAATCTCGCTGTCGCAACCTCTCCCTCCCAAAAGTGCTTGACTCATCAAAAACTCATAACGTTCGCCCCGTCTTCGTTTACCTTCGGAAAGTTCCGGAAATAGGCCCAGTTCATTACAGTATGATGAAAACAGTCAGAGTTCCGAAGATGATGGTGAAATAAAGGAAGAGATTGATCCTTGGGCAACCATGATTGACGATGCAAAAGTGACGGTTCGGCCAGAATATGATGAACTATTAAAAACGTTGCAAATGGAAGGGCAAGAAGAAAGTGTAGCTAAGCAGAAAGCCTTTGAAAAAATTCTCCCTGAACTTCAGAAAGAATTCACTGACGTTTACGTGGATAATTTACGTTGGATGAAAGCACTTAAAAAGGATCCTGTGCATGGAAAGATCATGGAAACGAAGCAGACACTTGTGAACGAAGACTTGTTTGATCCTGATGAAGCTTTATCTGCAGCGGTTGACAAAAGAAAGTTTCTTTTGAAACAGCTTTTAGAAGATCAAGGACGTTTTTCAGATAGTGATGATGATCAGTGAATCGATGTAATGCTTATGTGAAATAAAAATTTATCAAAATTGTATTGTGTCTTGTTTCATTTTTTAAGCAATAATAAGTCCTGGAGCATGACAAGCCTGGGCTTGCCCAGGTTAGGACGTCTAGTCAGCAAACGGGCCATCGGGCCGTATAGTGCCTTATAGGGCCAAAACGGGCCTGATCGGGCCATATGAGCAAATGAGCAAGTGCTCATGAGCAGTTATGAGCAAATGAGCAAGTGCTCATGAGCAGTTATGAGCAAATGAGCAAGTACTCAGAGCAGTTATGAGCAAATGAGCAAGTGCTCAGAGCAGTTATGAGCAAATGAGCAAGTGCTCAGAGCAGTTATGAGCAAATGAGCAAGGTATTATCGCTAACCTGTTCAGATGTACTTGCACCATCGTCTACGTCGTCGATTGATCTCTTCTCCCCACGGCCAGTCTGTAGTAAAGGTTCGTCGTCTGGGTCCAAGAATCCATATGGTTTGAAGCGAGCCCTAATCGTTCGTTCTGTAGCAATGCCTCATCATCTTGCCAGTCCATCAAAAACTGTTGTCTTTGTTCTGGTGTCCAGGAATCCGTAAGGTTCGCTGTTAACCCAAGTTGTTCATTTTCGACTCCCCACTCGAGCGAACGAGTAATTAATTCCACTTTCCTCTCAAACACTAAACCCTGTTCGTACTCGCTCAAGACATACATGTTTTCCAAACTCGTTAGTTCGGCTATAGTTCGGCATTCCGTAATCTTCGTATCCATATTTATGCAGTAGTAATGGTATCTCTATGAAAACTATAAGCATTGTGTTCTTTATTCCGAAAAACCCCCATTATTTATAACGTGCGCACACCCCTGATGACGTCAGCCTGTGCGCACACCTGTGCGCACACCTGTGCGCACACCCTATGACGTCAACATTCTTCACATATTTCCGCCATATGTCCGGGGTAATCTACTTGAGCTGTTGGGAAACTTAAAGCCTTGAATATATTGAAAGCCTTGAAATGAAGAAATATATCTGTTGAAACTACGATACTGAGTATTGTGCAGTCTTATTCAAAATACTAGCAGAATCACAAAATATTAGTGATATACATAACACTTGAATGCCACTGACAGCATATTTATGACAGGTAAAATGTTGATAATCTGGGGTGATTAATTCTTTGAAAGTTTTCATGGCGATAATGTAATATGGATTATTTTTGTGGAAACACCAAGTAAAATATTTATTTGCTGAGCTTAGACCTGAGTCAACAGGCCAAAAGCTCAGCAAATAAATATCTTACGCGGTGTTTCCACAAAAATAATCTATATGGTCTAAGGTGAGTTGTACAAATCCGAGATAAAGAACAGCACTAATCATGCTTTGAACAACCTAATATAAAATTTTATTCACTGAATACATTTAGTTATGTTGTGATAGTGTTGTTCAGTGGATAAAAGTTAATTGGGTTGTTCAAAGCACAAATAGAGTAGCAATCCAGGCTTCATACAAAAAATTGAATTTTACAAGATCACTTTGGGGCATGTTATAATGCTAATATATGCTAGGCCATATATTAATATATGGAAACAGCCAGTAAAGATGTATGTATAGTATGTGCCATGTTCAAATTAGGAACACGTGTATAAAATGATTTAAAATAACTCATTTGTTTGTGTTTTCTGTGTGCTTTTCACACATTTTCATGCATTGCTTCTTAAGGCTATATCTCTCTGTGCTTAATAGCGGTAGTCACATGTACGCATTGCGTACCTATTTTTTAAAATGTGGTTAAATATTATTTAAGCAAAGTTAACTGCGGATGTAGTTGGCCTGCGGTTCCCCTCATTAGGGGAGTCCCTTCCGTCTCTACGTTAAAGGGTTTCCCGCGCATTCGGAATTCATTGAGCTTCTGTTGCTTGCTGCAGTAGCGTCTTTGCTCAGCTTGTGCTCTTTAATAAGTCGTTTCTAATAGTTAATCGAGTTCTTGGTTCATGCCTCGCCATACCAGGAACAGTTCACAGAGTGCGGCGGGTTACGAGTTTAACCCTGACAGCTTGTCGAGCTCGACAAGTCGCGATTCAGGATTGCCTGTTTCCACTGCGACCAGTTCAGCTGCTTGTAGTTCGTCGCATTCTCTACCCTCTACAAATCCACCCTCCACGCCAAGTGATCTTGTTAACCATGTCGTCCGGGCTTTACAAGGTACCATTTCTCAACTCGTCGAGACCGCTATTGATTCCCGTTTTCCACCTTCGTCTACAGCGTTGCCTTTAACTTCCCCTCCAGTTTCGTCCAGCAATGATCTGCCTTATTCAGCGCGCCCCGTTGATGCACCAACTCTCGTCAACATCACTGGCCAACATTACTGAGAATACCGTTAATTTTGCCAACCTGGGTGGTACACATCCTCATGCAACAGCTTCGAACATCGCTTCAACAACAGACCCGACGTCCTCTGTTACTGGTATGGTTAGTTCTTCAACCAGAGGTAGGCTCGTTCCTTCGTTTATCAATACTTTTGCTGCGCCTTGTGCTAGTATGGTTTGGTCCTCTACCAGTTCTCCCCTTCCAACCTTGGCTGCCTCGTCTTCGTCCTCTCCAATAAGCCCTAGTTTAGGTGCGTGGATGAATCAGCCTATTTGTTCGTTGCCTTTTGTCGTTGGACCTGGTTATGCCCCGGTTCCTACTTGTAGTGATTAGACAAATAATTAACTAAGCTTCCGGTGACCAAGGTCACTAGAGAGCGGAAAGTGGGCGAAGAGAGACATGCATGTATGAAGGCTTGATTAAAATATATTAAATAATATCTTAGCGTGCTTGATTACTACATTGGCGACGAAGATAAATTATGGCTACAACCAATGCCCTTGTTTGAACCGAAAGCTGACCCAACGAATACAAGCGCTCGATGGACGCAGTGGATTGAACGGTTTAACACGTTCCCCATCGCTTCGAATGTGAAGGACAATGCCCGCAAACGAGCACTTCTGTTATACCAAGCAGGACCCGAAGTTCATGAAATTTTCAAGACACTAACAGACACGGGAGATGATAAAGATTACGAAGCAGCTGTTAACGCACTTACAAGACATTTCGAACCGGACAAGAATCGAATCTATCAAACCTATATGTTTCGACAAGCTACTCAACAAGAAAACGAAACCATCGACGAATTTCACACGCGTTTGAGACAATTAGCAAAACACTGTGACTTTACTGACGTTGAATTTGAAATTAAAATGCAAATAGTGTGCAATGGAACCTCCTCTCGTCTGCGCAAGAAAGCCCTCAAAGAGCGCGATTATTCACTGAAAGACATGCTGATTGATGGTCGAAAATCCGAAACAAGTAATGCTCAAGCTAGTGGGATGGAAGAAAAATTCAAAGGTGTACACCTTAATCAGATTCGAACGAAATCAACTACTTCGACGTGCTACAATTGTGGATTCGCCTACCCACACTCAGATCGTCCTTGTCCAGCTGCAAATTCAACCTGCAATTCATGTGGAATACTGGGACACTTCTCGGGAGTGTGTCGAAAGAAAGAACCGCATCGTTTCTCCACGTCGCAACAACCGCCACAAAGTCGACAACAACAACGCGAACATCCTAAGAAATACCCTAAACCAACGACGACCCGAAAACAAGACGTGAATCGCGCCAGAGCTGTCACCAAACATTCCGATTCTTCAACCGAGTCCGACTTAGAAGATGATTTATATGCTTACGCCGTTGACAACAAAACGAGCCCAAAGACAAGAACAACAGTCTGCGTAAACTCGGTGAATATCGACTTCATTGTTGATACAGGCGCGACAGTTGACGTCATCGACTCAAAAACATACGATCGTCTTAAATCCAGAGTCGAACTATCCAAAAGTACGACCAAAATATTTGCCTATGGCTCGGATAAACCATTACCTCTTAAAGGGCAATTTCAAGCAACGTTAGAGTCGAACAAACGCTACACAGTATCGTTAGTGTATGTCGTCGATGGGAACGCGGGAAACTTATTGAGCGCTAAAACTGCTCAAGATTTGGCGTTAATTCAACTGGTAAACAAAGTAACTGAACTTAAACCACCGTCTAGTGAAGAGACCAGTCAACCTGAAATTGTTCCTCAACATCAAAATGATCTTAACAATGACGGTAAAACACTGCCTGCACCGCTACAATCAACGCCAAAATGCTCGGATACAAACATCCAAAATATTATTGATAAATATGGAACTGTTTTTCAAGGCGAAGGAAAATTAAACACGCAACAGATCAAGTTACATATTAACGAAAGTGTTAAGCCTATCGTTCAACCACGCCGAATACCTTACCATATGCGACAAGATGTATCAAAGGAGTTAAAAAGAGTGGTCGAAGAAGACATCATCGAAAGAGTTAGCGATCAACCAACGCCTTGGATTTCGCCAATCGTTTGTACTCCCAAGAAGGACGGTAGCACGCGTATTTGTATTGACATGCGAGAAGCTAATCAAGCGATTGAACGCGAAAGGCACATAATACCGACTCTCTCAGATTTCAGAGCCGAAATGAATGGATCGAAATACTTCTCGAAGATTGACCTCAAACAAGCATACCATCAGTTGGAGTTGACAGAAGAAAGCCGATACATAACCACCTTTTCGACGCATGACGGCCTATTTCGCTACAAACGACTGAACTATGGCACGAATAGCGCAGCCGAAATTTTTCAGAATGTCTTACAACATAACATCAGCGACATACGCGGCGTCAAGAACATCGCTGATGACATTATTGTTCATGGGAAAACGAGGAAACTGCACGACGAAGCTTTGGAGAATTGCTTGAAACGTTTAGCGCAACTTAACCTCAAGGCGAAGCCTGCAAAGTGTAGTTTTCTACAGAAAGAGATCAACATTTATGGCCTGATTTTTACTGCAAATGGAACAAGACCAGATCCTACGAGAATTGACAATTTAGTCAAGGTAAGCGCACCAAAGAATGCTGCTGAAGTACGAAGCTTTTTGGGTCTAGCCAACACTTGTCACGAATTTGTCCCAGAATACGCTGTGATTACTGCACCTCTGAGAGAACTTACCAAAAAGAACGCTGCATTCACTTGGACCCACACTCACCAAAAAGCTTTCGAACAGATTAAGAAGAAACTGACACGAGCTCCAACCATGGCATACTTTGACACAGAGAAGAGAAGTCTATTAATTGTCGATGGATCACCCCTTGGAATTTGCGCCATTCTAGCACAACGTGAGAAGTCAGGGCACTTATACCGCATTATTTCTTATGCCAGCAGAGCCCTGTCTCCAGTGGAGAGTAGATACTCGCAGACGGACATTGAAGGTCTAAGTTTGGTCTGGGGGATTGAACATTTTCCGTTATTTCTCTTGGGTACTGCATTTGATGTTTATACTGACCACAAAGCACTAGAAGCAATTTTTAACAATCCAAGATCTAAACCACCAGCGCGTATCGAACGTTGGATGTTGCGACTACAACCTTATAATTTCCATGTTATTTACAAGAAAGGAACCGCTAACGAAGCAGACTATTTAAGTCGTCATCCTGTAAACACACGAGCTAGAACCACAGATGAAGAAAGAATGGCTGATGATTACGTGAACTACATTGTGAACAACACAGTGCCTAAGTCGATGACTCTTCAAGAAATTAAAGATGCCACCTTATCTGACACCATTCTAAAGAAAGTCCAAGAGTGCATAAAGTCAGGAAAATGGGATGAGAAGGACATGGAACTAAAACCATACCGACTGTGTCAAGAAGAGTTAACAACAACCAAAGCAGGTGACCTTATCCTAAAAGGTAGCAGAATCATCATACCAAAGGCATTACAAGACCGCGCTACAAAACTTGGTCATGTTGGACACCAAGGAATAGAAAAGACCAAGGCCTTATTGCGAGAAAAAATATGGTACCCTGAAATGGATAGCAAAGTGAAAAACATGGTAGAGAACTGTGTTGCCTGTCAAGCCGTTGGTCCTAACAATCCACCTGAACCTATGCGAATCACACCCACAGCCACCGAACCATGGCAAAGCTTGGCAATCGACTTTTATGGGCCAATACCACAGGGTGGACAATACTTGTTGGTTGTCACCGATACCTATTCTAAGTTTCCCGAGGTGGAAATTGTCAAGTCGACTTCAGCTAAAGCTTGCATCCCTAAGTTAGACCGCATATTCGCAACTCATGGTGTACCAAGTAAGATCAAAACTGATAATGGACCTCCCTTTAATGGGGATGACTTTAAACGATACACAGCCACCCTAGGAATCGAATGGAAGACAAGCACTCCTCTATGGCCACAAGGCAATGGGAATGCTGAAAGCATCATGAAGCCGATCGGGAAACTAATAAAAGCATCCTCACTAGAAGGAAAGAATTGGAGACAGGAACTTCAGAGATTTCTGTTAAATTACCGCTCCACACCACATGTTACCACCAAGATTCCACCATGTGAACTGCTATTCAACCGAAAGGTCCAAGGAAGTTTACCTGAGCTATCGACACAGAAGGTTGTGAATAAACACCAGAAAGCCAAAGAAAACATTGAGAAAAAGAAGAACAGCAACAAGAAGTACTACGATATCAGCAAACGCACCAAAGCATCCAACGTCAAGAAAGGTGACACAGTGATTTGCCAACAGCAACCAACCAACAAACTCTCCCCAAGATTCAACCCTGAAAGATTTACGGTCATTAGAAGGGAAGGAGCAACCGTCACAGCGAGAAACGAAAGACGTACGATAACTCGAAACGTGTCGCACTTCAAGGTAGTGAATCCCGTCGAGGAAGAAAGTAATGATGACGAGAAGACGGTAACCAACCATAATGGACATCACCAACAGGAACAAGAAACATTACAAAGGAGATCAACAAGAAAGCAACGGCTTATAAATAGATTTGGTAATCTCGTACCATCAGAACTTATTCCTTAGAATGATAGTATTAATCCAAGAACCATATTCACATTTATTAAGTTGTGTTCTGTTAACATTAATTTATATAAAAAAAAAGAAAGAGAAGTGATGTAGTGTTAGACAAATAATTAACTAAGCTTCCGGTGACCAAGGTCACTAGAGAACGGAAAGCGGGCGAAGAGAGACATGCATGTATGAAGGCTAGATTAAAATATATTAAATAATATCTTAGCGTGCTTGATTACTACACTACTAAGACAGTTACTGTGACCCATGTAAAATAGAAAGTCAGTTAGGGTACCTGTGCCTTTGTGCCATGTGGACCCAGAAGTTCAAGCGAGAAAAGATTCCTTCGTCTTCGATCAGAGAGAAAAACAGTTAGCTTTGTTATTTTATATTGTGAATATTAAAAGCGTAAAAGCGAAGTACTTGTTAGTGATTTAACCCAAGCGTAACATTTGGTGGCAGCGGTGGGATTTAAATCAAAGGAAGTACACGATACGTAGTGAAGAAGCAAACTGTAAGGAACTATTTATTATACTTCGTATAAAATATACTGCTTGCTGGTTTATATTTCACGATCAAACATGGCTATGGATTCGGATTTGGAAGAACTTCAACTCCAAATGGAAAAACAACTCTGTGAAGTAAGTAAAGAAGTGCTGGTCCAGCTAGCTGTGTTTTTCAAGTGGGAAGAGGAAAAATATCGGGGAAAGTCGAGACTTAGCATTGCTCGATTACTTCGAAGAGAAATTGAGGAGCAAGTGGCTCAGATACAGGACGAGAACGAATGCCGCTCGTTTATTGAGGGAATCAGGGAACAATTGCTCCAGAAGGATGACCATCAAGCCCCTCCAGCCGACACCATAGCCGTAAACAAGGAGTTTGACGCTTTAAAACAGCAGTTTGACGATTTGACAAAAAAAACACCAGAAACAAGTTGAAGCACTCCAGTCCAAGATGGAAGAGACTGAATTGAAGACAAGTACAACCGTAAGTAAGTCAACAGCAGTTGATCTCAAACAAGTATTACGTAGAGAAGTAAAGATTATTGGTCAGATTGGGGAACCAGGTCAACGAGATAAACTGACTTTTGTAAGTTTGGTCAGGCAGATAGAAAGTGCCCTGTCCAAGGGTTATCTGGAAACAGAAGTTTGTGATGCAGTAATAAAAGCCTAGTATGCAGCTTCGAAGTTATCTTGAGTCCCTTAGTGACCTGACACTGTCAAGACTACGCTGTATTTTGAGATCACACTTCCAGGAGAAAAGTGCTACTGAATTGTACCAACAGCTCACAACAATTGTACAAGAACCTCAAGAGAGCCCCCAGAGTTTTCTGATTAGAGCTTTAGATCTTCGCCAAAAGGTCTTGTTTGCCTCCAAAGAAGCTGGAGCAAAGATTAAATATGATGAAAGTCTTGTCCAAAGTCTGTTCTTACACTCACTTGAAACAGGTCTCCAAAAGGAAACAGTTAGAGCAAAGCTACGCCACTTCTTGCAACAGTCAGACATCGCAGACGAACAGTTGATTGAACAGATGAATCTTATCGTGTCCACTGAAACCGAGCGACAAAAGAAGTTTAGTGGCACCAACCAGTTACAACAAAGAAGAATTAACACCATTGATGCAGCCACAGCTGCTAGCTCTGAGTCAGAACAGCCAAGTGAAAAAGAAGCACCAAACAGATCAGCCAAAGAAAAAAGAGAACCAAAGGAGGGGAAGCTATTTACTGCATTGGAGACAGTAAAAGCAGAAATTGCTGAGCTGAGGGAAACCCTTACCACTCAATAAGGAGCTAAACCCAAAGAGAAGCCAACTGGCAACATGGAAAACCAAACCAACCATAGAAGAATCAGAGTATGTGCCAAGTGCCAGGAAGCCAAAGAAGTTAACTGTGATCACTGTTTTCGTTGTGGTAGTTCTGACCATTTTGCCAGAGGGTGTAAGAAAGGACAGAATTCGGTAAACGGAGGATGGCTGCAACCGAGGGACAGGAAGTAGTCAGAGAGTCAAGTAAGTCCCATTGTTGTGTAACATGTCAAAAGATTGAAGTTAGTGGCAAGCTGTTTTCGAGATGTTCTGGTTGTCAACTAGTAAGATATTGCTCAAAAGAGTGCCAAAAACAACACTGGGGAGAACACAAATCTTTATGTTTGGCAGTTAGAGACTTTAAAAGAGAGAACATCTCAAAATCTCAAGAACACCAAACTCAAAACCAGACTTGTGGTACATATATTAGCCATTTAACACCAACTGAACACTCGAAAGTTATTGGTTTAGTTGGAAAGAGATGCATGGTTCGTTGCTTGTTGAATGGACAAAGAGTAGATGCCCTATGGGACACTGGAGCACAGGTGTCACTTGTTTCTAGGAAGTGGTTAGATGAAAAACTGTCTGGATATACAATGAGCAAGATTGAATCCTTACTTGATAATGTACTAGATTTGAAAACTGCAAATGGAACAAACATGCCATATGAAGGATGGGTTGAAGTTGAGTTTAATCTGGAAACATCAAGTGAAGACCGAACAGTTATTGTTCCTATGCTAGTGACTGAAGAAATACTTGAGTATCCAATCATTGGGTAGAAGAACTGGTCAAGGTGAATGAAGTACCAGAAGATATGGCTAAAGAGTGGGCAGCATCATTCCTTGATATCCATTTCGCAAAGGTGCAATCTCTTGTCAGCTTCATCCAAGCTCCTTCACCTGAACAACTCTGTCTAATAAAGACCACCAAACAAGATAGGGTGATTCCCAGCAGGACAACTGTTACTGTGAAGTGTCGTGCCAATACAGGGCCTGTAGCAGAGAGGATACCAGTGCTATTTGAACCTAGCATCGAATCATCATGGCCTAGTGGGTTAGAAATATCTGAAGAATTGCTAACGATTCCCCATGGATCAACTTGTCGAGTCCAAATCAAGGTCTCTAACACTAGCAACCATGATATCACACTCAGAAAAAGGACAGCCTTGGGAACTCTCCAGTTGGTGAGGTCAGTGACACCACAAGAAGTTCACAGAAAGAATGCAGATCTGTTTGAAAGCCAAACTGTGCACACTGTTTACTCTACAGAAGAAAAGAATGCTTCGCTGCCAATTAGTCAGGATGAAATGCATACACCAGACATAGGAGAAAGTGACAGCGAAAATCCTTTAAACCATTTAGACCTCAGTGGCCTGACACCACAACAACAAAGAGCGGCAAAGAAGATGCTTGAAGAAGAAAAAGAAGTCTTCTCAAAAGATGACAATGATATTGGCTGCATTGAGGAACTTGAGTTGAAGCTAAATATGAAAGACCAAACACCAGTTCAGAAAACTTATAACTCCATTCCACAACCTCTGTATCCTGAAGTCAAACAACACGTTGAAGATCTATTAAACCGAGGATGGATTACAAAGTCAAAGTCTCCATATTCATCTCCAGTGGTATGTGTTCGTAAAAAGAATGGTGAACTACGTCTATGCGTCGACTACAGAGAGTTGAACAAATGTACCACCCCAGACAGACATCCTTTACCGAGAGTACAAGACACACTGGATGGATTGGGAGGAAACAAGTGGTTTTCGTTAGTAGACCAGGGAAAAGCATACCACCAAGGATATATGAACACAGAAAGTAGACCTCTGACTGCCTTTGTAACTCCTTGGGGCCTGTATGAATGGGTACGTATACTATTTGGCCTTACCAATGCCCCAGCATCATTCCAACGGTTCATGGAAGGATGTTTGGAGGGACTGAGAGATGACATCTGCATACCTTACTTGGACGATATTATAGTGTTTAGTAAGACCTTTGAGGAACACGTAGACCATGTCAGGACGGTATTGCAACGACTACGTGCCCATGGTATCAAGTTGAAAGCGAAGAAATGCAAATTCTTTCAGAAGGAGGTTTGCTACCTGGGAAGAATTGTTTCCTCGGAGGGCTATAGAATAGATCCTGGGAATGTCAGCGCTGTCAAATCGCTCAAAGGAACTCCACCAAAGTCAGTTGGAGAAGTCAGAAAGCTATTGAGACTTCTTGGGTACCATCGTCGCTATGTTCCCGACTTTTCAAGAATTGCGAAGCCCCTGTTTGATTTTCTTAAAGATGATCCACCAAAGAAGACAGCTGGTAGACACCCTGTGGCCAAACGAGTGGAAGGTATTCGATCCTCCAAATCCATTGAGTGGACACAGCAACATCAAGATGCACTCAACACACTCATCGATCTGCTGTCAAGTCCACCGATCTTGGCATACCCCGATGTTACCTTACCGTACACATTATATACAGATGCTTGCGAGAAAGGTTTGGGGGCCGTCCTGTATCAACACCAGCAAGGCCAACTGCGAGTTATTGGGTATGGGTCGCGGACGCTGACAATGGCTGAGAAAAATTACCACTTACATTCCGGGAAGCTTGAATTCTTGGCTCTGAAGTGGGCTGTCAGTGAACATTTCCGAGACTATCTTTATTACGCTCCATCATTCGTTGTATACACCGATAACAACCCACTTACGTATGTCACAACATCGGCCAAGTTAAATGCCACTGGACATCGTTGGCTCGCGGAACTTGCCGACTTCAACTTCACCATAAAGTATCATCTCGGCCGCGCCAATCAAGTTGCTGATACCTTGTCGCGCATGCCCGTCAATATCGAAGAGTATCTAAGCCAGTGTACTGCAGAAACAAGCCAAGAAACCATCGAAGCCATCGTTCAAGGAGTGAAAGCGCAGGCAGCAGGGGACGCTGTTTGGATCACTGCAGTTACAACCGACATCGGAATAGAAGAACAAGATTGCCCGAAGAGCACGACATGGCAAGAAATCTCGCCAACGACCCTGCACAACTCCCAGCGAAACGATCCTAACATAAGACAAGTGATCCAGTACCTGGTAAATAGCAAGGAGAAGCCATCAATAAAGGATAGAGTGGCTGAAACGAAAACAACACGACGACTAATCAATGAATGGAAGAAGTTAGAACTCGGGGAAGATGGGATATTACGACGTCGTACAGGTGAATACCTACAGCTGGTGTTACCCAAGCAATTTCATCGTATGGTGTACCATGAGCTACATGAGGAGATGGGTCATTTAGGATGGGAGAGAACATTTCAGTTGGCTAAGCAAAGATTCTATTGGCCTTATATGCAACGGGACATACAACACCACATCACAAAAGAATGTCCTTGTTTGAAACAGAGACATCCAAAGATATTCCCCAGGGCACTATTACAGCACCTCACTTCGACAGCACCATTTGAATTGATATCGATCGACTTTGTCCATTTGGAGAAGAGCAAGGATAGATACGAGTATATTCTAGTCATCGTAGATCATTTCACAAGGTTTTCTCAAGCATATGCGACCCGCAATAAATCTGCTCGAACCGCCGCCAACAAAATCTATAATGATTTTGTTCTCCGATTTGGATTTCCGTTACGTATTCACCATGACCAAGGCGGCGAATTTGAGAACAATCTCTTCAAGCACCTGGAGCAACTTTGTGGAGTACAGCATTCTAGAACAACGCCATATCATCCCGAGGGGAACGGACAGGTACCCTGTAGAGCGATTCAATCAAACCTTGCTTGCCATGCTGAGAACATTGCCCGAAGAAAGAAAGTCAACGTGGCCAGACAGCCTCAATAAAGTCGTACATGCTTATAATTGTACTAGAAACGATGCAACGGGATTTGCACCATTCTTCCTATTGTTTGGCAGGTCACCGAGACTCCCGATTGATCTCATTTTTGGATTGTGTCACCCATCGCAGAGTACAAGTTACCCGAAGTATGTGGAGCAGTGGGCAACTACGATGAAAGAAGCGTACGAAATCGTTACAAAGAAAACGGGGCAACAACTTCGATCAAGAGGAGAGAGAGATCGAAAGAAAGTGCACAGCTCAACCCTTAACCCAGGAGATCGAGTACTTGTTCGTAATTTCAGTGAACGTGGTGGGCCAGGAAAACTGAGAGCATACTGGGAAGATAAAATCCACGTGGTGGTCGAACGGAAAGGCGTAGATAGTCCAGTGTACAAAGTAAAACCGGAAGGAACAGAAGGAAAAGAACGCGTGCTTCATAGGAATCTCCTCCTACCGTGACACTTCTTGCCGTACCAACCGACAAAAGTCGAAAACAAGAAGGTCAGAAAGCGAAGAAAGCGATATACTAAGACATCTGACTGCAACAACGCACAAGAAACTGAAACGGAAGATGATTACCCAAACGTGATTGTCGAAGAACATCCAGCAGCCCAAAGACGAGAACAGCGGCCACCAATGGTAGAATTACCCGCAGCTGAGGACATTCCTGATGAAGAAAATCCCAGTGAAGATTTCGAGGAAGAAAACATCATGCAGCCACCAGAAATAGAGGAACCGGTTGACGAAGTGGACAGCAGTGACGAAGCCGAGAACACAGATGAACCAGTGCGGAGAGAACTTCCACAGCGCATGCGACAACCTCCAGTGAGATTTGGATATAACCAACCTGGAAACCCGGCTGCATTCTGCCAAGCTGTAAACACTACCGTAGAACCCAGCCAAGCCCCTGGCATGGTACCTTCCCTTCCCGTGTTTTTAGGATGTTCGCCACCAGTTTTCCTCTGTCCACTAATCCAATACCATTGGGTAATGCATCAAGCACCAATGTCGTTTCATCCCGGACACTTCGTTGGAGTTCAATAACATGGAACTGTATGTTTAAGCTAAGCAGGTTTAGGTTTAGCTATGGTACTAACAAAGTACTAGCCTTTTTGTAATAGAGTGCATTATATCAAGGAGTGGAAACTCTGAACAGTGTTGCATGAACATTTTAAAGTCGGGGGAGAGTGTGACCCATGTAAAATAGAAAGTCAGTTAGGGTACCTGTGCCTGTGTGCCATGTGGACCCAGAAGTCCAAGCGAGAAAAGATTCCTTCGTCTTCGATCAGAGAGAAAAACTGTTAGCTTTGTTATTTTATATTGTGAATATTAAAAGCGTAAAAGCGAAGTACTTGTTAGTGATTTAACCCAAGCGTAACATTACCGCTATTGTGACAGGCACATTTATCAACCTCTCTGACCTCCTCCCCGAGAATGCTAGTGTCATCGACGAAGTAAACGAACCGCAGTTGCTTCTGGACGGTCGTTTAGTCTTAAACGGTCCTTCAAAAAAAGCCGCATAAAGAAATTGTTGATATAGTGTCTTGGGTCGAAGCCTTTACGATCTTTAGTAGCGTTTTGTGCGCGCATGTCCCAGATCGTTGGAGAGATTTGTCCTCCTATAAATTGCTTATACTTCGCACATATCGTCATTTCCTCGGGAATGCTTGGTTGCGTTATGACAAAGCATTCAGGCAGCATGCTGCGGCTATACCAAACTATCCGATTGGTCACAATTGAACGCTCAGTTGTTTAACTTCCACACTGCTGGTTCGTCCTCCAGATCTTCAGCAGTCCGCCTGGCCTCGTTGCGTTCTGAGCCTGAGGCGAACGGTACCCCTGATTCTTCGGTTATATGCACGTCTTGGAACAGAGGGCAATGTGTGGCGCCCACGGCGTTGTGTCGGTTTAAGCATTCATGCTCTAGATCTTTAGGACCGCACCGATCAGTTGAATGCACCGTTACATCGCAGCCGAGTTTTCATGCCTTTGTCCCGAGTAAGAAGCGGCGTTTTTGAGAATGTTTGACTATTGTTGTGAGTCGTTTTTGACCTTCGACATGTTGTTATTGTGGGTTGTACTGTAATTAATTTAATGGCTTGTCCTTCTTAGTCTTATAGTTAGTGTACGGTACCGCGTACAACTCTCCCAGTGTTGTTGGTTCGAGTTTGTGGACATGTTTTAGCGCTCGCTTAGCTTTTACACCGTGAGTCGATAGCGTTATACATGGGTTACTTAGTCAGTTGCGTGTTCTTGATTTATGACTATGTTACAGTTCTGAAGGTCTACCCTGTTCGGTGACCTTGTTATGAGTGTTCATTTACTTCAGTTGTGTGTGTGTTCTTATTCTAGTTTGCATGTTTTAACGTTTCGTGATTATAGCTTATTATGTCCGTGGCGATGGCGGTTTGCTCCGGTTTTCATCACAATTCTAGCTCAGCCGCTTCGGTTCAGATTGCTGCTATGCCTATAGCACTGGTTCGGGTTCTTCGGACTTTCGGACTATTTAGCGCAGTTATTATTCCTGGCTTGGGCTCGTCTCCCGGATTCCGGTTGCCTGTTGCAAGGCCTGGGTTCGCAGGCCATGATTATACCGTTTGTTCTACCGCTTGCGTTGTCCTTAGCTCGTTTTGCCGGGGTTCTTGTTATATTACTTAGCTATCGCCTGTACTTGGGCCTTTGCTTGCGAACCTCCCCCCCCCTGTCGGTTCTTACTTAACTCGTAAACAACTCCATATATGGAGGGCTGGTTGATTTAGTCCGGTCTGTTCATTCTAATTGGCTTGCTCGCAGACTTTCTGTCGTCGGCACTTATTGTTCGCATTCGGGATCGCGTATCGAATTCTTGCCAATTCTTGGCATGCTTGCAACCGGTAATTCAGATGCCAGTTTAGCCGTATAGCCTATACTCTATAGGAGCATGGTGGCACCTTTCCTTTGCTTGTTCCCACGTCGAACACGTCAAGAATGATTACTTGAATGGTTAAAGTTAGCTTAATCTCCGCATAAACAACTGATAGTTTTTGTTGTGTTTTTTTTTCCCCCTTGTTGGGTTGTAGGCTTGCGTTGGTTGGGGTTCAGCCTTAGTTTCGCTTGGTCTAGCTAATCTTTATTTTTTTTAGGCTCCCTGCTTCCGGTTTCGTGGGTTTCCCCACTTAATTTGCAACAGTTTACTACCGAGCTCCAACTACATCCGGACCGTTTGAAGGTGGATTATGTTCTCAACGGCGTTGCTCGTGGTTTTGAGATTGGGTTCAACCCCTCGTTTCCTCTGACTTCAGCACGTAAGAACAAAGCTTCAGCCTATGAGCACCCTGAGATTGTGGATGCCTACTTAAATAATGAAGTCGCCTTGGGCCGCGTCGCAGGTCCGTTTCATAATCCTCCAGTTGCGGATTTACACATTAGCGGTTTCGGTGTTATCCCGAAAGTTGGTTGGCCAGGAAAGTTGCGGTTGATTTTGGATCTTTCCTCCCCACATGGGTTTAGTGTTAATGATGGTATTGATCCAGAACTGTTTTCCCTTCAGTACATTAAGTTCGATGATGTAGTCAGGATGGTTACGGCACTTGGTCGGGCCGCTTTGATGGCCAAGTTCGACGTTCAAAGTGCTTATCGGAATGTAGCGGTCCTACCGTCCCACCAGCATTTGCTTGGCATGAAATGGCGAGGCAAATTTTACGTTGATCTCACCTTACCGTTTGGCTTACGTTCGGCCCCCTTTATCTTCAATTCGGTGGCTGATCTTGTCGAATGGATTTTGCACTGCAACTACGCTATTCCTGATCTTTTGCATTATCTCGATGATTTCGTAACCGCTGGTCCTCCGCAGTCGCCCCTCTGTGTCGTAATTTAGCAGTTGCTTCGTCGGTCTGTGAGAAATTAGGTTTACCTTTACACCCCGGTAAATCTGTAGGTCCCACCACGTGTCTAATTGTTCTCGGCATCGAGCTTGATTCAGTCCACCAGATCGCCCGCCTACCTGGGGCCAAACTTGCGGCTCTCAATCAACTCCTCGTTGAATGGAGGCAGCGCAAATGGTGCACGAGGACGCAGCTAGAATCCCTAATCGGGAAACTCCACCACGCGTGCTTAGTCGTTTGGCCGGGACGTACCTTTCTACGCCGGATGATCAATTTGCTTTGCGCATTCCGCAGTCGTAATCATCCGATTCGTCTTAACGTAGAATTTCGGCGTGATCTTCGGTGGTGTGATTTTGTTGAGGAATGGAATGGTATCAATTTCCTCCTCCTCACAGGGCTCGTTCCATTGGCTGATCTACATGTTACCTCGGACGCGGCCGGATCTATCGGTTACGGTGCTGTTTATCAGCAGCAGTGGTTTAATCACAAGTGGTTACTTACCATCTCAGGTCCCACTGTCCATCGCCTATAAAGAGTTTTTTCCTGTTGTGATAGCCGCTCATTTGTGGGGTTCTCAGTGGGCTCTTCTACGCGTTTGCTTTCATCTGGATAATTTGTCCGTTGTTCATATCCTGAATTCCCGCACCTCGAGGGATTATCATATCATGCACCTCTTGCGTTTTCTCCTTGGGGTAGTGTGAGCTTGACATTATTGACATAAGACAAAAGAGGAGGGGCGAGACAATAGGGGTAGACATACAACATGTGTGGTGTGTCTGGCGTTGAGTTTTGTTGAATAAAGTACCGATTATTACAGTGGTGGCAGCGGTGACTTTAAATTGTCGAAATGACGGAAAGAAAACAAGACTATTACAATGGCACGGGAGATGTGGATTTGTGGCTCATGAAAATGAAGTTTTATTGTTCCACCAAAAAATTCGAAGGTAAACAAGAAGCCCATGCCATCGCAAGCAAACTCGAAGGAGCTGCGTTCCTATGTATTGCCAGACTTCCAGACGCAGATCAAGACGACCCAACGAAAGTTAAAGCAGCTCTCAGGAAAGAGTTTGACAAAGAAGCGATCGATCACGAGAAAGCCGTGGATGAATTAAGAGGTTTAAAGCGCAAGACAGGCGAAACACCACCACAGTTGGCCTGGCGAATAGAAAAGCTGATGAGGAAGGCCTATCCAGAGTTATGTACGTCAGAAGATGAGTCCGCCCAGAAAACCCATCGTCAAATGTTACAAGACGCGTTCTTGGGAGCTATCGACGACGTAATGAGCCAAAGACTAAAGAGCAACAATGATGAGGGACATAGCAGAGTTCGAACCACGCATAGAGTACATTCGAGGACAGGATAATTACATGGCAGATGCTTTAAGCCGAATCGGATGGAACATTAGTTTAACAGAAGAGGGTGGAAACCTGCGGACAGTGGCCACTATTAGTGTTTCTCAGGATGAAAGTGGGAAAGCATACAAGGATTTGGTGGTAGACATCAAAGATTTCCAAGCTCAGCAAAAGAGAGACGCAGCTCTAAAGCCACATATCTCTACACATAGAAACGAACTTGGGTTGCTTACAAGAGAGAACCAGAAGCAAGTGTTGGTCCCTGCATCATTTGTCCCAACCTTATTATCCTTAGCCCACGATGAAACAGCACACCAAGGACCATCCAAGATGCTCGCACGAATCGAACCCCATTACTGGTGGCCAAAAATGAAAGCAAAAGTAGAGACCTACGCCAAAACCTGCAGACGTTGTGCAGCAACCCTTGCACAAGGTCACCGAAATGCTCCATTACACCAACGCCCAAAAGAAACGAAACCATTTGCGTTGATAGAAGTCGACTTGAAAGGACCATTGCCGAAGACAAGAGAGGGATACGACAACATCGTGGTTATAACTGACCCATGTACAAAGTATTCGGAGATGCATCCCATTCGAGGGCAAACCAGTGAGGCAGTTTGCAGAACACTCAGAGGTTGGATATCGAGATACGGCCTACCAAATAAAGTACATTCCGATAATGGACCTTGTTTCATAAGTGCAACCTTCGAGCAGCTTTGTACAACCCAGAACATTGAGCACACCTTCAGTCACCCATACAGACCACAGGGAAATGCTGGAGTGGAGCGGATTAATCGTACGATGGGGGAAGCGCTGACCAAGCTAGTAGATAAACACCCAAAGCAATGGTCTGAACGTCTGCCAGATGTCCAATTGGCGTACAATACAGCAACACATACAAGCACTGGTGCAGCACCTTATGAACTGGTTTTCAAAGAACATCCACGATCTAAGTTCGAAACGGTAGCGGAAAGGATGTCACCATCAACTGTGCGGGAAAGGACAGAGCAATTGCGAGGAAAAGCCAGCGAGTTGTTGCGACAAGCCCAAGAATCTGATACCAAGTTTGCCAAGAAACGCAGGGAGCGGATCAACCGTAAAAGCTCGTTCAAACCATTACGTGAAGGGCAGCAGGTTTGGAAACGAAATCTACGGGCAAAAACCTTTGCGGATCGTTGGATGGGGCCGTACGTGATCCTAAGGTCCACATCGAAAACCCAAACAGCTTATGTGGTCAGAAGAACTGGTGGAATGAAAGAGGAAATCGTGCATTACAACTACCTTAAACCATATAACGTACGACCCAAAGAGAAATCGAAGCCAAAGAAGATACCACAAAAGGAAAACTTGGATGAATTACCGCTAGGAACTAGTGACGACAGTGAGGACAGTGACTGTGAAACACGAGTGGTTGGAAACCAACGAAGATATCCAGAAAGGATCCGAAGACCACCGAACAGATTTTCTTGTAAATAGGGAGGGAGTGGTGTGAGCTTGACATTATTGACATAAGACAAAAGAGGAGGGGCGAGACAATAGGGGTAGACATACAACATGTGTGGTGTGTCTGGCGTTGAGTTTTGTTGAATAAAGTACCGATTATTACAGTAGCCGCTCGCTTCAACTTTACTTTTGAGGCTCAACATATCTCGGGCCTAGACAATCTCGTTGCTGACGCACTTTCCCGTTTTAATTGGCAGGCGTTCCACCAACCCGCACCCGACTGTGCTCCATTGCCAATCCCAATTCCGGACTGGCTCTTGGACCGACTGGATCCCGCGAATTAGAACTGCAATGTCAAAATTACATGAAACACGGCTTGGCGTCGTCGACCCACAGGACGTACTCGTCTGCCCAACGGTCGTTTTTACATTTCTGCCGTGCTACCAATCGAGTAAACACTAACGGCTCCCCACTCCCAACTACCGAATGGACGCTGTGTCTTTATGCTACGTGGTTGGCCGCGGATGTTAAACCTGCTACGATCAAAGCCTATCTCTCTGCAGTCCGAGCTCTGCATATTGAACACGCTTTTGGTGATCCTTTGAAAGATTGCCTTCGTCTACAACGCGTTATCAAAGGTATTAAGCGGTGCAAGGGTACTTCGCCTGATAAACGTTCGCCTATCACACCGGATATCCTACGTGCTATTTACTCTCGCCTCGATTCTGCGGTATACGACGACATTTTATTCTGGGCTGCTTGTTGTTTGGCGTATTTCGGCTTTCTACGATCTTCAGAGTTTACCCTGCCTAGTGGCGCCAGCTTCTCTTCAGCTCTTCATCTCTCCGTGAATGACATTACCGTTGACCGTGTTTTTAACCCGGCGTGTATCCAAGTCCGAATCAAAGTGTCAAAAACCGACCTGTTTCGCCAAGGTTGTGTCATTACACTTGGGATAGGTCACCCACCGTTATGCCCCGTCGAAGCCTTGTTAAATTACCTGGATCGTCGTGGTGGTGCCTCTGGTTCTCTATTTATTCGATCTAATGGCCTCCCACTTACACGTGCTTTCTTCACCGAGCGTCTACGCAAGTTGTTAGAGGCAGCTGGTGTTACCGGCCATTTTAGGAGCCACGTCGGCGCTTTAGCCGGGGTCCCGGAGCACCTGATCCAAACTTTGGGACGGTGGACTAGCACCATCTACTTATCCTACATACGGAGTCCTCGCACTTTGTTATCTAACATAGCAAAAATAATTTGCTAATTGCGACTTAATAAATGTGATTGGTAGTAGTTCGAGGTTGTTCCTTCGTCTGTCTTCTTCGCGTGTCTGCTCAGTTGTGGTAGGTGCCGGTATACTGTGGCCCATTGGACAGCGGTCAGTTGTTGGAGATATTGCCATGGCAATCTGCCAAGGCACTTCCTCTTCAGGCGCACAACTTGTTGTCGTGCGCTTGAAGGGACTGACCGTCTTGGTGGTCTGCCTTGGCAGAGTTGTCATGGCAAACGCCTATTGCTTCTCTGTTTACCCTAATTGCTATTGCTTAGTTTGCTGGCTATTTGCTCATGGCCCAATTGCTTACAGTTACTTGCTTGCTAACAAGGCTAAATTGCTGACTAGCCTGGTCACCAACGGCACCTACCTCCAAACAACGCATATTCTGCAGTTAAATGTGGTTAAATATTATTTAAGCAAAGTTAACTGCGGATGTAGTTGGCCTGCGGTTCCCCTCATTAGGGGAGTCCCTTCCGTCTCTACGTTAAAGGGTTTCCCGCGCATTCGGAATTCATTGAGCGTCTGTTGCTTGTGCAGTAGCGTCTTTGCTCAGCTTGTGCTCCCCCCTTCGCCCTTTCCCCACCCGTGTTAGATACGAAGTATAGAATCCTATAGATCGTATATGTAATATGTTATCAGGGGCGGATCTAGACTGTTGCAACTGTTGATGATGTTAATGTTATTGAGTACGCTTCATTCGACCAACTCGGCTTCTTTCAAGAATAAATGGCTTCTAACGGTGTACGTGTTACAACCGCTGTTGAATATATTGATGGAAATTATTCTCGAGAGGAAACAGACTGTAAACTTATCGCTCTCAAGCGCGAGTGCGAGCGTAATATTTCAAAAGGATGCGGAAAGAATCTTGGTGAAGATCTACGCTGTACTTTGTGCAGGAATCGCGCGCCTCGAATCACTAACCCAGTGAGGTAAGCCTTAGCAGCTTAGCTTATGAATAATATTCTATAAATTTATATTATATTATATTATATTATACTGTATGCTAATGAGTCCTCACTCAGTGTTTCATGGGAGTCAGCTCTCCGCTGTTCGGTTTCAATATTTAGTGCAGTCAGTGAGTCAAGTCTGACAGTCACTTTCCATATTAAATACATTTTGAGTTTAGACTAGTCTCTTTCTCTCGTTTATGCTTTGTACAGTATAGTATTACTAAGCGCTTCTCGGTTGTATTTATGTTTAATTGTGTATCTAATTACAATACGTTATCTTAAATATATACAAAACGGTCTTCCAAGATGGCTTTAACTTGCTCTGTAAATGCTCTCAGAATGCGGGAAATGCGTTTTTAGAGGTCCTAATTTTCAAAATTTTCCGGGGGGGCATCCCCCGTACCCCCCTAGATGGAGTGAACCACGCCATGCGTGCAACAGTCAAATATTTTCCTAGATCCGCCTCTGGTTATTCCACTGACTTGTCAGTTTGGGTACCGGTGGTCTGCCTTGGCAGAGTTGTCATGGCAAACGCCTATTGCTTCCCTGTTTACCCTAATTGCTATTGCTTAGTTTGCTGGCTATTTGCTCATGGCCCAATTGCTTACAGTTACTTGCTTGCTAATAAGGCTAGATTGCTGACTAGCCTGGGCTAGATTGCTGACTAGCCTGGTCACCAACGGCACCTACCTCCAAACAACGCATATTCTGCAGTTAACTATTAGTTTATCCGATTAACCATTTAAATACATTTATTACACAAGCTTACCTTAACTTTTTTCCGAATTTGGAAGCAAAAAGATTTCCTGAACTCCGAAAATCAAAACTAAAGTGAAGAGCTGAAGGCAACGGAAGTCGTTTATATACTTATATAGCAGCATTTCATGTATTATGACCTTGCCGAGACGTGCGTGACGCCGTTTCAGTAAACGCCTTTCAACAGATAATACCATTTATTATATATTCAAACTTTATTGATCTCGTTCGTGATTGGCCAAATCGCCCCCGCTAATTCTCCGTATCTGGAAGCTGACGCGTTATTTCAGCTGCTGACGTGATCAGCGTGCAATAATACCTTGTTTTGGATCGAACTTCGATCCAAAACAAGGTATTGCACGCTGTCGAACCCAAGCCCCCAGCGCGGTCGGCAGCTTGCTAAAAATCCCGCCAAAACTAAATATTTTTGAAGAGTAAACAAAATGGCTTTTAACCGGTTTCCATCGTTAAACGAAGAAGAAATTTCGACGTTGCTCTCAGAGAAAGATAGTAAAAGTACGAAGAGTATAGTTTTTGAATATATAATAAAACAATTATTGGATTCGGTTTTCGCATGATATCGAGAATTATCAAGGACGAGGTTTGTGTTATCCACCTCAGCCTTCGGCTTCGGTGGATAACACAAACCTCGTCCTTGATAATTCTCGATATCATGCTCAATATATACCGAGTGTTGCATGGGAAGTTCTATATGGATAGATGCATAAACTATATTTGCCGTTATTATAAAGTAATTATGTTATGGAAACACGTAATTGTGCAACCCACTGGATGGTGTGTCGAAACACTGGTGTTGTCGGACAATTCCTAGTCTATTTTGGAGGACTAATTTGAAGGGAAAATTTATAGTATACTTGTGTAACAAGTTCTATTTTCTGCACAAGTTACTTCCGTTGAAATCGTGTGTTCTCATTGGCTGAGACGCATCGCGTGCGGGTGGATTATTTTCCGTAATCGCCTGCGGTTGATTACGGGTTTTGCCAGATGTATTAGGGAGCTTTATAAGCAAATACAACGTGAACGTCAACTGACAACGTCCTTAATACAATAGATTTTTCCTCACACAACAAAGAAAATGAATAATTTTTAGTCCCAAGAGTAATCCTAACGCCGTCCCCGTTCTACATACAACGTTATTCAGATCATTTTCACGTCTTCACGACGACGTTAACTCGTGAAACGGAGAAACCTGTTAGTTGAGTTTGACTTCAAACTGTGCGACAAAAGTCCTTTTAGAACTCTGAAGCTTTTGAATGTCGGAAAACGTAGTTTATGTATTCAGTACTACGCAAATGATTCGTGGTTTCTGCTAGATACTGAACTTTAGATTGCCGTTGCCGTCCTAGCTTGCTTAAGCTCCCTATTGTTTACAACTGAACAATGAAAGAAAACCAAAGATATGCGGGAATCTAGCCTCCTCCACAGGCAATCCCTTCCATTCCCTTTCATGCTCGGCCAAATTGAATATCTCGACCAAAATATTGCCCGTACAGTTGAAATATAGTCAAGATGAGTGATCTCGACCAAAACATCATTGCCCGTTATGGCGCGTCATTCCTAATATTAAAACCGGATTATAAAATAAGGGGCCCTCTACGCACGCTCTGATTGGTTGGGCTCCGTACATTTATAAGAGAACATAGATCATGAATGACGTAAAGTGGCGTAGAATGGCGTCAGCTGGCCGGATAAGCCCGCCAAATTCTTAAACTACCTCACTTTTAGTTTGATTTTTCTTATTATTATTTTATAAAACAAATAAAACATACCGCTCCTGTGCATATGTACGCTTATAAAGGTACGTTTGACGTCATTTGAACACGAAAGAAGTGTATAATTCTATATTCTTTCGTGTTCAAATGACGTCAAGCGTGCCTTTATAAGTACATATTCACGGAGCTTTATGTTTTATTTGTTAATGAAAAAAACGTAGAGGTCAAGGGTAAATCGTGCGTTGCTATTAAAGACCAAATTTCCTTTAGTTTGTCTACGTTAACATGATGGTCATCTCTCATAAGTGTCATACTATATATAGCCAATCTCTTGATTTCTATATCTTAATTTGACCGTTGTAGTATAACCCTTATCTTATAATCTAGGTCTCTATTTCTAGTCACTTGGTCTCATGATCAGATGACTTTGAAAAAAAGAAATATTACCATTTCATCTTTGTGTCTTGTCAGTCACAACAGAACATTACAATTGGCCATTTCCCAAAAGAGTTGAAGACTGGTGACGGGTTAGGAACGCCAGGGTAAGTCTAGCTACCCTGCGAGTCAGAGCCGCTTTCCGACCTACGCAAGCTTCGGGGGAAAGTGGGCTCTGCCAACAAACTCGTTCTTCGCCCCAAGTTTAGGGCGAGTCAGTCAGGTTTTAAACTGGTCAAACAAGTTTTAGTTTATGAACACACGTTAGCAGGAAAATAGCAAGTAACGCGGTAGAGCCAGGGCCCAAAATAGTATCTTGGCAACCGTTCACGCATGCTCAAAAAGAAATATCGAGTTTGTTGGCAGAGCCCACTTTCCCCCGAAGCTTACGTAGGTCGGAAAGGGGCTCTGACTCGCAGGGTAAAGTCTAGCGTAAGCCCGAAACGAAACTGTCTTTCCAAACGATTCCAAGAACACCATCGCTCAGTGCTCTTTACCAGTCTTCAACTCTTTTGGGAAATGGCCAATTGTTTATGTATTATAGTCAGTTTCAGCTTGCTCACGAGAACGAGGAATGTATGCTATACAAAGACCCGAGGACGCACAGCGTCCGAGGGCTTTATATCGCATACATCCATCCCGACGTTCGAGGTATTTATGTGACTTAATTTATTATTGAGGAGGTTTGCACAAAGTTTTGTCTTTTTTTTCACCTTGGACAAAGATTTTCCTTGTTTTTTTCTTCATTTCGTTACTAATTATTATTCAAGGGCTTTATGCGATATAAAGCCCTCGAAAAAACCCACTCAATAATAAATTAAATGACAGATAAGCCACGTGTGTTGATTTTTGTATTGGACCTGGGTTAAGCGGTCACCCTGTATTAAGCGGTCACCAGCTCAATCCCCAAGGGTGACCGCTTAATACAGGTTCCAGGGGCGGATTTAGACTACGTCAACTAAGTCGCGCGACGAAGTGAAAATTTGACGTGAATATATAATTTTCGCAAAAATTTACAATAAAATCTTACAAATAATATTTGCAGGATTTTATTATAAAAAATCATTATCTGGTAGGAACGAGTATGTTCTATTCTTAAAATGCCTATCTAGTACAGAGACTTCAGTTCAGGCCAGAAAAATTTCCCCGTTGGCGTTTTTCCGTTTTCTTTACGCGCGAGGCCTAATAATTCTGTGCTATGATTTCGAAGGGGAAGCAGTGGGATGCACGGGACATAATGGGAGAGTCAAGGATCGGGTTCAGTCATTTCCAGGCCGCAAATGCGATGCAGGCTCTCGGCTTGATGAATTTGACGAAGTTGAACTTCGTCAAATTTTGACGAAGTTGGTCATTAGTTGGTTGGTTTTTCAACGTTCCTGATTGGCTAATTTTGCTCTAATTACGACTTACGATTGGTGTAGAGGCTGAAACGTCATTTTGCAGGATACGCGCCTTTCTGAATAATCGGTATGGTTAGCGATCGCTTCTGTGGTTCTACGAGGCCGTGCGCATATTCTGTCCTTGGCTCTTATATTCCCGTGATTCCCGCCTGGCCACTGTTCTCGAGTTTCGACTTCTCGTTCGGACATAGTCATGAGGGAACAAGTTCGTATTGCTTTAAACAGCAAGGATACTGTAGCTCTACAAGAGCTTTATGATGAAATGTTCATGAAACTTTCGTCAAGTGCTTTACGCACTGAAGGTGAGCTTTTGCAGAGCATCGGAAAGGATATTTATCGGAATATCAATGGCGAGATGTTTATACCAGATTGCGCAAAGAGCAAGGGGAATTCTCTGATTGCTTTGAGGTAAGAAACCCCAGCTATAAATATGATTTGAATATCATTATAATTTTTATGATAATTAGATTTACTCTTGGGTCTAGGCCTAAACTTCGCGGTGTGCTTGTATTTAGTTGTCCACAGTGTTCAGTCATGAAACGTGTATCGCACAGACTAAAACTAGTGTATGCCAGTAATTTGATCTTGCTTGGAGATATGTTCATGGTTTAATATTAATTGTAATTTAATCTTTGTGAGAGTAACCCAGCCAACCAGGCAGTTTATATTCAAAAGACAAATTGAAACTTCAAACTGTCCAAAGCTGAGAAGTCATGTCATGTATTGTTTTTATTTAATATATTTTCTAGATCTGATGCTACTGGAAACTGCATGTACAGCTCGGTTTCCCTGTTACTTGTAGGTGACAATACTCTGGTTGATGATCTTAGAATTATGACATCAATTGAGCTTTTCTTGCATGCTGATTATTATGGTAAGCATCCTTGTTTCATTTCCACCTTTGAAGCCCATAAGAACGACCCTTTTGCATCACTGTCAGGTATGGTTGCTATGTCTGTATCCTTTGAAGCCATTGATAGTGATACTAACTTGTCCTTAGATGAGTTAATTAAGGCAGAAGCTATGTATAATTTTAATGATAAAAAATGGTGTGGATTTTTATGCTTGTTGGCTTTGTCAACAGTTACTCGTAGGAATATTTTTTCGTATTACCCTGATTTTGATTCTAGGGTTAGGAGGTGGAGTTTGTTATTCAACCAAAAAATTGAACCTCGTTCGCCTGTAAAACCACTTTCTCCTGACCTATTAAGAGTATTGTTTTGTTATGAAGGAATTCTTCCTTTATCTGTTTTGTTTAAGCATAACCATTATGTACCATTAATCTGTGGTGCAGCGAAAAAAAGAAAATTAAATTCTTCTGCTTCTTCCATATCTAAAAAGCCTTGCAGGACTCAATCAAAATTACCATCTTGGCCTCCTATTAATAAAAACTTAAATGAGACAAAAAAAAATTCTTCACAAGCACCCTCAACATCTGCCAATTTATCTATGCCAACTGAGTCTTTAAGTGATTGTTCTTCAGCTACAATGGTTACATCTACAGGTAAGTATGATATGGCTTCATCATGTACAGTAACTATGGTTGTCTCCTCTGATGTTCAAAAGGAAGTTAATTTATCTTCTCATAAAGATAATGCAACAAGTTCATCAGTTTCTTCATTAATTACTAACCCTCATGCAAATTTAGAACATAGGAATGAGTTTGATATTGCTTTTTATAGGGAGAAGGTTAAAGGTAAGAAAAATTCTGAAATTGAAAATTTAATTAAAAATGTATTTGTTCCTGATGAATTATACTCATTCCCAAAAACTAATGGGAGAAATTTTCGCACCAGTTGGCTTAAAAGTCATTCTTGGCTTTGTTATTCACCCAGTTTAGATGGTGGTTTTTGCCTTCCATGTGTTTTGTTTGGAGATAGAATTCCAGATAAGTTATCTAAAATTAGGAAACTTTTTTATGAACCTGTAACATACTGGCCTGATGCCAAAGCATGTTTTACAAGGCATGAAAATACGAAGGCAGCTGGTCTTCACCGTGAAACTACAGCCATTTTTACAGCATTTTTAGATAACCTCTCAGGGAAAACACAACCAATTGATGTCATGATTGATGCAAACATGAGAGAAAAAATTGCTGAAAACAGGAAGAAGCTAGCTTGTGCCAATTGTGGATACTATTATTACATGTGGTCGTTTGGGGTTGTCTTTTAGGGGCCATAGAGATGATTCTAAATATCATCCAGAAGTGGGGGAATATTCTGAAGGTGGGGTAGGAAACTTCATTGAGTTAATTAATTATCGTGTTCGTGGTGGGGATGTAACCCTTAAGTCCCATCTCAGCCAATGTGCCAAAAACGCTTCATATATCTCAAAAACCACACAAAATGAGCTTATTAAGTGTTGTGGCAAAGTTATTACTGATGAATTACTTGCTGAGATAAAGAAAAGTAAATTTTATGCTATTCTTGCTGATGAGGCAGCTGATTGCTCAAATAAAGAACAGATGTCCTTAGTGCTGCGATTTGTAGATGAGGAATTAAATGTAAGGGAGGAATTCCTTCGATTTATTCATTGCAAGGAAGGATTGTCAGGAAAAGACCTTGCTTCAGTTATTTTGAAATGTTTAAATGAAGATCTTACTTTAAATATTCAGGACTGTCGGGGGCAGGGATATGATGGTGCTGGGGCAGTTTCTGGCTGTGTTAAAGGTCTTTCCACAAGAATTGCTCGAATAAATAGCAAAGCTGTATATACTCATTGTTTTAGCCATCGATTAAATTTGAGCATTTGTGGTTCTTGTTCTGTTCCCTGTGTGCGCAATGTTTTGGATCAAGTGAAGCAACTTTCCTATTTTTTCAATCTGTCCGAGCCAAGGCAGTTAATTCTTGAAAGTAATGTGTCTAAACATTGTCCTGATTCTAGAAAGTCGAAACTTAGAGATGTTTGCAGGACGAGGTGGGTAGAACGTATTCTGGGATTAGATACTTTTGAAGAACTTTTTGTTGCTATTGTTTTTACTTTAGAGGAAATGAGCTTCAATCTCGAGAAGAAATGCAACAGAGATACATCCAGCAAAGCAACATCATTTTTGAAACTCATAACATCCTTTGATTTTATTGTTGGCTTAGTAGTAACAAGGTGTGTGTTTGATTTAACACTGCCTGTGACCGAGTTACTACAATCTAGAACCAATGATATTGCTGATGGGTTGCATTTAATTGAGTCACTAAAAAATTTAGCAATTTCAATCAGGAATAGTATTGACACTTTTCACACTAAATGGTATGCTAAGGCTTTAGATTTAGCTGGTAAAGTTAACGTTGATGAAGTGAAACCTAGGACATGTAATCGTCAAATCAATAGAAGTAATGTTCCTGCAGAGTCTGTCTCTGATTATTTTAAGAAATCCCTTACCATTCCCCTAGCTGATCATTTGTATACAGAGTTAATAAACAGATTTGACACAGCTTCAACCAATGCCTATTATGGTTTGTACATCATCCCTTCTAAAATGATTTGGTCACTATCCAGTCCTGAAAAGGTGGATTGGAAAGGGAAATTTTCATTGTTTTCATCTCTTTATTTGGATGATCTTCCCAATCCTCTAGCATTAGATGGTGAACTTGAACTCTTGGAGAAGTATTGGGAGACTAAGACTACATGCCATCCTGACAATATATCTTCCACATTGAAAGATATTAACTTTCCTGGCTTTGAAAACATCAAAGTGTTACTGAGAATTTTAGCAACTATTCCAGTAACGTCTTGTGAATGTGAGAGAACATTCTCAGCTTTAAGAAGACTTAAAGATTACACCCGAAATAACATGGTTGCTGATCGGTTGAATGGGCTTGCTTTATTGTATGTACATCAGGAAATTCACCCTGATATTCAAAGAGTCATTGATGTGTTTGGTAGTGACAAAAGAAGGATTGCATTACTTTAAGTTAAAAAGAAAAGTTAGGTTATATGTATTTAAAAAAAAGTTTAAAAAAAGTTAAAAAGTTAAGTTACACGTATTTCAGGATACATGTAACTACTGTAACCTACCAGTACCAATAATTCCTTTACACCAGTACACCAATCTAAACAAGTACACTACACATAGAGCTGCTTCCACTGTGAAGATGCCGTTATATCAGTATAGAACGTAGTGTACATTGATTGCTGAATTATCCATGATATTTATTTTTTTATCTTTGGGGAGACATCCACTTTGTGGCGACCTTTCTTAATTAATATAACTTCAATATCTAAACTATTCTTCCTAGAGGTCCAATCCTTCATTGGTCCAGTGGTTACTACATGCAGGTGGTAGCCAGGGAAAACCTCGAAGTGTTTGGTAAAATCAAACTGGAGGCACTCTTCTCATACATTGCTAATTTCTGTTTTCCTTATTATTACAGTATTAATATATAATATATAATATATAATATATAATATATAATATATAATATATAATATATAATATATAATATATAATATATAATATATAATATATAATATATAATATATAATATATAATATATATATATAATATATATATATATATATATATATATATATATATATATATATATATATATATATATATATATATATATATATATATATATATACACACATACATATACAACATGTCATGTAGTACTTTTTTTAACTGGTCCTGTATGATTATGTGATGTCATAATAAACTTGACTAGTAAATGGTGATTGGTTTCTTCTTTTAATATAAATTTACATGTGTAGCTACAGTACTAAATGCTGATATCCACATGAACCAATAACTACATGTGCTGCATTACAGTTATTTTTTGCATTTTATTATCTGGCTTATATAATATCTCCTTAATTCTAGTAACTGCAGTATTCATATAAACAGGTAGTGACTTAGATTAGTTGGGGGCTAAAGGGTTAGGATGACCGGGATGATGTAGAGAGTTGAGCTCCTCTATGTCCATGAAATGTCCCATTATGGTCATAAATAAAAGCTTCTCTTAATCAGACATTGTCTGCTTGGGTAGAGGCGTAAAAGGCGGGTATCTGGCGCCTGAAAACCAGACAGCTCGTAGTAACGTAGATTGGTGCTGGGTGGGTAGTGGTTTGGATTAGTTGTAACTTAGGATGACTGGGATGATGTAGAGAGTTGAGCTCCTCTATGTCCATGAAATGTCCCATTATGGTCATAAATAAAAGCTTCTCTTAATCAGACATTGTCTGCTTGGGTAGAGGCGTAAAAGGCGGGTATCTGGCGCCTGAAAACCAGACAGCTCGTAGTAACGTAGATTGGTGCTGGGTGGGTAGTGGTTTGGATTAGTTGTAACTTAGGATGGCCGGGATGATGTAGAGAGTTGAGCTCCTCTATGTCCATGAAATGTCCCATTATGGTCGCTAGTCATTCTAACCAGACATTGTCTGTTTGGGTTAACGTATAAAAGGCGAGTATCTGGCGCCTGAAAACCAGACAGCTCTGGGTAGGTGGGGCTCAACAGCCATGGAAGGCAGCCCACCTAGGAGAAGGAAAACTCTGATTTCAAACCCCAGTTAGACCTTCACTTTTGTGTTGGTCGGGCTGTCCATGTCGGATTCACTGACTACAGGGATACGTTTTTGGTGTTTCCTAGACATGCTGATGAGCTCTGATATAGAGCGAAACAGCCATTTTTTTTAAGTCAGTACAATATAATCACGTATCTCTACTGTTTATCGTATTAGACCTCACTAATCCAAACCTAATTTTGACATTTTTTAAAAAAAATTTATAAAATGCGCTAAAAAAATATGTTTTAAGTCTTCGAAACTTCTGATTAAAAGTGTTGTCAGAACGCGGGAAATGCCATTTCAGAGACCCAAATTCCAAAATTTTTCCGGGGGGGCATGCCCCCGGACCCCCCTAGATGGGTTTGACTAAGTGCTCAAAATTCCTAGATCCGCCCCTGGGTTCGACTGTATAACCGGTCGCAGACACCACTAATTGCATGAAACTCTAATTTAAAGTGCTTATGTCACAAAAAAAAATTTTGACTTTTGAGTAGAGGACAAAAAGTTAGTTAATAGGTTCTTTAACATTTTTCGGTTTTCTCTTTTCATTCGCGAGATATGCGGCTCTAAACCTTGAAAAATTGGCTTTTCGCAAAAAATTGTCGCGCCGGAGAAAAAAACGGAAAAGGGTCTGGGGCGACAGCCGTGTGACGTAGCTTAATAAGGGCCGGAGGTTCGAATTCACATGTGAAGGGGTACTAAAAAGCTATTGTTAAAATTAATAAGTCCCTTAAGCTACGTCACACCACGTTCGTCCCAGACTCTTGTTGATACGCGACATTTTCACGAAAATTGCTATTTAGAACCGCATATCTCGCGAATGAAAAGAGAAAACCGAAAAATGTTAAAGAACCTATTAACTAACTTTTTGTCCTCTACTCAAAATTTTAAAAAAAAATTTTTGTGACATAAGCACTTTAATCTTATGGCTTGGGTGAAATATCCACACCTCCAATTAGGGGTGCACCGGATAGTGATTTTTACTATCCGGCCGGATACCGGATTTGCCGGATATCTGAAAAAAATCCGGCCGGATTATCCGGCCGGATACCGGATATTTTATCAATTTGAATACTTGACATATATAATATATACTGTATATATTAAGATTAGATGCACAAATGAATAAAGTTTCAAAACCAGAACACCTTATAATAGATATGGTTAATACAATTTCTACAAAGACATAGTTAACAATTCAACTTGTAAATAATGGAAAACTGCAACTGTATTTCACCGAATCGAGAAGGCATATATGGAGGACTGGGACTTAAACTTTTTCCCTTTTTGACTGATTGACTCTGGCGTTTCTCTGGCAAATATTTTGGTAAGAAGGTAAGAACTAAGAAGTAAATTTTAAGAAACTTTTATTTATACATCACAATGGCCGAAAGTTCTGACTTTGAATAGCTGATGACGTGATGTAAATATTGAACAGGTTACAATCAACTTTATTGGTGCGAAGTTTAGGATGTTTTAGTTACTAAATGTCATTAGTCATTTATATTAAGTACTTACCGCAAATTAGTTTTATTTGCAAATTGAAATCATCTGTTTGTTTGAGATTATGGTTAACCATATTACCACCACGAACAATATTTAAACAGTAAATAAATCAGATTGTTGTTTTGTTGTATTAATGTCTATTTTTTAGTATTTTTTATGTTTCAATTAACGGAAATTTAGTACACTTCAGGAAAAACAAATTATCCGGTATCCGGCCGGATAATAGTAAATATCCGGCCGGACACCGGATAGTACGATTTTATCACTATCCGGCCGGATTATCCGGCCGGATACTATATCCGGTGCACCCCTACCTCCAATTGTTTTACTCTGTCTAACGCCAGACGCGATTTTACTCATCAAAGGAAGAACGCTCAGACATCCTAGGCTGCAATGAGTTAACAAGTGATTAACCCATTCCTGCCTGAGCTGGCCAAAAATGGTCCCTTTATTGTTTTACTCTGTCTAACCCCAGATTGTTTTAATCTGTCTAACGGCTAGACCGACTTGATCTAAGTCTATCTAACGCCAGACGATCTTACTCGTCAAAGGAAGAACACTCAGATATTCCTCCTTTTTGAAAGGTTTTACAGAAATTTATTGTAGTGTATTGGGACTAGCCTTTATGTGTATATTGCAATTTATGTAAATTATGTAACCTTGTGGCCCGTTAGGGAGATATTAATTATCATATGTAATAAAGAACTGGAGATTCTGCATTTATTATGGCAAGCTTCATACGCTATTTATTACATTTTGGTTGATCAGTTTACCACTATGCTACCTATCGTATTACAAGCAAAATACAAATATTACAAATTAAAAAGAAAAAAATAACAGTAACGTACCACAGTGTCAGTGACAGGCAGTCTAGCTAGTCGCTAGCTCTCTCTTTTCACTGTTTCAATCGAGGTTTCAATATTCGCTAGCCTAGCATGGGTGCCTGTGCTATAGTAACAATTAGTATAACGAATGAAAATAATATTTTTTTCCCTTGGGAAGTGTTCAATAATTCAGTTTCTGTTTCTTTAGATAGCAATGCTGTTGGGTACACGTCCAGGCAGTAGATATGTATACGGGACTTCCAAGGGACCATTCCTGTCTTCGATCTCTCGAGTAATCTGATTGAGTTCTTCTTTAAAGCTTGCTTTTGCTTCTTGTGCCAGTGCTTCGCTAAACAGATTCTCGGCGTAGTCACCAAGGAATTTCTAGAATCAAATACGCACCAGGAAGTGAGTGATTTTTGTTTTAACACGGAAACTTCGAACTTTATTTATTCTGGATAACCCCATCAGTCATATCTAAACCGTTCTCCCTAGAGGTCCAATAAGGACCATCCCTAGTTACTCCAGTGTTACTACAGAAGAAAACCAGAGTAAACTCCCTAGAAGTCCAGTAAGGGTCCTCCTTCATTGGTCCAGTGCTACCTCAGGAGGGAAACCAGTGAGAGTAAACTAACTTTATTTATACTCAGTCATATCTAAACTATTCTCCCTAAAAATGCAGTAAGGACCATATGGTCCATATGCAGCGCTCGTTAGTCCAGTGTTACTACAGGAGGAAACTAGAGTAAACTAAACTAACTATATTTAGACTGGATAACGCTATCAGTCATACCCGCTAAACTGTTCTTCCTGGAGGTCCAGTAAGGACCATTCCTCGTTAGTCCAGCGTTACTACATGCAGGAGGAAACCAGAGTAAACTAAACTAACTATATTTAGACTGGATAACGCTATCAGTCATACCCGCTAAACTGTTCTTCCTGGAGGTCCAGTAAGGACCATTCCTCGTTAGTCCAGCGTTACTACATGCAGGAGGAAACCAGAGTAAACTAAACTAAACTAACATTATTTATACTGGATAACCCTATCAGTCATATCTAAACTGTTCTTCCTAGAGATCCAGTAAGGACCGTCTTTTGTTGGTCCAGTGTTACTACAGAAGGATATTTCCTAACCAGAGTATGAATAACCCTATCAGTTACATATACCTAAACTGGTTACTACAGGAGGAAATGTATTTATACTGGGTAACTCCATCAGTCATAACTGTTCTCCCTAGAGGTCTGGTAAGAACCATTCCTTGTATGTCCAGTGTTACTGCAGGAGGAAACCAGAGTAAACTAAGCTAACTATGTTTATACTGGATAACCCCATCAGTCATATCTAAACTGTTCTTGAGGTCCAGTAAGGACCATCTCTCGTTAGTTCAGTGTTACTACAGGAGGAAACCAGAGTAAACTAAACTAACTTTATTTATACTAGATAACCCCATCAGTCATATATAAACCTGTTCTTCCTAGAGGTCCCGTAAGGACCATCTCTCGTTAGTTCAGTGTTACTACAGGAGGAAACCAGAGTAAACTATGCAAGCTAACTATATTTATACTGGATAACCCTATTATAACCCTAAACCTATATAGGCCATACTGGTGTACCATCTTTATTCTATGGAAATTTAGCTTTGTTCTTATGCAAACATTTTGTATTGTTTTGCCACCCCAATGGGGTCATGTACCAATCACTTGAGTGGAAAGGATTTATAAAACGACTTTATTTATTGACGGTGATATATATAGAGGATATTACATGGTGGTGCGAAGATATGAATTTTATCTTCGAGTGGTGAAAACAATATTTTACGAATGAGCGTAGCGAATGAGTAAAATATTGTTTTTACCACGAGAAGATAAAATTCGTATCTTCAAGCCAGCGTGTAATTTTCTTTTTATTATATAGATTCAATGCAAAAGGTGGGAAAATGTTTAATCACGTGATCGATATCTTCACTAGTGAGGATATGGAAAATATGTCACTGCATATTTCTTAGTAAAACACTCCCATCTATATAATAAATGCTAATAACGTAATAGCCATCATCCCTTGGTGGAACTAGTTGAATTAAAGGACATTGGCAATAAAAAATAAGTTTGAAAGAAATCGTCAAATGGTATAAGAAGACCTTTTACAAATTTTCCGTATTTGTTTTGGTTTTGGAAATATTTCGACCAAAGACAGCGTGCTGTCGGCCATCTTGTTGTAATATTGGGTGTAATTAACTAGGAAATGGTGACGTCACAACCAGGGTACTGATGAAACTACTCGCTTTTTAAATGTTGTGAGTCAATTTAAAATTGAAATAGCGCAACAAAAAATCGAGTTTCTAGCTCATAATGTCATAAGGTTGGCAAGATAAAAATTTCACTTTACCCTTGTTATGTCATCACATGCATAATTTTGCATATCGAAAATAATTCCAAGATGGCGGACTGTCTTTAGTCAAAATATTTCCAAAACCAAAACAGATACGGAAAAATTGTAAAAGGTCTTCTTAAACCATTTGACAAGTTCTTTCAAATGAGATAAACTTAATTTTTATTGCCAATACCTTTTAACTGGGGAAGCTATGGTGTTGATTTTGCGGAAAGAGAAAAATTGGAACACACGGTGAAAAACCCTCAAGGCCCACAGGAAAGAACCAACACCTCTAAATTCAGCGGTGAGAAGCAGCGCGCTATAACAGATTGTGCCATCCATACCCCCCCAGTGGCGTAGCCAAGGGGGTGGGGTGGGGGGGTTGTTGGGGGGGGGGGGGGTGTGAGGGGTGGCAGTCACACACACCTCCCCCCCCCCGAATGGTCTCCAAGACCGTTTTCGTGAAAAGTTTAAATCTGTGGAGAAACCTGTAGGGGGGAGGTTACAGTTGCTTTAAAGTGCCTATGAAGCGAAAATGATTGTCTTAAATGAAAGAACTCTCAAAACGACAAAGTAACATCTTTTGCAGATCTTCATTTCCGTGCCTCCTTGTTGAGATATTTCAATTTTTTTGATATGCAAATTAAACACTTTGACGTCACACGTGTATAATGAGTTATCAGAGAAGGTTCGGTATCTTTGCTATTATCAAACGAAATCAATTAAAAATCTGTATGTCTAATGCTGTATGCGAAATAGACGCACAGGATCGGCTTCGAAGTGATTTCGCTTGATAATAGCAAAGATATAGAACTTTCTCCGATAACTCATTATACACGTGTGATGTCAAAGTGTTTAATTTGCATATCAAAGAAACTGAAATATCTCAACAACGAAGCACGGAAACGAAGATCTGCAAAAGATATTACGTTGTAGTTTTAAGAGTTCTTTCATTTAAGACAATAATAATTTTCGCTTCAAAGGCACTTTAAGGCCAAGTGCGTAGACAATGATGTGTTATATATATTGCAGGCATGCATTTGCTATAAATTACAATACTAAGGGCTCTATACAAAATGCCCCCAACTTGTTTTTACATTTACAACTTGCTTATAAATAAATCTAAAGATATTCTGACGTGTATCATTCTATGTTCTGGTTTGATTTCAACAAAATTATGTAATTTATGGCTTTCAGATTACTGTTAAATACTTTCCTCAAAATGCAGGAAATAGTGTTTCAGAGAATCTAGAAATCCGCAATTTTCCAGGGGGACGCACCCCCGGACCCCCTAGGAGATTGAGGTTCTTGCCCCCCCCCCAACCCACCTCCCCCTATATGTAGAGGTCTACTCACCTCAGTAGGATAAACTGTTGTTAATTCGTTGACGACGGCGACCATCGCTGCTGACTGTTTTTTGTTCGCCAAGGATTTCATGATAGTTTCCAAGGTCGATTTCCCTTTATCGATAGGATGTGGTTGACGCATAAGAGTGGGGGAATTTGGATGGTAGCCATAAGTGGCCATCTGAGAGAAGTTGACTGCGGCGTGCTGACACGAACTGGTGAAAATAACCAGCGTCAGAAAGTGGACAAGCTCTTCACGCGTCTTAAAGGAATCAGGACATTGTTTATCTACACTTCCTTCACTTTTGAAAGGGTAGCCATTATCGTGAAGGTCACGGATCCAATTCTGAATTTCATTGTCCTGGAAAAAAAAAATTTATCTCAGGCCTTGTTTACACGTATACGTTTTCGTTTGTAATAATATACATGACAAAATTACTGCATCCTGATTGGTCGAGAGGAGTGCAGTTTCAATGTAATATAGTGCAGAAAAGGTGTAATACAGTGCAGAAAAATGAAATACAGTGCAAATTTCAATGAGTATTAAGCATTATGATTGGCTAATAAACAACCGGAAACTACCGGAAAGCCAATGAAATGCCTATGCGGATTTTGAAGGATGGTTTTTCCTTCACGAGAAAATCCAATATGGCGACCAAAACATAAAGTTGTCGAAGAACATTTCGATGAAATACAGAGTGAATTTTGCTTTAATATTGTCATAAAAGTCCCTGCAAGAAGACTAGAAGAGGTTAGATGCTATGAGTAAAACGTTTGACGTATTTAGTGAACAAAATGAAACAGTTTTCAAGCATTACAGCTTCGAGAAGTGGAGCAATGAGTGGTATGTAACTTCGTAGCTGGAAGAACATTTTGTCTAACATTTTCATGTATATTATTAATAAGTAATAGCATGGTTTTGAGTGCAATTTTGAAAAAACATGCACTCGTGAGTTTTTCAAAGACCTCAAATAGCACTCGTCCTTCGGACTCGTGCAATTTTGATAGTCTTTGAAAAACTCACTCGTGCATGTTTTTTCCAAATTGCACTCGAAACCATGATATTACCTATACAAAACGCAACTCCTTTTTCCGTTTTTTTTAAAAAAAAATCCGAGATGGACGAAGGCCAATTCTGAGAAGTTAAAGTGGTTTTCTTATGAAAATATTGTTGGTAATGCTTCTGCATAATCCTAAAGATATTATGGTAGTTGGTAATTATGCGAAGTTTCATTTTGAAATTCTCAAAAACAAAGCTGTATTTTACGTGCGAAGTTTGTATTTTGGAGCGTCGCCATTAAATTGGCCGTGTTTGAGAAGAATGCGTCGAGGAAGCTTATGACGTCATAGACTCGACAAAAACAAAAGATCATTGTTGTTGGCAACAACAGGGTTACTGTTGTTATTGAGTCTATGACGTCATGAGCTTCCTCGACTCATTCTTTTCAAGCTCGGCCACTTTAATGGTGGCGCTCTAAACTGACATATTTCACACGTAAAATATCACCTTTTCTTAAACGCATTTTGAAATGAATCTTTGCATGATTACTAACTACCATAACGTCTTTAGGATTATGCAAAAACATTATCAGAGAACCACTTTAAAGTCCCCATGAAACGAAAATTAAGTTTGTCTTATTTGAAAGAACACTTAAAATGATAGAGTAACATCTTTTGCAGTTTTTCGTTTCCTTGCTTCGTTCTTGAGATATTTCAGTTTGTTTGATGTAAATGTCGCATGTTGCGACGTCAACACGTGCATAATGAGTTATCGAAAAACGTTATATATCTTTGCTATTGTCAAATATAATCACTTGGAAATCTACGTGTTTAGTGTTTTGGGCGAAACACACGCACATGCTTCCCTCGAATTATTTTGGTTTGATAATAGCAAAAATATATATATTTTTTTCAATAACTCATTATGCACATGTGACGTTAAAATGTTTAATTTGCATATATCAAACAAACGACGGAAGGAAACGAAAAACTGCAAAAGATGTTTACTCTATCATTTTAAGTGTGCTTTCAAATAAGACCAACTTAATTTTCTTTTCATAGGCACTTTAAGGAAAAGTTGAAAAACTATTTCAACCTTTTTTGGGCGCCATCAGATAATAAATTCTGGCTCACATGCAAGGGAAAGTCATACGAAGTACGCAGCTGGCGAAATAGTTACCTCAACAACATCGTCGTCTTTTTTGTAGTAAATGCCGATGATTTTTGTTATAAAGTTTCTAATGGCTGTCCACAACTTCACGGCATCGTCTCGGTAGTAGAATTGTGGCAGTTTTTCTGCGTCAAGTACACCACGTTTTGCTAGATGTGCTGGGATATCGTACGTGTCGAGTGTAAGAGCTCTGTAATGTTTCTGCATCAACTTGATGTGTCCACCACCACCAATACTCAGTGTTTGGTCCGCCAACCCCCCTGGGGTAATTAGTGACCCTCGACCAAGAGTGTTAATAGCCATAACTCCCTTGGTGTGAGGGTACAGCAGTTTCCAGACGGGGTGGAGTGAGGGAAGCTGACGCCACGTCGCCACGGAAATTGGCTCCATCATCAGATGGCATCGAAGCAGATGAGAAATCATCTGAAAGAAGGCATAAAAACGTGACGTGAATACACAAATACATTTGTACATACAATGCAATTCAATACTATGGCATACCACACCATTGTATACTATACTATACTATACCATAGCATAGCATACCACACCATAGAATACTACACCATACCATCCTATATTATACCATACCGTATTATACCATACTATATTATACCATAGCATATACCGTACCACACCATACTATAGCATACCATACCATACCATACCATACCACACCATACCATACCACACCATAGCATGCCACACCGTACCGCAGCATACCATGCCATACCAATAGCATACCACACCATAGCATAGCGCACCATGGCATACCATACCATACCTTAGCATAGCATACCACACCACACCACACCAAACCAAACCAAACCACATCATGCCATACCATACCATACCATACCATACCATACCAACCATGCACATCATGCTATACCAAACCACAGCATACTATACCATACCACACCAAACCATACTACACCATACCACACCATACTATACCATACCATGCCACACGACACCATACTATACCAACCACATACCATATCATACCAAACTATACTATACCATACCATACCACACCATGCAATACAATGCGATACACACAGACATACAGACATACACTAACCTGATGATGCTGAGTATCAGCGGTACGAAGCCAAAGTTTTGCCATAAGCCAGTCGTAGCCGCCATCATTAGGTGTGAAGATTGGGTTGGCATCACTGGGCGTCTGTTGTAGTTGAATGGCAATGGGCACAAGATCTCCACTGTTTCTGACGAAGAAAAGGCCCAGACATGGTGCGATGTAGCGTTTATCGTCTCCGTCGTCCATAGTTGGAATGCCATTCAGGACTTCGTAGTCAACAATGTAAATTTGGCCTTCCTAAGGGAGGCATTTACAGTTAGAAAATGCTTTTTCATATTTTTGTACTGTGATAGAAAAACGCGTAATGTTGCAAGACTTGAGAAAAGCATGTAAAGAACAATCTATTTACAGTCTATAATTGTACAGAGGACTAACTACAGTGTAAGAATCTCCCTGTAAGATCTTTTTAGGCATCATTTCTTGTTGGCTCAAGCATATTAAAGCTCGAGGTTGTACGTGGATACAACACAGACGCAAAATGTAAACGTCTGTCTGTCTTTGTCTGTCTTTTTCTGTCTGTCTCTGTCCGTCCGTCCGTCCGTCCGTCCGTCCGTCCGTCCGTCCGTCCGTCCGTCCGTCCGTCTGTCTGTCTGTCTGTCTGTCTGTCTGTCTGTCTGTCTGTCTGTCTGTCTGTGTCAGTCTGTTAGTCCTTATATTTTACTAAATTTTCTTACTTTCATGGCTTTTTCCAACGATGATCCTCGATCTAACAGTCCACTAATCAATTCGTCTGTGACGGGAAATTTTTCAGGCAGACTATCACATCTCCTAATCACTTCAGGATTACACCCATTAAGAAACTGTTTACCGTACCACACGTCGTTGCGCCAATGAGATGCAGCGGCAGGAAGATCCATACTTCCCAGCACACCTGAAGTAATATTCGCACGAAAGTCGTCAAATGTATCCCAGGGATCTAACGAGTTGTAAAACTGGACTAGATTGATGGCATTAAGCAGAGCTTCTAGTCCGGATCCAAGCAGAGACTTCGAAGCTTCTAGGGTGAACCGAGCATCTTTCGGTAGATCAGAAACATCTTTGGCTTTGATGAAACCTGGGAGATCTTGTGAATAGCTCGGGTCCGATCCCCATTCGTAAACCTTCTGATGATCAGCGACCTCTTTCTTGCGTTGTTTATTCAAAACTTCAATGTTCTTGGTCTCTTGAGGTAGTCGTGCTGAAGAAGAGGAAGACAATTCCTTGAATGTTTGCATGGTAACAAATTGTAATAGTAAGAGAGATAGACACACAGACAGACTGACGGACAGATCGGATATAGTTGGATGGACGGACGGACGGACGGACAGATGGGCAGACAGAAACAAATAAATAAACAAATAAACAAACAAACAAACAAACAAACAAACAAACAAACAGACAGACAGACAGACAGACGAACAGACAGACAGATGTATAGATAGACAGACAGACATATAGACGGGCTGACAGACAGATAGACGGACCAACAGACAGACAGAGAAATAGGGGCCGTTAATTTCATACCTTCGCCTTCGAAAACTACCATTTCACTGATGACCCAGCGAAAGCAAGGGAAGGTGAATATGCGGCTGCTGTTCGAGTCTTTTGTGATCCAAACTTTGTTAAGAAGCCAATCACTGTACAATCCAAATTCACTGTTTGTCAAAGTGATCATCAGCAAGTCTCCAACATCAATATCATCCACTTCATAGGTATCGGTTTCACCTTTTTCGAAGTCATTGTCGAAAAATTTATCCAATGTATGTGATTTTGTGACCCCCTTGGTACCTGAAAGAAAAAGTGGATATTAACCCATTGCCGCCTAGGATGGCTGAGGGTTCTCCCAGTGGCGTAACTAGGCATCTGGGGCCCCGTGTGATTGATTACTTCGGGGGCCCTTTCCGATTTAGTGACCGCATTTCTAGAGGGGTTCGGGGGCATGCTCCCCCAGAAAATTTTTGAATCTAGGGTCTCTGAAATGGCATTTCCTGCACTTTGAGGGCACTTTTGAGCAAAATCTAATCACTCAATAGATTCATATAAACTGGATTCATTCCATTCCGCATAGCCTGCGCGCAGACATTTTACCCAATCTCCGCGGATTGGATAAAAAGTCCGTGCACACTGCACATGCTAATAAAAGCACTTCTTGCCAAAAATATTTTGGGGTAAATACCCCCTACCCCCCGGTCTGACAAATGAGACTGGTTCTTAAAAAACCTTAACTTTTGTACTTCCGCTGTAGTAGAAAGCATGTTCTAAGGGCAGGTATATGTCAGGTACATTTTCAACCTTTCATTGTATATATATATATATATATATATATATATATATATATATATATATATATATATATATATATAGATTTTCGCTTACCTCAAAAGTCTGCTACAGGCTGTTTCATCTAAAAAGAATCTTCATCTAAAAAAGATTCTTTTTTAGATGAAACAGCCTGTAGCAGACTTTTGAGGTAAGCGAAAATCTATATTTGCTCTAACTATATGTTATCGAGCACTCTTTGCGTTTCGTAGACCAAAAACCCACACGTATATATATATATATATATATATATATATATATATATATATATATATATATATATATATATATATATATGCAGTATATTTATTGTTATGACAGTAAATTAAATTATTGTTTGGCACTGAAATACAATTGGGATGTTAACGTTCAATTTATGATTAAGGAAACAAATTTAAAACACCAAACCAGGAACAATTGTTTTTGACTAGAAATACAGTAAGAACCAGTTCAGAACCAACTCGGCCTGATTTCTCACTAAATACCCATTATATAAGAACCATTTCAACCTGACGTCAAAAAATAGTGGTTCTTTTATATGGGTTTTTACTGTATAGGGGGTCTACACCACTGACCTGTATATAACCTGTTATATACAGGTCAGTGGTCTACACCTATGGTCTGCACGTAGGCTAACTTAGGGCCCAGCTCTCGGTGAACATGACCCTGGGTACGAGGTTGGATCAGGCGCATATAGTCTTAGGATCTTACCAGTGATAGTGATGGCGATTGTTCCATCGGTACCAGCCCCAGTTTGTTCTGATGTCTGAACTTTAACGTAGTATTTTTCTTCCATTCTAATAATAATAAGAGAGACAAAAATCATTTACACAAACGATGCCAGTAGAATTTAAGTTAATATTAAACAATTATTGGATGAGACCGCCTTTTTTAGCCCTGTTTACACGGCCAAAATTAAGCGGGATCTGAGCCACATCTGACTTTAAGCGGGCTTAAAATGTCCGTGTAAACAGATCGGCGTAAATTAATCGCGATTAATTTGCACCACCTCAAGCAACCTCGTCCCCAGGGCATTTTGCCTCCACGTTGGGAGGTCGGCGAAAATGGCCCTGGCATCGGCTGGTCGATTCTATAATCGGATTGGCCGGTTTAAAAACTTGATTAATTCAGATACAGTGTAATTTATTCATCAAAACATGAATTGCAATAAATCCACTCTGCGAAGTTCATCCAAAGAATTGTAACGATAGCTTTGGTTAAAGTCAAGAACAACATTAGATATATGTTCCTTCCCGACATTTAAATGTATCCTGGATAATCGTGGGGAGTATCATGATGAATAATGCTAGCCAGTTGCATTTATGATAAAGGTTCACATGAGTGATTCGGCAGAGCGTTAAATATTTCTTATTTATTATTCATGTATACGTATTATACAAAAACGAAACACAAAGACCGCATAAATTTTCTTGCCAAAACACCCCAAAATTCTGGGTGTCACGTGACCAGCCGATGCCAGGGCCATTTCCGCCGACTCCCAACGTGGAGGCAAAATGCCCTGGGGACGAGGTTGCACCTCAAGGAGGTGGATTAAACTGAGCACGATCAGTTAATCACGCTTAACTTGGCCGTGTAAACGCAACGGGATTGAAAAAGGCTTGCTATTAATACGGTGTTATTAATACGATAAAATGCAGTTCGATTCCGAGATAAATGTCCAGCAGAACCGTGTCAGCGTTTTTTTATTTATTGCCTGGTTTCGAATTTATGACTTATTTTGTCCGAATGTTGGTCGGAAAACAGTCAGCATTTTTAACTTTGGTCGTCAATAAAATCGGCAAAACTCGACATATCAAAAAACGCTGACACCGTTTTGCTGGAAATTTATCTCGGAATCAAAGTACAAAAAAAGATTTTGAACAAAATAAAACGCTTTTTACTCGAGTCGCCCCGAGTGAAGCCCTCTGGTTTTAATTAAAAAATTCACAACTATTAACGGTTTGTGTCTATTGCGAAACCAAAGACACCATTGCATGTATTCCACAAATTAATAGCTTTCTAACGATATCTGTTTTATTTTTGTGGCATAAATTCTGACGAATTGAGAGCGCTTTACAGAATAAATGACCCTGAAAACCTATGGATCGTTTTCATCTGACGTCACGGCGGCCATATTGGTGTACCAAAACAATGAAATGGCGGCCATATTGGTGTACCAAAACAATGAAATGGCGGCCATATTGGTGTTCGGTATGGGAATTAGCTCTTTCTTATTCAAATATTTCGTATTGTTTCACCACCCCAATGGGGCCACCGATCACGTGAGTGAAAACGATCTATACGAAGACCTTAAAGTGCCACTAACCCCCAAAAATTTTTTGCGCAAATCTAAAAGCCCTTATTGAGCGGATTAGTCCCGTGAAAAAATTATTGGTATTGGACATTTCTTTGGTCTTCTGTAGACCACCAATTTGCAAAAATTGGCATATGCATGTCCCATGGCGGAGAAAAGGGAATGGGTATATTCCTGGTGTGACCTCAGACAAGCCAAACAAGGAACTCCTTTGAGCTCTGTCTGCTGAATGCATAGAATTTTTACGTTGCGTTAGTTGGGAAAATGAATTTTCAACCCAAAAAATTCTATGTATTCACCACACAGAGGTCAAAGGAGTTCCTTGTTTGACTTGTCTGACGTCACACCAGGAATATACCCATTCCCTTTCCTGCTCCGCCATGGGACATGCAGATGCAACTTTGGTCGTCTACAGAAGATCACCGAAACGTCCAATACCAATAATTTATTAACTGGCCTAATCCACTCAATAAGGGTCTTAGATTTGCAAGAAAACTTTTTTGGGGTTAGTGGCACTTTAACCAGTGCAATCAATTCCAAATTTTATGCCTAATTTTATATTATGTTAATTATCTTTTATATAATTTTACTGTACATATATTTGTAGTTAAAGTAGATTTAATTATATATAGATTTTATTATATTACAATAGTTTACAATTTACAGTACAGTGGAACCTCGTTAATACGACCACCGTCGGGCCAAAAAAAGTGGTCGTAATAACGGGGTGGTCGTAGGGGTGTTGTGCCCGGGGCATGAGACGCGGGACTTTTTTCCGGAGGGTTGTGATTAGGCTTAGGGCTACCGGGGGGTTGTGGGTTGGGGGGGTGGTGGTGGTTAGGAATTAGTTTTTTAATTCGTTGAAATTGGGGGGAGGGAGGCGAATTTCCTGCGGGGGGCGAATTTCCTGTGACACTGTGGGCATGCTCCCTCGGAAAATTTTGAATTTTACTTTTAGAATCTCTGAAATAGCATTTCAGATTTTTCAGATTTCAGATTTTTAATGATTTGCACATTTAATTTAGTTACAGGTATAATTATGAGAAAAATAAAAGTATTAGATTTGGATATATATAACAAATTAAGATCATTATTAATAATGGTTCTGAGATGTGCGCAGTGGTCAAAGTAGCACAAGGCTTTCGAGTTGACCACTGCCTACAGTGAATTAACTACATTAACTGCAGCGGACGTGACCAAGAGAAAAGCTGAGAAATCAGATCTGATAGATTACATTTGGGTAGATAGAGACAGTTCATATATTGTGTTTTAAATTGGTGTGCTGATTCTGAGCGTTTAATATTGAAACAATTGATTCCCAAATATTAGAAGACATGAATTTAAATGTATGTATTCGGCCATAGTTTGTATGAGCCATATTTGCATTTTGAGGGGGATTTGAAAGAGTTTTGAAGGATTTATAATATATTGCATTCATGCATTTCAAGTCTTTCAATTTTATACGCAATCAAATCAATGCTGATCCGTAATTACGTCATTTGATTTAAGTACGTATTACGCGCAGCGTCCGAGGGCTTTATATCGCATAAATCCCGACGTTCGAGGGATTTATCTTACTTAATTTATTATTGAGGAGGTTTTCCAACAAAGTTTTGTCTTTTTTTCTACCTTGGACAAAGATTTTCCTAGTTTTTTTCTTCATTTCGTTTCTAATTAGTATTCAAGGGCTTTATGCGATATAAAGCCCTCGAAAGAACAAAGAAAACAGACTCAATAATAAATTAAGGGCCTTTTGAAACTTCTCGGGTTTCAAATACATATAGACCACTTTCATTGTAGGATTTACCGCGCGTAGCAGGGAGACTAGGAACGAATTTCAAGGGAAACAAAGTTCGTATTTTTACATTCTCGTACTGGACAAATAAATAGACAGATATATTTTGCATTCTTGCCTTTTCTTGTCACGAAAAGTCACAAGCCGCTAGCCGCTTAGGCTAAACTCTCATCAACTCTCATATGCCAACTCTCATGACCGGTCAAACGAGAAAAAACTCTCATCAACTCTCATTAAAATTTGAACCAGCTCAAAGTTGATGAGAGTTGATAAGAGTGCATGAGAGTCGATGAGAGTTGGTGGTCAAACGCGACCGAGAGTTGCAACTCATCGACTCTCATCAACTCTCATCCTCGTTTGACCGGGGCTTTAGGTAAGGTAACCCGCGGACAAGAAAATACTAATACAGTAATAGTCCACAAGCATTCAGTATATAAACTTCATGCTGTCGAACCACAGCGATCAGTGTACTCACTCGCTCAATCGTTCCCGCACCAATCATTCCTAGTATACAGTGAACGTAAATCTTATAACCGAATGCTTTTTTCTTATTCTTTTTTAAGTAATCACAATGTACATTCACACAAACCTACCTTAAGTTTTCTTCGCCGGAATTTGGCAGAGGTAAAAAGATTTCCTGAACTCTGAAATTGTCCTCAAGTTTGTTTCGTTGCTCGCAAACGATCAAAACTGTTAAGTGAAGAGCTGAAGGCAACGGATATCGTTTATATAGTATTCATTATGACCTTGCAGAGACGACGTGCGTGACCGTAGTTTTGGTAAACGCCTTTTCAACGGAAACATCCCTTGATCATGACGTACAGGTAAAACCATACCGACGTAATTGAAACTTCAAAGTTGCAAACAATATTGTGTTGAGGAATTGAAGTACTGTTTAATAAACGAGCAGGAGTGTTTTATCAGATATAAAGACACGAGACGAAGCCGAGTGTTTTTATATCTGATAAAACACGAACTGCGAGTTTATTGATCGGCTTCAAAAACGAACCACTTGGTAAGTTCATTGGCGTATAGTAAGTTTGAAAAATAACCTTGTCTAAACCGAGAAAATCAAAGCTAAAGTTTATGAAAATCAGGAGGTATCTTTATCACATATAAAGACACTGATTAAACATTAATTTCTTTTGAATTTTCCTCATGAATTATTGAGTTTGTATAATAACGACAAAACTCTTTTATATATGGCAAGTGTTTTAAACATCCCTTTGCGTGCGTCTTGTTAAAATTAGTATTTTCAGTCACTGCCCCGTTTGTGCGTTTGTAATTGAAAAAAGAATCTTTGTTTCGTAACGAGGTTGGAATGGGAAACTTTATATATAAAAGCATATAAAGAAAGCTATTTGTAGAAAGGTATATGGTATTTTTAGTTATTATAAACATATGTTGTTATCGCGTACGTGTGCAACCATGTATGTCAAAACACTAGCACGCAGGCTAGCGAATTAGCGGCAGGAAAATATTTACACAGCTTGTTTTACGTAATCCATGGATTATTAAGGCATATTAAATTAAGTAATGAATGTACAACGAGATTCTTCGGTCATGTAGTATATATTTTGTAGAATGACTTTAAGGGGAAAATGTGTACAATTGTAGTACTTAATTGCAACCCCTAACTTTGTCCATAATCACAAGTTGTAACTCGTCAGTATTTTATATAAGTAAGTATAAGTTAGAAATACCAAGAGCCGATTTATAGGATTTTAGACCTGCATACACGTTATGCAGTACTCCCACGTGTATACATGTCGTGTAAGCGATCCCGTGGCTGCGACGTCCGTTTCAGTCTCAGGCCCTCATTGATTCCATTCAGACGCAGGCCACGTTTTTTTATTCGGGAAAAAAATCCTTACGCGTCCCTAAATCTATTACGTCCACACGTATCCGGATTTCTTTGAAAGCGCAATTTTTTTGTGACGGATTGGCCTTCCGTCCACACGTAAACGATGACGCGGTTATCAAAAACGGAATTTTTTGAAGACGGTTTCCAAAGGGGAACTTTTTGAAAACGCCGTTTTCCTGTTCTCGTGTGGACGCTGAATTTTTTGGAAACGGGTAAAAAAAGGTTGCGTTTTCAAAAAAATCCGGATACGTGTAGTCTTCCTTATCTTAAACTTTGTTGACAGTCGAATTGGAACGTCTTCGGTTGATGTTTAATTCACACGGGGAAGCCGATCTGTCCACAGGGAGCCCATCTTGGCAGAGCGTGGGCACCTGTGGCACACTCGATCGTGGTGTGTTTAGGAAAATAATAAAGGGATGAAACACGAATTCTTCCTTGTTTTGAACATCGTTTTAAGCGGCTATAGGTATTAAAATTGTAAGACAATTGAGCGAAGTAGTTGTGATAATGATTCATTTATCAAAATATAATCAAAATGAGGTAAAATCTCACCTTTTAGCCGTGATTTTGCAGCTAAATTACATATCGTATTTTCGAGAGATGTGTTCCGCAAGTAGCTAGGACACTACGTCATCGTTGACACTTCGGATAGCTACGAAATCCTACGATAAGCTTTTCGGATAAAGTGGGAAGTCTCAGGATTATTGATTTATTGCACATTCATCTGACTCTGAGTTTCAGTAGGTTTCAGTATTCCAACGGTGGCTCCCGACGATACGAGATGTCCTGGCTACTTGCGGAACACATTCCACGTTGAACGTTTGGTGTTTCATCCCTTATATTTTTTCTCTCCCTCCCCCCCTTTCCCCCGTTTTTCCCTCGCTTCCGGTAACCGTTTTCCGTATTTTTTTAAATCCCCTGCCACAGTCCCCCGCGCGTCTTTCGAGTCCGCCACAGTGCCCAAGTGCTGCCAAGATGGGCTCCCTGTGATCTGTCCGGAACTTAGGAACACTATTTTCGCCGTATAGGAACACTTTTTCACCGCATTACTCTTCGCTCAAACTCTCCGGACTTTCACGCCGGAGTGTTTATAGCGAGCCATAAGAACGAGGGCCCCCTATACTTTTCGCGTGAAGCGTGATTGGGTTATTTTACTTACCCGTGAAACGTGATCGATGATTTTTTTAATCCGTGATTCGTGATCGTAAGGTTGGTTTCAAATCTTTTTTACGTGCACGTGAAAGTAACTTTTGATTTAACCGTGCCCCGTGCCAAATGAAGGCTAGAATTAAACGTGATTCGTAAATCGTCTGTTTTGCGTGAACAGTTCTTTTAGGATTTATGGAATTTCTGTTGTTTGTCTTGTCTGTCTTCGAACAGTTGAACACCGGAATAGCATGTACTTGATATTTTACGCTAGCTATTTACAGATTATTTTGACAGTATTTTACTCTGACTAACTTCAGTACTCGTCGAACGGAGACCTTCAGGCTTCAGAGTGTTGAGACAAAGATAATAAAAAGCGACGCCAGGCGCAGTTTTGCATGATCGCAGTGTTTACAGACCTTTACAATGGACTGCAAGGACAGAAAGAATTTTTTCAAACTGCTGCATCCTTCTGAGATTGAAGAGAAAGACTTCGAGAATGCGAAATATTATTAATCAGTCAGATGATGCGAAATATTAATCCGTGAATTTCTTTTGTATTTTTACGTGAATCGCGATTGCCTCGCTTTTTGTGTGAACGTGAAAGAGTTTTTGCGTTTTTTCGTGACTCGTGAAAAGACTAAATATTTTTACGTGAATGCATTTTGTGAAGGGGTATAGAGGACCCTCAAGAACGTCTGCGAAGGAGTCGATTCTGGCTTGAATAGGGGAGTTCAAGGTTTTTTTCGCCATATTGCAAGGGGTGCAAAACCATGCCATTGGGGCGAGCGCGCGGCCATGCCTATATATCCTTGTTAAAGTCATGGCGAAACTCGCGAAGCAAGAAGGATATCGCTTCGGTTTTTGTTGAACTCCTCTTTAATCGTCGTTTGGATAGCTTTTCTGTGGTCTGGTATGTTCGTTCTTTGATTTTAGACCATTATCGCTGATAACCAACGCGTAGAAACGCTATAATACGAAAGTTTCCTCAACTGAAGGGTGGCTGCGCTGTTATGACGGCACGACTGAGTGACGATTTCAGCAACGCAATGTAAAACTTTATCTCCAACTCTCTTGTAAATCACTCGAACTTCAAGCGTATAGTAACGTAAGTAACCAGAGTTCATCTTCGTCATCTGAAGTCTGAAATATCCTCTTTCTCGTTATCAAACGAAGTGTATTTATATGTATATCTCCTTCCCGCTACGCTTTGGGTTTACGCGTGTTTACTTCTATATATACACGTTCTTAACTGGCATATACAGGGCAAAATATAGTTTAATACAGTTTAAGTCTAACTATTAAGCATAAAGATAATAAAGATAGAATCGTACATATTGATTGTATTTTTGTCGAATTAAACGTGTAATTATTTTGAAGAACGAAGCAATTTTATTTGGGAAATTTGACACCATTGGCATTGAAGGCTGATATACGGATATTCTAGACAAATGTTTGCTTACGCCAAGTTTCTGCCGAAATCTGGTGATTTGGCCGCTTATTAAGGACCAAAATTTTAAGATAATACCTCTTCACCCAACTTAGACTGCGTTTGTTGTTATCGCAGTATCCCACTATACAGCGAGGCGTTTTGTCTCTGCTATAAAAATAGACAAACAGCCGCGTCCCGTGTCTGCCGCAATGGCGCAGCCACCCCTCAGTTGAGGAAACTTTCGTATTGTAGCGTTTCTACGCGTTGGTTATCAGCGATGATGGCCTGAAATCAAAGAACGAACATACCAGACCACAGAAAAGCTATCCAAACGACGATTAAAGACGAATTCGACAAAAACCGAAGCGATATCCTTCTTGCTTCGCGAGTTTGGCCATGATTTTAACAAGGATAAATAGGCATGGCCGCGCGCTCGCCCCAATGGTTTTGCACCCCTTGCAATATGGCGAAAAAAACCTTGAACTCCCCTATTTCAAACCAATCCACTCCACTGCGTGGATTGACTTCAGCTGTCCGTTTCAATCAGATCGAAAACTTTCTAAACACAGCAAGGAGAAACATAGTAAACTCGAAATACTGTCTTTGGCAAGTTTAGCAAAAGTCTTCGGGTTTGATCGCTCTTCAGGTGTCTTGTCTCACCGGAGGTGCTTTTTGAATAATCCACTTGACTGTCAGAACACGGGTCAGAAAGAGCCTCGATTATCACACAAATACAAAAAGCCATTTGATAAAATGTTTGTTGATCAAATAATTATTTAAAAATATTTATTACTAGAAAGTTTAATTTGGTATCGACTTGCTTCGTTGGTTCGTTTATCCATCAAATTAATCATAACAGTGTGACGTTAATGCTATGTCACGAGGTCACGACCACATATATCGAACTAATATTTTAATCTCATTTACGCAATACGAAGTAGGTAAACAGTACGTATATGTTCTTTGATATATTGTGGCCCTTTGTTGTGTCTCTAGTGGAGAAGCTTTCAGAAATCAGTAGCCCGAGTGAACGCCTGAGCAGGCGTCTTATTTTTCAAAAAAACTGGCGAGCTCCACTCAGCTCAAAGTAAACATACTGTGTAAAATCAACAATATAGATACCCCGATAGATACAGTTTCTGGATGTTTAGCACTGTTATTCTGCTGTTGTTGGCTCGCTAGCAAGTCTGTTTGCCATTGCTTACTTTGTGGGAGCCCGCCAATAAAGATTAAAGCCATGTTTACACTGCAAGCCAAGCCAAGGAGGTGTTTACACTGCTGAAAAAGTCCAAGGCCATAATGACAAAATACTATTAACAACAAACTATATTATTGCTATGCTTGGTTGAACAAAGTTTAGTCTAGCTAAAACTGATCTTTTCATTAATTTAATTCTGGGGTTAGATTTTAGACCCCCTGAAATCGTACGGCGGATTTAGTTGTGTCAGGATTCGCAAGAAAGTCTTGAATTTCTCAACGTACTTTTAACATTGATCATTGGAGTTATATATATAGGTAACCATGCAATCAATATATTTATTTCTCATACAACCATATCACTTTAGGGTTTCCCTATTGATGAGTGAAATCTAACGAGTATGATGCAAAGCACACCGGGAAGCTCAGAAAGCCTTTCTTGTCTCAAAGTTATTTTAGGGGAGGTATTGTGTGTGTGTGTGTGTGTGTGTGTGTGTGTGTGTGTGTGTGTGTGTGTGTGTGTGTGTGTGGGTGGGGGTGACGGATGCTCATAAAAGTTTTGTAGCTGTTTTATTATTTTAATTTCGTCGTTTAGGAGGGTCACATTTTAATAAGTGCAGAGTACGTCATTTTCCGTCATTGACGTCATTTTCAGCTTAAAATGTAAAGAATACACGGATTGCGAATGTCGACTGCGCATCAGAATGACGCGTTCTGAGTCGGGATAAAACTTAATTAACTTTATAACATCAGGTTAAAGCTGCAGTTTTCATTTGCAGTTTCATTTACATTTCTGAACTCATTGTACTGAATTCCTCAGCCTAATGTTATAAATTGAAATAAGTTTTATCCCGACTCAGAATGCGTCATTCTGATGCGCAGTCGACATTCGCGATCCATGTATTGACGTCATAGGGTGGCCATTTCCAAAAGAGTTAGACTGATGACGGTTAGACTGATGAGTCTAAACTCTTTTGGGAAATGGCCACCCTATGACGTCAATTCTTTAATTTTCGTGTATTGTCTTAGCTTTTGTATATTTTCAATATATAAAAGGAGCTGAAAATGACGTCAGTGGCGGAAAATGACGTACTCTGCATTTATTAAAATGTGACCCTCCATGAACGAGCAACACAAAATAATAAAACAGCTACAAAACTTTCACGAGCATCCGTCACCCACACACACACACACACACAATACCTCTCCTAAAATAATCCTGAAATAAGAAAGGCTTTCTGAAGCTTCCCGTTAGTTTTGCATCATCGTTAGATTTCACTCACATAGGCGTACGGGGCCAATCTCAATTGGGGGGGGGGGGGGGGGGGGAGGGCTGAGGCTATTTGCCCGAAAATTTTCTTTGTCACCCGAATTTTCAAAATGAATCAATCATTAACTAAAACGAGTTTTCCACAAAGTTGTGACGATTATTTATTTTTAATTATTTACAATTACAAAACAATATAAATTTGCAATATGTTATGCAAAAAATAACGTAATGTTCCCCTCAATGGGAATCGGAAGCTATCAAGTCTTTCAGAAGCAGTCTCAGAGTCTCAGCGTCTTTTCTCCCATACCATTACAAATATATATATACAATCTCTCGCAGATCTTGTTTATCGCATGCAAGTTAAAAGAAATAGGCATTGCGACCTTTCCATTTGCCAAAAATGTCTATCATTCTTTCCATGTCTTCTTTCATCACACGATTTGCGTACTCCCTTTCAATGTTTATCAGTGCTATGTTGCCAAGCCTCTTTTCGCCCATGGTACTCCGAAGGTACGTCTTCAATCTTCGCAGCCCGCTGAATGACCTTTCGGCGGAACACGATGTTGCCGGAATCACTGCTAAAATGGTAGCGGCTTTCGTGAACTCAGGCACCATTTCACACAATTCGTTTTTGTAAAGCAGATCTATGACATTTGAAGCTGTTAGTACACGATCGCAAGAGGCGTCAGCGTTACTTTGTTTGAATTGGTTAAAACGTCTCTGATCGACTTCTATTAGATCTTTGTCGAGACCATAGAAGTTACCAACGAGTTCGTAATCTGACTCTGATGGTTTTTCGCTCAGAACAACTGCACCCAAAGCACAGAGCACGTCTTGGTCATTTCCTTGAAAACGAGTATCCAGCTCTGCCAAAACCTGGTCAAGAGATTTGTAATAGGTATTGACTCTATAGTGCTGCATAGGTGTCATCGCTTCGGTGTTCGATGTTGCTGACTCGCCAACGGGATATTGCACGGCGAGAAGGTTTTTTCCGTGGTACACGTGCATCACGAAAGTTGACAAATTTAGTATTCTGGATCCAGCTTTTAATGTCACTGCTAATTTGATCGGCTCGTTTCCAAATCAGTTCGTAGCTTTCCTCGGTACGGCATTCTCTCAATGTCTTCATGGTAAGTGTCGCGTTTCGTCGAGCGTTAATAACATCAACGTTCTTACCCTGTAAATAAGTACTCAGAGCACTGGTGTTTGACAAGATGACTTTCAGTATACATAGTCCCAGAACAAACTCAAAATCGCAGATGGCATTTAGCAGGGCTCTGCTATCGGAATAAGTTTTAGGGTCTTTGTCGTTGGCCAGTTTAATTAGGGCTTTCACAATTCGCTCGATCTGTTCAGTTACATCCTTGATATATATATGGTGTCATTCAGTCATTCTCTTATGTTTCTGCCCGAAAAACCTTAATATATTGCCCGAAAAATGGCTGGTTCACCGAATCTAGGGGGGCTGCAGCCCCCCCAGCCCCCCCGGCTCGTACGCCTATGCTCGTCAATAGGGAAACCATAAAGTGATATGGTTGTGTCATGAGAAATAAATATTAAGTATACTTGGCCATGGTTACCTATATATAACTCCAATGATCAATGTTCAAAGTAAGTTGAGAAATTCAAGACATTTTTGCGAATCTTAACACAACTAAATCCGCCGTACGATGTTACGGACTGGCCAGTTGGGCTTACCGGGCAAACGCCCGGTGGGCCCCTTGCCTTTGGGCCTTTATTTTTTTGACTTTACAAAAGTAAAAAAAGGTTATGTATCAATCAGGCAATTATACATGCTTAGGATAAAATAATTATCTAGCGTTAATAGTGGAAGCTATAGTTTCTTCCGAGTTCCAACATTTCAAGTTCCGGAATTATGAAGAAAGCAATTAAACGTGGTGCACAGAAAAGGCGTAAGAAAAAGGTGCACGACTTGCAAGAAGGAGCTCCTCTGAAAAGAGAACAATGTTTAGAGTCCGTGGAGTTGGAGGGAAGTGAACCAATCTTCCCCTTTTTTCCGCCTCATTCCGGGGATACCGCAGACCGTGCACGCGTTGGGACCACACAAGAGAGACTTGGAGCAAGTCTAAGGCACAGGGTACATGGTAAGCAAACTGTAATATTTTTAATTAGTTTTGTTTATTATTATATATTTGTCTGGGCTCCATGTGTCAAAAGTAACCTGAAGGTCTAGCTATATTTTCAACATTTTTAAAGCCTTTACCCCCCCAAAAAAAAAAATACCAACAAAAAACAAAACAAACAACCCCGCTGCCAAACGTTTTGCGCATAAAAAGAGCGGAAATTGCGGAAACACTGAAATATTTGGATTGGTCCGAGAGTCCGCGCGACACAAAACTAAAATTATAAGCATACTACCAAAAAGATAAGGTAGGTAATTTGTGCATGGCTTCCTTGTCAATATTGTAACATATTCTGAATTTACCCCTTCGTAATTTTCTTTACTCTTTTTTTAAAGCACAAATGAATAGTCGAGGCTTACTTAGGATAGGCCCCGTTTACACTAAAGCAAAATTGCAAAAGTATCCGGATTCACATTGTTTCTCATCCTCATGGGAATCTGACCAAAAGGATCGCAGGCTCTGGGTACGAGATTGCATGGGAATAAAAAACAATGTTCGCAGCGGTGTTCCCCCCCGGTTCCCGCGTTTGTCCTGTACTCAACCCAGTCCCCACGCAACCGTCGGCCATATTTGATCAGAGCGTCCCAGAATGGCGAACGAGGCGGAGGAGGAGAAGAAAAATTTGTCTGAAGAAGACGAAAACGAAGAGATCGAGAGTCCTGAGGTGAATGAACAGGAAGATGATTCCCAGTTCGACGATCCTGAAGGATTTGTGGATCCAATAAGTGATAAGGGTAAAGGCATTTTGAATTCGAATATCCAATTGAATAACTCTACTTTTATATATTAAAGCTAAAGGCCACGTGTTATTGAAGTAGATTTTTACTTGGATAATTTTTTTCAGTGAGCATATGCTTTTTTGTTTTTATAATACTAGGATAAGAAAATAGTTGTAGATGGTGTAATTGTATTTGGTTTTCTTGATTGCATCCAGAAAATAAAAGAGGGAAAATTATATATTTTTTAAGAAATTTCTGAAATATTTCTATATCTTTATGTCGACTGTCTTCTGTATGGTCTTAGGCAATGTAAAACAGTAAACTGCTGTGATTTTCAGCAATGAAAAACGTACATTTACCACCCAGCTTGGTGAATAGAAAATCTGCTATGTATTTCTGTGTCTACTGTGGCTAGTTCTAGACATGGGTACAGTGGCATCTAATATACCATATTTTCTGGGCGATAACCCGTATGGCATATAACCCGCACAGCAACAAAAATGTCAATTTTGGAAAAGTAAATCAGTGTATTACCCACACCATCGGATAACCCGCAGCTGCTAATAATAGGTTTGGGCAAGGGAGCACACCAGAACCAGACTGAGTTGTATTTCTTCTTTGTTCGGTGTCCCTTGATTTATATTCAGCCATTTTGAATAATGCAGTATATATCATTAATGTATCGCAGGTGTGGGCTACGGGGCTGAAGGAAACCCAAGTGCATTCCGAAAATGAAATAACCGGCCCGTAGCCCGCACCTGCGATACGCTAATGAATATACCGCATTATTCAAAATGGCTGAATATAAATGAAGGAATGCCGAACAAAAACGAAATACAGGTCAGTCTGGTGCGCTCCCTTGGTTTAGGACCACAAAATTTTAAAAAAGTACAGTACCAGTAGATGAAAGTAGAATCTTTGGTCTCTGGTCTTCATGATGGGTCGTCTTAATAATTAAATCTTAATAATTCAACAGATTACCCACACCACCCTATTACCTGCACTAATTATGTTTCCTAGCAAAATTAAGAGATAACCCACGGGTTATCACCCAGAAAATACGGTAATATTCTTTTATATTCACCAACCAATGTGGTTGATGTGATGTCAGATACAATCCAGCTAGACTGCTACAGCACATTTCAAATATTTCAGTTTTAATAAATTATTACACTTGCTAGCATGGGTTTATTAGCCAGATGCTCATCCACCCATCTTTTGGGCATTTTTGAAAGTGGATGGGTAAAAATTTATTAAAACAAAACTTTGGCAGTATTTTGTCTTTAGTTCTTTATAGAGGATTTCACATAACTTTTGCCATTTGTGTTCCGAAGTTCGTTCGTTATTTCCAAAGTTGGTGACAAACTTTGCAAGTTCATATTTACAATCAATTTAGGCAATCAAGTTGCGAACTTCAAAATGAGATTGCGAAGTTCATTGTTCACATCATTTCGAAGTTCGCTGTTGAGCGTATAGAGTAAATATTCAAATAACAATGGATCTTAATACTTTCGGTAGACAAAACCTTTTGTGAAAACCCAATGTAAATACAACACTGCATGAAATAATTGTAAATCTAAATAATACGAGTAAATCAAGCTGATTTAACTTCAGTAGTGTTTTCGCTAATGGCTTGCTGCTTAGTCCAACAACTACAAAACACAAGTAACAAGTAGTGAATAACACCAAAAATATGAATACATGTACAGTATTTATGTGTTTACCTGTTAGCATGTCTGGATATAATGTGGGTGTCATATTACATTGGGAGACGTGTGTTTCAAAACATGTTTAAATATTTTCTGTTCACCCAATTTAAATAAATTTTATATTGAACTGATTGCTTGAATCTACCGAATCCAGCACTATAGGTTTTGTCTACTGAAAGTATTACCATAAGATCTATTATTATTCGAATACTTACTCTATACAACCAACAGGGAACTAACTTCAGAAGTTTGTTTCAAAGTTCGCAACTTGATTGGCTACTATGTAATGAATTTGCGAAGTTCATCACCAACTTTGGAAATAACAAATGAACTTCAGAACACAATCAGCAAAAGTTATGTGAAATCCTATGTAATACAACCGTTCAAGCTTTAGTTTTGCTATGACATTCATCAGTCATTGCATATACCTTGATCACTATACCACAAGATACAAGTTCCTATGTTTTTATTCCAAATATTTAGTATTTTAGGACTAAATTATCTGCAGAGGGCGGACATCAACCATAACCCTATCAACATGACAACATTACATATTAGAATAATTGCATTCTACAACCACTGACACAAATCCACATGTTTGCAGTACAAAATAATGTGGGTGACTAATTAAGTTAAGCATAGACAAAGAAAATTATAGATTTTGCTGCTGTTTGCTCTCCAAGTTAGAGTACTGTACTTTGGTTTTCTAGAATGCTCAGAATCACCCCTAGTAGTACATGCACTTTTGAATGGGTAGATTACTATTCGTGGCTAAGGCTTTGCTTGCTAGTTAAGTGTAATTTTAGCTAGCTGTGGTTTTAAGTTTTAACAGGGTTCGAATTAACAATTTGTGATTCACGAACCAAATTACAAACTTAACAAATGCAAAAGGAAAGATTTTAATAAAAATCACGAATCGAAGATAACGAATGACTTTTGAAACTTTATATGATCGCATATTCGGAGCTAGACTTAGCTAGAGGCCTAGGTACTAACACTGAGCTGGTCTCATGAAGTAGTTTACATTAAGTGGTCAATAGTACTGTGGAAGCATTGCAAACTTTGGAGAAAAAATTCTTTCCAGGAAATTGGAGAAAAATTCCAACTTCCAATGTTGACATTTCTCTTCTGACAATGTTGGACTTGGAAGATGAGAATGAATATATATATATATATATATATATAAATTTTTATAATATTCAGGTTTTACAAAACATTTTAACAGATGGATATTGTTCAGTTTTATTTTACAAAAAATAAACCTTTTTGTTATTTGACTGAGAGTATGTATTAGTATAATAAAATCAGGCATTATATTGATGAAACCTTTTTAAAATTCATGAACCAGTTTTCAATAGTTAATTTGAACCTTGGTTTTAATGTATTTTTGTTTCAGAACTTTTGGGTGATGTTCTTGACAACAGACCAGTACTTCAGCAAGGCATTGATGCTATCATAGTTGTTGATAATGTTCCTGTAGTTGGTGAAGATCGACTTGAGAAGTTGAAAAATGTTATCAGAAAAGTTTTTTCTAAGTTTGGCAAAATTACCAATGAATTTTATCCAGAAGAGAATGGCAAGACTAAAGGGTAAGTAGACATGTACAGTGAAACCTGAGTTTTGTGACCACCCCAGGTGCTACGTAAAAGTGATCGTTAAGGACAGGTGGTTTTTCAGAAAAGTAGTGATGTGACATCATAGCAGGCATTTTGCACTTCAGTTTTTGCGCTGTGTTTTTGTTACGTTTCAGATTCAATTTTTGCACTGGCTTGGTCTTGTTAAAAGCTCTTGGCTTTATTTACGATCTTCCAGTAGTATTTTTTAGATGTGAACACTCAGTTTTGTCACTTTCCTTTCCAAGTTAAAAAGCCATTGTAAAATATAAACTTGTCGCAGTAAACGATCATCAAGATCAACTTGTCTAAAGTTAACAAATATTACTCATGGTTTTGGATTGTTCAGTCATTGTATTAACTCTCAAACATCAACTAAAAAGTATTTGGTTTTGGCAGGAGAAATTCAGACAGATTTTCATCAAATAATGCTCAAAAGAAAAGCAAAACAAGAATAAAATGCGGTAACACAGCAATTGAGCAACACTTCCGGTTTCTTGTTTTCACATGTGGTTGCATTCGCATTTGTTTACTACGAAAAAAACGGGTATTTCTTTAACGTATTTCAGCAGTTTTACGTTCGGTTGGTCGCTCATAACAGCTAAATATCTTGTTTGGGATACAAAAAACCAGTCGCTGGTCGTGTAAGGCAGGTGGTCGCTCATTGCAGGTATATTTCAACTACAAATCGTCCGTGCTAGAAAAAGTGGTCATACATGACAGGTGGTCGTAAAACATGGGGGTCGCAAAACTCACGTTTTACTGTACATGTAACATTTTTGGCATTGATTTTGTATAATAAAAATATGCTGACAGACTTGTATGATGAATGTTGTCAGTAGTACATGTATGTCTTAAAATAAACAGACATTTTTTAGCTTATTTTTCCTTACCTGATTTCATAATTACCAGTATGGACAAGGCAGCGATTTTAACATATTTTTTGGTGATTTATTTAGTACCAGTTGGCATTGAAAGTTTTTCTCTTTTTTACAGGTATATTTTTATTGAATATGCCAATGCTAAAGATGCAGCCCAAGCTGTGAAAATTGCCAATGGTTACAAGCTTGATAAACATCACATTTTTATTGTCAATCCTTTCACATCGTTTGATAGGTATGGCATTTTAAATGTGTTTTTTAGATTATAGGATGATGTATATTTATATATTTTTTATTACTGTATTTTCTGGGCGATAACCCGCACAGCGTATAAAAAAAATCAAATTTATTTTGCAGTTAAGTATACAAATTACAATTATAAAAAGGAAAAAGATACAAGCATAATATCGTGAATTAAAATAAAGAGAAAATAAACTATAGAGAAAATTATGACGTGCTGGGACGGCCAAAGTAACTAATGCTTTTGAGTTGGCCTCCCATATAACCTGCACAGCAACAAAAATGTCAAGTTTGGAAAAATAATTCAGCATATTACCTGCACCATTGGATAACCTGCAGCTGCCAGTAATAGGTTTGGCACCACAAAATTTTAAAAAAGTGCAGTACTGGTAGTTGAAAAAATTTATTAAGATTAAAAGTAAAGTAGCTTAAATATTGGAGAAGATGTGCAAATAAGCCATGCATACAAGTACCTAAAATCCTATGTCAACTTAAATTAAAATCCCTCAAACTCTTCGTCCTCACTGTCACTGTTAAAAAGTGCTAAGGCATCTGCAGGATAACCTGAATGTCAGGCCTTTATTTGTTCCCACCTTCCACTAAACCCGGCAGCGCGGGTAGAGTTGCGGGCAAGCGAGAAGACGAGAAAAATAAAGGGTTAGGGTAATAAAGGCCTGACATTCAGGTTATCTGCAGGAAGGTTTAATACTCGGTGCTCAGTGTCATCAGAGTTGTTGAGGGAGTCGTCACTTTGATCAAAGCCATCAATTTCATCCTTTCTAAAACCATTTGTGATCACTGTTACTGGTAAATAAGAGCCACAGAAGGTTGTCTCTTTCACATGACGGGATTGTAACTGTTTTGAAACGTCACTTTGATAACCAGAGGTGTTTTGATAACAATCTCTAACATTGCAAGATGAAAGTAGAATCCTTGGTCTCCAGTCTTCGTGATGGCATCGTCTTAAGACTTCAACAGGTTACCCACACCACCCTATTACCCGGACTACCGTATTTATGTTTCCTAGCAAAAATTAAGTGATAACCCTCGGGTTATCGCCCAGAAAATACAGTAGCCCTTTTAGCTTTAACTCCCACTATGTCAGGAGGTCTTCGCAGTCCTTTTTGGGAGCAAAATTACATGTGTGCGATAATTCACACGCATAAATAATTTTGCGCGTGCGAGTTGCACATGTGTATTTAAAATTATCAATTATGGCACAGCAATATGAACCAACATGTAACTTTTATATTTCCTACACATCTGAAAAAGAAAGCTGTTTTGCTTGATATTCATTGTAAGACGTTATCTTTTGCTTTAACGCATTAGTTAAGTTATAAAATGTAAAACATACTCCGCTGTGAAAACTGTTGCAGTCGCCTATGCTTAAAGATGATATACATTACATTGCAAAGACCTTCGTTGTGAGATCTTGCGTTATGCTGTGAGACCTTGCGTTACATTGTGACACCTTCCGTTACGTTATGTTACGTTGTGAGACCTTATGTTACGTTGTGAGACCTTACGTTACGTTGTGAGACTTTACGTTACATTGTGACACCTTCCGTTACATTGTGACACCTTCCGTTACATTGTGACACCTTACATTACGTTGTGAGACCTTACATTACAGTACGTTGTGACACCTTCCGTTACATTGTGACACCTTCCGCTAGATTGTGACACCTTCCGTTACGTTATGTTACGTTGTGAGACCTTATGTTACGTTGTGAGACCTTATGTTACGTTGTGAGACCTTACGTTACGTTGTGAGACCTTCCGTTACGTTGTGAGACCTTCCGGTACATTGTGACACCTTCCGTTACAATGTGACACCTTCCGCTACATTGTGACACCTTACGTTACATTGTGAGACCTTACATTACGTTGTGACACCTTCCGTTACGTTGCATGTGAGACCTTACGTTACGTTGTGTAACCTTACATTACGTTGTGACACCTTCCGTTACATTGACACCTTACGTTACGTTGTGACACCTTACATTACGTTGTGACACCTTCCGTTACGTTACATTGTGACACCTTCCGTTACGTTACATTGTGAGACCTTACGTTACGTTGTGAGACCTTACATTACGTTGTGACACCTTCCGTTACATTGTGAGACCTTACGTTACGTTGTGAGATGTGACATATTACTGAAACTTTCACACATTTTCACAATTGCAATGTGAATGAACAATTGGACATGGCTTTTCACGCACAATCTCGTCCCCAGAGCCTGCGGTCCTTTTGCCCAGCGGCAAGGAGCCATCGGCTCTGGCCGGAACGAGGTAAAGCTGAATTTTGATTGGCTGAAAAATCCGATGGCTCGCATTTTGAAAGTCCGCGTTTTTCCGACTCACGAACTCGTTCCGGCCAGAGCCGATGGCTCCTTGCCGCTGTGCAAAAGGACCGCAGGCTCTGGGGACGAGATTGTTCACGCATGTGATAAACAGCACGCGCAGTTGGGTTCACGCGTGTGCCAATGCGTGCGGCACGCGTCAACCAAAAAGGACTCTTCCTTTCGACAAGTAAAATCATCTGTTGTTAGACAGAGTAAAAAATAGAAGTGCCAAATGGCACCAATGGGAATGAAAGGGTTAAACAGTCTAACTACAATGATGAAAACTTTCTCTGCCAGTTCTGCTTCTGATTGCAAGTGACGATTATGAGAAAGATTATTCTGAGTTCCTTCATTTGCTGAGGGGTTTCATTAGAAGCCGGCAACCGGCGAACTCCGGCGGTTACTTTCCAAATCATCGCCGGCTACTTTCATAATCATTGTTTTAAATTTTAATTGTAAATACCGTATACGTGTTCACTTTGAGCCGTTCCATTTTCTCTTGAAAACGTAAATGAACTTGAATGTGAAGAAAGCTGGTTTCTGTGGAAATTTGTAATTTCTTGCTTGATAATTTTCTGTATTAAATCTGTATATATTAGGGAGTAATCCCAACACCGTCCCTGTTCTTTATACAACGCCACTTAGAGCATTTTCACGTCTTCAGGACGACGTCAACGGCTATAAAAGATGAGAACTGTTGCTTAAGATTGACTTCAAATCTTCAATACAGACACTACAATAATTTTAGCAAAGTGCTGGAAATGGTGTTTCCGAGGTTCTAGACTTCAAAAATTTCCCGGGTGCGCCACCCCAACAAATGCGGTCCTAAATTGCTACCTCCATGTTCAGCCGCCTACTTTCTAAAATGAGCCTGCTACTTTCAAAATTAATGAAACCCCTGATTTGTATTTCTAAAGGTCTGGCCAAACGCTTTCAACATTTCATTCAACATCGTTCAACATTGTTGAACGCATGTTAAACGAAAATTTGAATATGTTCAAATTTCGTTCAACATCATTAACATTCAACAAGGGTGGACAAACGCTTTCAACATGTTGAATCACGGTTGAATTCAACAATGTTGAACGATGTTGAATGAAATACAAGACAAAGCATATTAAAACCGAAAATAAACATCTTGAAACCCAAAATTGTATTTTTTCAAATTGTCTGCTGGATGTGGTTTTTGTTGAATGAAATGTTGAAAGCGTTTGGCTAGGCCTTAATGCTAATGACTGCTACCAATAAAAAGTTGTTGAAACAGTAGTTGTTACAGGGCTTAAAATTAACCAAAAAAAAACCCTCTGGGGTATAATATTGGGCTATTGTTCCTCACAAATACAAATTTTAGTTAATCTATAAAATAATAAATTAATAATCATGACAAAATATCTGTTGTAACTAGTCATGTTTCAATTTTGGACCCTGTAATGTATTTTAGTCAATACATTGTAATTATTTGAATTCAAATTGAAAGTAATGCTCCAAACTTTTTCAGTGTGTTGGACTTGGAAGAAGAATGGAGTCCTCCTGAGAAGGAGCCATATGAAGATAAGGTTGGTTGAAGCAGGGCATGAGGTTTGCAGTATCCCGATATCCCGGGGATACCAGATTTTAAGTTTGGATACTGGGCATCATAAGCTCAGTACTACACCTTTTTCAGGTCAAATTCAGAAACTCCCAAACGAATTTCAGACACTTCCAAATGATATTCAGATTGTCCAAATGAATTTCAGACATTTCCAAATGATATTCAAATTGTCCAAATGATATTCAGATTTTCCAAATGATATTCAGACATTTTCAAATGAATTTCAGACATTTCCAAATGATATTCAGACATTTCCAAAATGAAGCGAGAGGCTAAAGTTCGCTTGAACAGTAAATAGTTCGGATCAGCTGAGGGAACACATACACCTTTTTTGCCCTGCATTACTCAATAAAAAACATTCAATTGCACTCACTGAAATAACAATATCACTTTATTATTAGCGCGAAACGACATTCAATAACGCTTCTGTAACATCAATAGCATTGATTACATAAAGTGCTATTTTTATTTCAATGAGTGCAATTGAATGTTTTTCATTGAGTAATGCAGGGCAAAAAAGGTATATGTGTTCCCTCAGCTGATCCGAACTATTTACTGCGCAAGCCTCTCGCTTCATTTTGGAAATGTCTGAATATCATTTGGAAATGTCTGAATATCATTTGGAAAATCTGAATATCATTTGGAAATTTCTGAATATCATTTGGAAAATCTGAATATCATTTGGAAATTTCTGAAATTCACTTGGAAAGTTCTGAAATTGATCTGAATTATCTGAAGTTCGTTTGGAAGTTTCTGAATTTGACCTGAAAAAGGTGTAGTGCTGTGCGCCGGAGCACGGAGCTCTGCCGGAGCTCCGGCGTTTTTTGGTCAGCCGGAGCCCGGAGTTCTCCCAGCTCCGGCTGGATATTCAGAATGTTAAAGCCTAGTTCTCATATGTCGTCGATGGTCGCCAATCGATCGTTGCCGACCCATGATTTAGATGCATGTTAAGTAAAAGAATAAAAGCACTGCTTTTCTGCATTGTTCTTTATCAACCTCGTCCCCAGGGCCATTTGTGGGGGCTGGGCCAAGATGGCGGCCAAGAACAAATGGCCCTGGCACAGGCTGAGCTATCACCACATTTGATTGGTCGAGATAACTTTGGATGTTTTAGGTATTCTGATTGGTGGAAACAAGGCGGGCGGCAGGCTAACTCGCGGGCATTTGTTTTTTGGGCTCAAAGTATATTCAGAATTGCCGGCTGTTAAAAAACAACTTCGAAGTGAATGAAAATGTGAGGAAAGCTGGCGAAACACCCGTGAAAACGTCGGAAGAATATGTAATGATGGGTCGTGTCGTCTCTGTGCCCTGGCTGCCATACAACGAAGTCCATGGGACGGCAATTCAGTGTGTTTTCTAAATCGGGCGAACGAAAGACTTGGTGAACAAAGTCAAAAAGTATTTTGGCTGCGAAAGGAAAGTACACCACAGGGCAGAATTTACATGTTTGGCCATTAAGAAGCAGGCTTTTTTCAAACAAGAGTTCTCGACGAAACGAAGCCTAAATGTTTTTCAAAACGCTGAATTGAATCCACCGAAAACTTACGAAAACAAGGCGGCCCTGCCAGACAACGGCAATCCAGTTTCTTGCGAATTTGGTACAACGGTGAAGCAAATGATAAATAATAAGCATTTACAGATATTTATTAAAAGTGTATTTATTTTAATAATTCGACAATGTATTTGGAAATGATGTATTGATTGTTTTCAGTTTGTGTCAGTCAAGCTGAACTAAATATTCAGAAAATAATTGAGCCTGCACTAGTACTAGGCGCGATAAACTTCGTGAAGCCTGGGCCGAGTCAAAAATGAGTCAAAATATGACTCATTTTTTGCAGCCTGTGCCAGGGCCATTTGTTCCCGCCATTTTGTTTTTGGCCGCCATCTTGGCCCAGCCCCCACAAATGGCCCTGGGGACGAGGTTGGTTCTTTATTACTTAACATGCTGCTGCACTTTCCGTTTTAACATGCATCTAAATCACAAATCGCCGACGATCGACGACATATGAGAACCTATCGGCGACATACAGTAAAACCCCGCTTATAAGAACCTGTATTTTTCAAGTTAGCCTAAAAAGGTTCTTATATAATTGGTGCTTACTGGGAAATTAGGCTATTTAGGTTCTTAAACAGGTTCTTATTTTCTTAAGGGAAAAAATGTGGTTGTTCCTGGAAGAATATTGGTACAGCCTATTATTTATACAAAAAATGCATATAATTATGTCTAAATGACTTCAATCTTAAAAAATACAAACCTATTCTTGGTAGTAAATTATAAAATAAGAACCTTTTCAAATTTTAGGCTAAAACAGGTTCTTATGTAAGGGGGTCTAAATGGACAATCTTAGCCTAACAGGTTCTTAAAAACCAGGTTCTTATATGCGGGGTTTTACTGTATGAGAAATATAAGAAATGCAGCTCATAAACCATATAAAGGGTCACTGCGGAGAACACTGACAGATATTGTGAGTGAGCGCATGGAGAGCGCAAGTGGAGCTGTTGAACGGCAACCAGGCACCTAATTAACACCAGTGATGCCAGTCAGATCCCAAGACGGCAAAGTTAATGCTCAGGATTTATTGGATTATTGGTGTCGCCACAAAAATGAAGGATCTGCTTTGATGCGTCTAGCTCTCTCATATCTTTCTTGTCCACCGTTCTCTGTTACTTCTGAACGAGTCTTTTCGTTCATCATTCCTGACGTTGCTAGTTGTCGCATTGCGTTTGCTTGAGTCACTTGACAGTTTCGCGGCTTTCACCGGGAAAAGACCCTGGGGACAAAGTTGAGCTGAATAATATCCGGTTGGACTTTATCCCCAGTTGTGAACCAACTTACCAAAGAAGCCGGAGCCGGATATTTGAGCTGTAAAGGGGCTGGAGCTGAAAAATCGGAGTTTGCACAGCACTACTCAGTACCCCGTGGGCATACCATGAAAATTGGGGTAGTGAACAACTGTTGAGCAGCTATCCTGATTGTTGCTGTTCTTTGCGTCTTGTCTGCGAATGTTGGTGGAAAATTCAACGAACTGTAATCTCGTTCCCAGTGCATGCTAAAATTAAATGATAGACATACATGAAATAGTAGCAACAACAAGGAGCCATTGCTGGACAAAATATTCCATGTATTTTTTTTTCGATCTCATGTTATTCAGTGTTAGTCTAAATACACAGGTGATTATAGAAAATCGCGCGCGCTGGTTGGTCGAGCTACTTCGGATTAATTCTCGATAATCATCTACAGCGTTTACCCAAAATGGCCACCAGCCAAGTTGTCAATGTGACAGACGAGGAAATGATCAATTTTAAAGAAAATGTTGATTCTAAAAGTACGAAAATGTGTATTTATACTAAAACAATTATTCGCCTCAGGCTCAGTGAATATCCGGTGAATAATAACCGCGACTTCGTCTCGGTTATTATTCACCGATATTCACTTCGCCTTCGGCGAATAATTGTTAATTATTACAGTCACACTACATAGTCCTGAATTTGATGGATTTTGACAATGCCATGGAGGCTCTACATTACAATTATGTTCAAGATGTAAATAAACTAAACTATTAACACTCTTATCAATGTGTTATTTTACAGCTAGGCATACACTAGTGTAGTATGAAATAAAAGTCAACCTTGTTTGGATACTGCTTATTGGAGTATCTACTATCCAAATGTGAGATACTAATTTTCAAGGAGGGATACCAGATTTTAAGTGCCAGTATCCAGTCTGAAAATTTCAAATCTCATGCCCTGGTTGAAGTGAAGATGAATGCTAAGGGTGATTAGGCAAAAAAAAAATATATGGGTTCCCAGTTACCCTACCCTAAGTTTTTTTGCTAGCAAAAGGCCAACCTTAGTCTTTTTATTGAATTTTTGAGGAGCATGGGCCTGAGTTGCAGCGTGATTTGCATCATGAGATAGCAAGCATGGTGGCAGAAACTAGCAATGTGCTCAAAATTAGCTTTACCATAATAAATGTGCTATCGTAATTGATATTTGGTTTTGCAAAGAATATTGTCATTCCTGGGCACTAAATAACAAAAAAAGTAAACTAATTTTACGCTGTAATTTTGTTTTAATTTCTGATTCGGCCAGTTGATGTCAAAATACTTGAATCTTTCAGCAAATATGAATTTTTTTCAAATACCAGTAATGAAATTTTTTGCACGGGGCTTCAAGCCGATTTGGGTTGTGGACCATAATCTATGACTTTCGTTCCTCTGGCCTAAGCTTTTGTGAAGAGAAACAGGAAACCAAGGGGTTTTTTACTCGGGCGACCTGTGGTCGGCCGAGTCTAGATTTCGGCTTTTTTTTCTTTTTGGGGGGGGTTCCACAAAATGGCATTATTGCATCATCCCGTCAGGCCTTGCAAAACTGTAAGGCGTGCTCGATTTTCGATTTTTCGAGTTCTTTCTTTTCGACAGACTTTGCCTTTGATCGAGTTGGGTTGAGGTGATTTCCGCGGACGGTATTAGTGAATTATCAGTAGTTGATCAGTAATGTTGTTGACAAGGTTTGTCCATGAAGACAGAATAGATGAGTATATTACAGACGGGAGAAAATGTTCAAATGCCGTGTTGACATCAGTACCTAGGAAGCCTTGACGTGAGGACTAGAGGTACAAGAAAGAGCCATATAATATCAAAGAACATATGCGTATTGTTTACCTGGTATTAAACGCCTTGCTGCTTGGTCCAACAACTACGAAACACATGTGGTAGGCACCGAATAATGCAAAAATTACGTTTAGATGTATTAGTCGTCACCCTATCATGAAGGTGTCGTATTACATTCGGAAATGTGTTTCAAAAATGCATGTATAAATATTTTCTGTTGGTACGATTTACATGAATTCTATATCGGAACCATCGCTTGAATATGCCGAATTCAGCTCTATAGGTTTTGTCGTTTTGTCTAGTCTACCGAAAGTACAGTATTAAGATCGTTTAATTATTCGGCTAAACGGCTTGTTGTTTACGCCAAATCGCTTCATGGAACCAAGTACTTCATATAAGACCATATATAGAGAATTTGTGTCGAGCGCCCTTCTGATCATGAGAGTTTTGTACTTTTTAACAAACACTTAATATGCACACGCTGTTCCTCAGGTTTTCTAGATGTGCGAAGACTGCGCCAATATTTGCAGAAATCAGTAGCCCGAGTGAACGCCTAAGCAGGCGTCTTGTTTTTATTTAAAATACCACTGTTAACCTGATCAATTTTTATTAAATATAAGATATACGTCCTGTGCTGAACCACTGGTAGTAACTGAAATTTGGCAGTCTGTGTATTCTTAAATTATTGAAACAAATTCGAAAACATCTAGTAATGGTTTCTAAGAAGGGCTTTTTAATGTTTAAGGGTAACCTGTATTCTTGGCTGCTTGATGGGGATTGTAATGACCAGTATTCTGTGATCCACGGAGGAGGAGAGAAAGTAGATATATTTGTCAACACATCAACTGAACCTATCTTGGTGAAAGGACGTCCAGTAAGTGAAAGATTGTTTAACTTCATACTTAGCACAATCCTATAGGCCACTTTCATAATAGCGATTAATTTGAATATTCTTTTATGTACATCTTGATAAGCCTTTCTGGCCTCGTTTGTGTCTGCAATTCAAAAGAATCTTTGCTTGATAACGAGGCCAAAACTTTATGGGCATGGACTGAGATGGATTAGTTAGCTGGCTTCTTTTGTAAGGTTTCTCATTTCTTCAGTGAGAAGTAATATTTCATAAAGGAGTGGGAGTGTTTTACCAGGGTTTACAAACACGAGAGGACAATGAAAATCACGAGGCCGTTAACCGAGTAATTTTCATAGTTCTTGAGTGTTTGTAAAACATGAGAGAATAATTTTTATTGTTTTTGAATGTTTTACAAACACGAGATAACATTGAAAGTTACAAGGTAATAGGCCAAGTGATTTTTGTTGTTCTCGTGTGTTTGCAACCTCTGGTAGAGGGACCTGATATTGGTGCATATTAAATTAGACAATGGTTTCACGTTGGATTTATAATTAAGAAATGTTGTAATAAACAGTTCTTTGTTTGTACCATGTAGCGTGAGTAACGTCTTAGAATGTAGCGTAACGTCTTAGAATGTAATGTAACGTCTTAGAATGTAATGTAACGTCTTAGAATGTAACGTAATGTCTTAGAATGTAGCGTAACGTCTTAGAATATAGCGTAACGTCTTAGAATGTAACGTAACGTCTTAGAACGTAACGTCTTAGAATGTAACGTAACGTCTTAGAATGTAACGTAATGTCTTAGAATGTAGCGTAACGTCTTAGAATGTAGCGTAACGTCTTATAATGTAATGTAACGTCTTATAATGTAACGTAACGTCTTAGACTGTAGCATAGCGTCTTAGAATGTAGCGTAACGTCTTAGAATGTAACGTAACGTCTTAGACTGTAGCGTAACGTCTTAGAATGTAACGTAATGTCTTAAAGTGTAGCGTAACGTCTTAGACTGTAGCATAGCGTCTTAGAATGTAGCGTAACGTCTTAGAATGTAACGTAACGTCTTAGACTGTAGCGTAACGTCTTAGAATGTAACGTAATGTCTTAAAATGTAGCGTAACGTCTTAGAATGTAGCGTAACGTCTTAGAATGTAGCGTAGTGTCTTAGAATGTAGCGTAACGTCTTAGAATGTAGCGTAACGTCTTAGAATATAGCGTAACGTCTTAGAATGTAACGTAACGTCTTAGAACGTAACGTCTTAGAATGTAACGTAATGTCTTAGAATGTAGCGTAACGTCTTAGAATGTAGCGTAACGTCTTATAATGTAATGTAACGTCTTATAATGTAACGTAACGTCTTAGACTGTAGCATAGCGTCTTAGAATGTAGCGTAACGTCTTAGAATGTAACGTAACGTCTTAGACTGTAGTGTAACGTCTTAGAATGTAGCATAACGTCTTAGAATGTAACGTAATGTCTTAAAATGTAGCGTAACGTCTTAGAATGTAGCGTAACGTCTTAGAATGTAGCGTAACGTCTTAGAATGTAGCGTAGCGTCTTAGACTGTAGCGTAACGTCTTAGAATGTAATGTAACGTCTTAGAATGTAACGTAACGTCTTAGAATGTAACGTAACGTCTTAGAATGTAACGTAACGTCTTAGAATGTAACGTAACGTCTTAGAATGTAGCGTAACGTCTTATAATGTAGCGTAACGTCTTAGAATGTAACGTAACGTCTTAGAATGTAACGTAACGTCTTAGAATGTAACGTAACGTCTTAGAATGTAACGTAACGTCTTAGAATGTAACGTAACGTCTTAGAATGTAGCGTAACGTCTTAGAATGTAACGTAACGTCTTAGAATGTAGTGTAACGTCTTAGAATGTAATGTAACGTCTTAGAATGTAACGTAACGTCTTAGAATGTAACGTAACGTCTTAGACTGTAGCATAATGTCTTATAATGTAGCGTAGTGTCTTAGAATGTAGCGTAACGTCTTAGGATGTAGAGTAACGTCTTAGAATGTAACGTAACGTCTTAGGATGTAGAGTAACGTCTTAGAATGTAGAGTAACGTCTTAGAATGTAGCGTAACGTCTTAGAATGTAGCGTAACGTCTTAGAATGTAGCGTAATGTCTTAGGATGTAACGTAACGTCTTAGAATGTAGAGTAACGTCTTAGAATGTAACGTAACGTCTTAGAATGTAACGTAATGTCTTAGAATGTAACGTAACGTCTTAGAATGTAGCGTAACATACTAGAATGTAACGTAACGTCTTATAATGTAACGTAACGTCTTAGAGTGTAACGTAACGTCTTATAATGTAACGTAACGTCTTAGAGTGTAACGTAACGTCTTCGAATGTAACGTAACGTCTTAGAATGTAGCGTAACGTCTTAGACTGTAGCGTGCGTCTTAGAATGTAATGTAACGTCTTGGAATGTAGCGTGACGTCTTAGAATGTAACGTGACGTCTTAGAATGTAACGTAACGTCTTAGAATGTAACGTAACGTCTTAGAATGTAGCGTGACGTCTTAGGATGTAACGTAGCGTCTTAGAATGTAACGTAACGTCTTAGAATGTAGCGTAATGTCTTAGAATGTAACGTAACGTCTTAGAATGTAACGTAACGTCTTAGAATTTAGCGTAACGTCTTAGAATGTAACATAACGTCTTATAATGTAGCGTAACGTCTTAGAATGTAGCGTAACGTCTTAGAATGTAGCGTAACGTCTTAGAATGTAGTGTAACGTCTTACAATGTAGCGTAACGTCTTAGAATGTAACGTAACGTCTTAGAATGTAGCGTAACGTCTTAGACTGTAGCGTGCGTCTTAGAATGTAATGTAACGTCTTAGAATGTAACGTATCGTCTTAGAATGTAGCGTAACGTCTTAGAATGTAGCGTAACGTCTTAGAATGTAACGTAACGTCTTAGAATGTAACGTAACGTCTTAGAATGTAATGTAACGGCTTAGAATATAGCGTAACGTCTTAGAATGTAACGTAACATCTTAGAATGTAACGTAACATCTTAGAATGTAACGTAACATCTTAGAATGTAACGTATCGTCTTAGAATGTAGCGTAACGTCTTAGAATGTAGCGTAACGTCTTAGAATGTAACGTATCGTCTTAGAATGTAGCGTAATGTCTTAGAATGTAGCGTAACGTCTTAGAATGTAACGTAACGTCTTAGAATGTAGCGTAACATCTTAGAATGTAGCGTAACATAACTGTAGGCACTGTCACAAACTGTTATAGTTAATTTTAGATATTGCAAGTGGAGATGTTTAGTATTCAAAAGTGGGATACTAGATTTCAAGGAGGGATACCAATTTCAGAAACCTGTTATCCTCTTGGATACTGCTGAAAATTTCAAGCCCTGCTCATGAATTATTAATGAGTTTGAGAATAATAATTATCTAATCCCAATTTATTAACACTAATTTTGAAACGATTTACGAAAAAATTTTTTAAATTTTTTTGCGAAAAGGGGTGGACAGAAACGTATGTTCGATGGTCGCCCCAAGGAACTTACCTGGCAACGTTTCATAAACAAGGTATTGCTTTGTGGGGAGGTGATGAGTTCAACCGCATTGGAAAGTTTGGTCACCAGGGAGTACAAATGATTGATTTCTCACCTTGTGAAAGGTACGCTGTAGTGTTTAATGTATTTTGACATTTCTCTCTAGTAAGTAGTCTTTAGTTAGATGCAGACTAGTTCCTAGTCCTCTTTTCTCTGGAACTTATTTTTGTGACGTCACAGAATAGGGATCGAGCGAGAGGACTAGCGGAAAATGTTCATCTTTATCTATCATGAATCCTGCTGGAGCTCGGATTTTTTAATCTTTATGAACGAGAGCAGACAGGAAACGAGTAGGTTTCTTTATTTTACATTACGTGAAAAGGTTGTTACATACGAGACTTTATGAAGTAGTGTTCTGCGTAGGAAGTGATTGTGTTGAAACACATTTATACAAATCGAAATATGCTATTTTAACATTTCGGCAGTAGACCAACCTTGCTATATGATGTTATAAAGAATTGTGCAGACCGACGTGAGTGTTGGTTTTCCGCCAAATGGCCGTTTGGTGCCTGTATAATTTGGGGCCAGATTTGGGGCCAAGCAAAACATTTTATTCCAGGCCTCTCACAATTTCGGTCTGCCACTCGACGTTAAAAAGAGAGGCCTGGGAACCAGGCTGAGTGAGATGTAGTTAATTTAATCAAAGTGGCTCTTTGACCATTCAAAGTGGCTCTTTGACCGTATTTGTCCTCAAAAACTCATTTATATATTATAAGATAAAAACAAAAGAAATCAGTAGAGCTGCTCCCATCGGTTCATTTTCGTAATCGATTAATCATTGTCAACGATCGATTAATATCGATTAATCATATTGATTAAATATGTCATGAATTAAATACGACATGTCCATGGTGGTTTGTCCATTCAAAGGAAGGGGGTGCTTTTATAAAGTTTTTACTAAATTTTTTGGGGATTGCCTCCCTTGTTGTCGCCCAACAATTCAGTCACTATTCACGTTTTAAATCAGCAATAGTTGTTGGGGTTTTAGCGTGTTTAAATAAAGTTCTTCATCATCATCAAATCACTGTTTAATCACGGTTATAGATTGCGCACTTTCTCGCGCTCTCACAGTTGTTTAGTTTACACTTGACACTCCTAAATGATACTGTGATACTATTGGCTAATCAGTTTATGAATAATTGGTTTAACTAAGGTGTGTTCATAATCAGTCATTACTTATCTGTTTAACAAAACAAGATTAAATCATTCCGGCATCATACTGTGCAGGGTTGTTATAGATGATCCGATTATTGTTAAGTATAATCGATTGTGGGGAAAAACCGAAGAAATAATCGATTAATTGGGAGCAGCTCTAGAAATCAGTACCAATGTCGGTGTATTTATATGTGATAAAGATAAAATTGCTGTTAAGTTGTTTTCAATAATTGTTGGCTGGAGTTTACAGCTCACACAAGGTCAATTTTCAAAATGTTTATATGAATGAACTAACAAAGGGGTTTGTGCTTGAAGCTGTTCAATATTTAAGGTGGCTCCACACAGTTTCTTGAAAAACGGAAAATACAAGTTTGAGAGTCCAAAACACGTGATTAAACAATTTGGAAAAAGAATAAAACTAAATGTCATGCATAGTTAAACAGTCTGACAATCAAAAACTGTTACCAAATAAATAGCAACAGTTGTTGCTATGGCAACAATAACGTTCCAAAATGGCTGCCAATTACCCTTCAAACTAATTTAATTCGGAAAAAAACTTTGGTGACCCCAAAATTTTTCTTGAAGTATGGGTAATCAATAGGCCGATTTTAACAAACATGATTTTTCCGAGAAAAAAAATTATTCGTTGTACAGAATTTTTTTTAAATCGTCCTATTGATCACTCATACTTCAAGAAAAATTTTAATGAAAAAAAAATGGGGGGTCACCAAAGTTTTTTTCCGAATTAAATTAGTTTGAAGGGTAATTGGCAGCCATTTTGAAACGTCTTTGTTGCCATAGCAACAAGTGTTGCTATTTATTTGGTAACAGTTTTTGATTGTCAGAATTTTTAACTATGCACAACATTTAATTTTATTCTTTTTCCGAATAGTTTATGCACGTGTTTTGGGCTCAAACTTGTATTTTCCATTTTTCAAGAAACTGTGTGGAGCCACCTTAAGTTACAGTTTTATCAAGTATAAAGAATTGGCTATTGCCTTGTGTGTTCATGCTTTGATAAAACACTTAATTCTACTCATTTGTTAAATAAAGTCGTTTTAAACCTTCTGTGAAAAGGAGAAGGCTGTATTGATGTTTTGAAAAAAGTAAAGGGGTTAGCCTTTACTTTTTGACCGATTTTGGTCACTTTTGAAACTTTTGAGTTAGGGTCAAAAACGGTTAAATAAAGTCGTTTTAAACCTTCTGTGAAAAGGAGAAGGCTGTATTTTGGCTAAAAATATTGTCTTTGATGTTTTGAAAAAAATTCGGAAAAAAAAAGAGTAAAGGGGTTAGTCTTTACTTTTTGACCGATTTTGGTCACTTTAAGTTCAAAAACAGTTAAATAGTAGGTCAAAAGAACTTATTTGGTACTTACTAAGATACTTAATATTTGATGTAAGTAGACAGGAGAAACAAACTGTGATGAAAAATTTCTCTGCCAGTTCTGCTTCTGATTGTATGTGACGATTAATGAGAAAGATTATTCTGAGTTTGTCTTTACTGTATGTTGAATTATAAAATAAGGTGTCCTCCACGCACGCTCTGATTGGCTGGGCTCCGTGCATTTATAAGAGAACATAGATCATGAATGACGTAAAATGGCGTAGAATAGCGTCAGCTGGCCGTAAAAGCCCGCCAAATTCCAAACCTACCTCACTTTTAGCTTGGTTTTGCTTCTTCTTATTTTATAAAACAAATAAAACATACCGCTCCTGTGCATATGTACTCTTATAAAGGTACATTTGACGTCATTTGAACACGAAAGAAGTGTAAAGGCACTCGGCTATCGCCTCGTGCCTCTACTCAACTTCTTTCGTGTTCAAATGACGTCAAACGTGCCTTTATAAGAGTACATACGCACGGAGCTTATGTTTATTGTTAAACAAAGTGAACATTTTTCTGTAGCTGTTCTATTTGAATTGTTTTTCTTATCTTGTAAATATAGGTACATAGTGACTTTCAGTCCATTGCCAGACACAGCTAATGATCCACAAGTAAGTGAATTAACCCTTTAACTGCCCCAGTGATGGATTTACAGAGGGGTGCAGGGGGGTGCGCACCCCCTGGCCTTGGTCAAGGGGGTGCAGGAGGGTGCCAATTGCCTTGTCAAATCCAAGTACATTAAAGGGCGCATTCATTCAATGTCAGTGTAAAGTTCATAGGACCTAGGTATTAGGTATCATAGCTATCTGCTATCATATGATTCATAGATATGATTCATATATTAACTATCATATGATTCATAGGTATTAATGTTAGACTGTGATTATAAATGTTAGAGAATAAATAGACCGAAATAATAGTTAATTTAACTCAGCGGAAATGTTGCGTAAGGCTCATCATGATTGACAGTCGAAAACATAGCACATGGTTTCTAACTCAATTAATAGGTCTAGTGTTTCAGAAGTCAGATCACTGTCGAGATCGACACACGTGTAAATAATAGAAGTGTAAGAACGGCGTGTAAATATTTGGGTTAAACTCGGAAAATAAAGTATAAGTTGGAGTCTACTTTGTCTTTGGTTTACGTTGGTAATCCTGGTATAAAGAACCTGAACGGACAAGAGTAACATTAATAGGTATAAAAACATTTTCTGTTGGGCGCCAGACGATTTTTTAAAGGGTTAAAAAAGGTTGTAGTCTAAATGTCTAATTGTCTAAATCTTCTTAGATTTGTGGTGATGTGAGTGTGTGTTCAGTTCTGTCACAGTTAGTGTTTGTTTTTGGGTTTTTTCCAACAGGGTATAATTATTTGGGATGTAAGAACAGGAGCTAAGAAGAGGGCTTTTCAGTGTGGAGAGAATTCCTGTTGGCCCGTTTTTAAGTAAGTTTAACAGATTCTCAGTAGGTATGTTGCGCAGAAGTTATAAAAATGGTATGTGCTTTGTACACAGTATATAGTACTATTTTTTAATATATGGTAATTACTTTCTTGGTTTCAGGTGGAGCCATAAAGGAGAATACTTTGCTCGCATACGAGATGAAGCTATAAGCATTTATGAAACTCCTGTAAGTGGTTTGAATTCACAGTACAGTGGGTAGAAAAATACGTCTGGATTCGCAGGCTATACTTGTACATGCATGTTATGTATAGGTAATCATATGATAGCGAGTACAATTAAGGATTTGCACTACAAGTGATATTTGAAAATTTTGCCAAAATTGCACGAGCCGTTAGACGAGTGCAATTTGGCATAATTTTCAAATATCACGAGTAGTGTAAATCCTTAATTGTACGAGCAAAATCATATGATTACTCATTTATTATATGCATGACAAAATTACGACACGTACGCTTCGTACTCACTCACGCCTTTAAAAACATCTTGTTTCATTACTTGACAAGAAACATTTTCACTCTGGGTGTTCTCTGTACTCATTTCAAAATATTTACATGGAATTTTTAGTTCATAGTGTACCACAAGTCGTTGGAAATCTGAAAACTTTCCATTGCAGAATTGGCCGCCATTTTGAATTTTATTGTCAACATCTTCCCAGGGCCTTGGGAGCAGTACAATTAATAAAATAATTGTACTGCAGTACAATTAATAAGATAATTGTACTCCTCTCAACCAATCAGAATGCAGTAATTTTGTCATGCATGTAATAAATACTGTAATTGTACCAGCAACAATGTGTGAAATATATAGTATGGAAGGCATAGTATTATATTGTTGATGAGTAAAACTTAGTTTATAATCCAAATTCTGTTTTATATATACATTTTTATGTAGATCTTTTAGTAAATAGATATAATAACTTATTTTGTATCTTGTTTTATCCTTATAACAATTGTAATACACTATGTAATTCATAATATATAAATTTATGTAAATAATCTTATAGCTGATTAGTTTCAGGGCCACTAGGGAGAACAGTTTTTAACTGATAGTGTTACCCTGTTGAAATAAAGCTTATTATTATTATTATTATTATTATTATGTAGCCAGAAACTGGCCAGGAGTAATTGTACGTCATGTAACTTGATGGGCCTGGAAAAGAGCATTTGAAATTCATCTTCAAACATGTAATTATAATATTAATACATAATCCTTGTTTTTATTCTTTTTTAGTCTTTTGGTTTGCTTAATAAGAAGAGTGTTAAAGTTGCTAGCATTAGGTGAGCCAAGCAGAACTGTTTTGCAAAAACAACTAGTAGAACTAAATATTCACTTTCTTCTAGGGGGGGGGGGGGCAATGTCTTCTAAATTTCTACCAATTGCATGAAAATCATTGAATTTTTGACTGTTTTTTCTTTTGCTTTTTGGGGGTGAAAATTTCTGACAAATTAGCTATTTTACATGGGGCCACGGAGTAGTCAGCCACGGAGTAGAACCTAAATATTTTTAAGTTCAAAAAAATAAGCTCAGCTGATTATGATGAAAACTTTCTCTGCCAGTTCTGCTTCTGATTGCAAGTGACGATTATGAGAAAGATTATTTCTGAGTTCTGGTTGAGTACAACCAAGAGACCGGTCATTAAATATGGAGGGGGGGAGGGGGGGATGGAGGCGCTGGAGGAGAAATAGTGGGTGTCCCGAGATTTTTTGGTATTGTGAAAGGGGGGTCTTCAGTTTTTCAACAGCATGCAGAAGGATGGACACTTCTTACAACATGCAAACATTTCAATATATTTAATATAATAACTGATTTTCATAATGAACAAAACACCAACTATAAACATAAAACCTAGGTAGATTAACACCATAAGAAAAATCATGAAAAATATGTTAAAAGTATTTTTATCAAATGATAAATGTCATGATTTTTAAACGGGAATAAATCTGAACTTTTTTATACATATATACTTTTTTTAAATGTCAATGTCTATCGAAAACTGCAGATATAAGCTCTAGGTAAAGAATAAAATGAACTCCCAAAAAATCATCTTATAGAACTCAAGATTCAAGTTAATACAATAAGATGAGAGAGATTAGAGTGATATTTCGACTTTATTCCAGTATTGGTTTGGCAGTGACTTTGGAATAAAGTTGAAATATCACTCTAATCTCTCTCGTCTTATTGTATTAACTCGAATCTTCAGTTCTATAAGATGATTTTTTCAGAGTTTGTAGTTTGTTAGGAGGGGGGTCCTGAATTGAAGTTTTAAAGGGGGTATTGAAATTAATATTCATATAGGGGGGGGGGGGGGGGGGCTGGAACATTTTCCAAAAAAAATAAATTTCTCCTCCAACCCCCCTCCCCCCCTCCCCCCCCCCCTCCCTCTCCATATTTAATGACCGGTCCCCAACCATCTATCAAAAGCTTGTTCCTAAAGCGCAAGTGTTTCTACAAGTTCTTGCTGAAGAATGTTGTTGTTGTTTTTACAGGGAATTTGCGTGGTCTCCTGGTGATAATATGATCTCATTCTGGGTGCCAGAAATTAAAGACACTCCAGCTCGGGTAACGATTATGGAGATTCCTAGTCGACAAGAAAGTCGGGTGAAAAACTTATTTAATGTGGCCACGGTAAGCACTATGCAATACCATATTAGACAGTGTACAGTTACCACAGTATACCATACATCTCAATATTTTACAAGTTAGTCATACCATATTTACTATAATATGGTAGTAATTACAGACGTTCCGTGGACGTTCGTCAAGCTCAATTACTCAGAAAAGATTTCTGAGACCCCAGAAAAGATTTCTGAGACCCCAGAAAAGATTTCTGCGACCCCAGAAAGGATTTCTGAGACCCTAGGAAAGATTTCTGAGACCCAGAAAAGATTTCGGAGACCCCAGAAAAGATTTCGGAGACCCCAGAAAAGATTTCGGAGACCTCAGAAAAGATTTCGGAGACCCCAGAAAAGATTTCTGAGACCCAGAAAAGATTTCGGAGACCTCAGAAAAGATTTCTGAGACCCTAGAAAAGATTTCGGAGACCCCAGAAAAGATTTCGGAGACCCCAGAAAAGATTTCGGAGACCCCAGAAAAGATTTCGGAGACCCTAGAAAAGATTTCGGAGACCCTAGAAAAGATTTCTGAGACCCCAGAAAAGATTTCTGAGACCCTAGAAAAGATTTCTGAGACCCTAGAAAAGATTTCTGAGACCCTAGAAAAGATTTCTGAGACCCCAGAAAAGATTTCTGAGACCCTAGAAAAGATTTCTGAGACCCTAGAAAAGATTTCTGAGACCCTAGAAAAGATTTCTGAGACCCCAGAAAAGATTTCGGAGACCCCAGAAAAGATTTCGGAGACCCCAGAAAAGATTTCGGAGACCCCAGAAAAGATTTCGGAGACCCCAGAAAAGATTTCTGAGACCCTACAAAAGATTTCGGAGACCCTAGAAAAGATTTCTGAGACCCTAGAAAAGATTTCTGAGACCCCAGAAAAGATTTCGGATACCCCAGAAAAGATTTCTGAGACCCTAGAAAAGATTTCTGAGACCCTAGAAAAGATTTCTGAGACCCCAGAAAAGATTTCGGAGACCCCAGAAAAGATTTCGGAGACCCTAGAAAAGATTTCTGAGACCCTAGAAAAGATTTCTGAGACCCTAGAAAAGATTTCTGAGACCCTAGAAAAGATTTCTGAGACCCTAGAAAAGATTTCGGAGACCCCGGAAAAGATTTCGGAGACCCTAGAAAAGATTTCTGAGACCCTAGAAAAGATTTCTGAGACCCTAGAAAAGATTTCGGAGACCCCAGAAAAGATTTCGGAGACCCCAGAAAAGATTTCTGAGACCCCAGAAAAGATTTCGGAGACCCCAGAAAAGATTTCGGAGACCCCAGAAAAGATTTCGGAGACCCCAGAAAAGATTTCTGAGACCCTAGAAAAGATTTCGGAGACCCTAGAAAAGATTTCTGAGACCCTAGAAAAGATTTCTGAGACCCCAGAAAAGATTTCGGATACCCCAGAAAAGATTTCTGAGACCCTAGAAAAGATTTCTGAGACCCTAGAAAAGATTTCTGAGACCCTAGAAAAGATTTCGGAGACCCCAGAAAAGATTTCGGAGACCCCAGAAAAGATTTCGGAGACCCCAGAAAAGATTTCGGAGACCCCAGAAAAGATTTCTGAGACCCTACAAAAGATTTCGGAGACCCTAGAAAAGATTTCTGAGACCCTAGAAAAGATTTCTGAGACCCCAGAAAAGATTTCGGATACCCCAGAAAAGATTTCTGAGACCCTAGAAAAGATTTCTGAGACCCTAGAAAAGATTTCTGAGACCCCAGAAAAGATTTCGGAGACCCCAGAAAAGATTTCGGAGACCCTAGAAAAGATTTCTGAGACCCTAGAAAAGATTTCTGAGACCCTAGAAAAGATTTCTGAGACCCTAGAAAAGATTTCTGAGACCCTAGAAAAGATTTCGGAGACCCCGGAAAAGATTTCGGAGACCCTAGAAAAGATTTCTGAGACCCTAGAAAAGATTTCTGAGACCCTAGAAAAGATTTCGGAGACCCCAGAAAAGATTTCGGAGACCCCAGAAAAGATTTCTGAGACCCCAGAAAAGATTTCGGAGACCCCAGAAAAGATTTCGGAGACCCCAGAAAAGATTTCGGAGACCCCAGAAAAGATTTCTGAGACCCTAGAAAAGATTTCGGAGACCCTAGAAAAGATTTCTGAGACCCTAGAAAAGATTTCTGAGACCCCAGAAAAGATTTCGGATACCCCAGAAAAGATTTCTGAGACCCTAGAAAAGATTTCTGAGACCCTAGAAAAGATTTCTGAGACCCTAGAAAAGATTTCGGAGACCCCAGAAAAGATTTCGGAGACCCCAGAAAAGATTTCTGAGACCCTAGAAAAGATTTCGGAGACCCTAGAAAAGATTTCTGAGACCCTAGAAAAGATTTCTGAGACCCCAGAAAAGATTTCGGATACCCTAGAAAAGATTTCTGAGACCCCAGAAAAGATTTCGGATACCCCAGAAAAGATTTCTGAGACCCTAGAAAAGATTTCTGAGACCCTAGAAAAGATTTCTGAGACCCTAGAAAAGATTTCGGAGACCCCAGAAAAGATTTCGGAGACCCTAGAAAAGATTTCGGAGACCCCAGAAAAGATTTCTGAGACCCTACAAAAGATTTCGGAGACCCTAGAAAAGATTTCTGAGACCCTAGAAAAGATTTCTGAGACCCTACAAAAGATTTCGGAGACCCTAGAAAAGATTTCTGAGACCCTAGAAAAGATTTCTGAGACCCCAGAAAAGATTTCGGATACCCCAGAAAAGATTTCTGAGACCCTAGAAAAGATTTCTGAGACCCTAGAAAAGATTTCTGAGACCCCAGAAAAGATTTCGGATACCCCAGAAAAGATTTCTGAGACCCTAGAAAAGATTTCTGAGACCCTAGAAAAGATTTCTGAGACCCTAGAAAAGATTTCTGAGACCCCAGAAAAGATTTCGGAGACCCTAGAAAAGATTTCTGAGACCCTAGAAAAGATTTCTGAGACCCTAGAAAAGATTTCTGAGACCCCAGAAAAGATTTCTGAGACCCCAGAAAAGATTTCGGAGACCCCAGAAAAGATTTCGGAGACCCCAGAAAAGACTTCGGAGACCCCAGAAAAGATTTCGGAGACCCTAGAAAAGATTTCGGAGACCCTAGAAAAGATTTCTGAGACCCTAGAAAAGATTTCTGAGACCCCAGAAAAGATTTCTGAGACCCCAGAAAAGATTTCTGAGACCCTAGAAAAGATTTCTGAGACCCTAGAAAAGATTTCTGAGACCCTAGAAAAGATTTCGGAGACCCCAGAAAAGATTTCGGAGACCCTAGAAAAGATTTCGGAGACCCCAGAAAAGATTTCGGAGACCCCAGAAAAGATTTCGGAGACCCCAGAAAAGATTTCGGAGACCTCAGAAAAGATTTCGGAGACCCCAGAAAAGATTTCTGAGACCCAGAAAAGATTTCGGAGACCTCAGAAAAGATTTCTGAGACCCTAGAAAAGATTTCGGAGACCCCAGAAAAGATTTCGGAGACCCCAGAAAAGATTTTGGAGACCCCAGAAAAGATTTCGGAGACCCTAGAAAAGATTTCGGAGACCCTAGAAAAGATTTCTGAGACCCCAGAAAAGATTTCTGAGACCCTAGAAAAGATTTCTGAGACCCTAGAAAAGATTTCTGAGACCCTAGAAAAGATTTCTGAGACCCCAGAAAAGATTTCGGAGACCCCAGAAAAGATTTCGGAGACCCCAGAAAAGATTTCGGAGACCCCAGAAAAGATTTCGGAGACCCCAGAAAAGATTTCTGAGACCCTACAAAAGATTTCGGAGACCCTAGAAAAGATTTCTGAGACCCTAGAAAAGATTTCTGAGACCCCAGAAAAGATTTCGGAGACCTCAGAAAAGATTTCGGAGACCCCAGAAAAGATTTCTGAGACCCAGAAAAGATTTCGGAGACCTCAGAAAAGATTTCTGAGACCCTAGAAAAGATTTCGGAGACCCCAGAAAAGATTTCGGAGACCCCAGAAAAGATTTCTGAGACCCTAGAAAAGATTTCGGAGACCCTAGAAAAGATTTCTGAGACCCTAGAAAAGATTTCTGAGACCCCAGAAAAGATTTCGGATACCCCAGAAAAGATTTCTGAGACCCTAGAAAAGATTTCTGAGACCCTAGAAAAGATTTCTGAGACCCTAGAAAAGATTTCGGAGACCCCGGAAAAGATTTCGGAGACCCCAGAAAAGATTTCGGAGACCCCGGAAAAGATTTCGGATACCCCAGAAAAGATTTCTGAGACCCTAGAAAAGATTTCTGAGACCCTAGAAAAGATTTCGGAGACCCCGGAAAAGATTTCGGAGACCCCGGAAAAGATTTCGGATACCCCAGAAAAGATTTCTGAGACCCTAGAAAAGATTTCTGAGACCCTAGAAAAGATTTCTGAGACCCTAGAAAAGATTTCGGAGACCCCGGAAAAGATTTCGGAGACCCCAGAAAAGATTTCGGAGACCCTAGACGTCTCAGAAATCTTTTCTGAGTAATTGAGCTTGACGAACGTCCACTGAACGTCTGTTACATTACACCAAGCTTGCAAACGTACCACATTCACTATGTGTAATATATCATACACGAGGAGGAGTGTTTCATCAGGATATTCGAACACTGAGACGTTTGTTGAAAACCGAGGCGAAGCCGAGGTTTTTGAACAAACTTCGAAGTGTTTGGATATCCTGATGAAACACTCCTCCGAGTGTATGATATAGCATCTCAAACAAATCAGTATTTTAAGAGAAAATCGGGTAAAAGTTTGCTTAATTTATGTAATTTCCTCCTCCGATATCCAAACCACCGACACGGTACTGATTTTCTTTGCGTTTTCTCATGAATTATTAATGAGTTTGAGATGTATACGTAACGTACCGCTTATATCAATATGGTAGTACAGTGCTAAAGTATACAGTCACATACTGTATCTAACACACAAAACTTGCCAATAAGTTACTACTGTAAACAACTTATAATGCTGTTTATAAAATAAGGTGTCCTCTACGCACGCTCTGATTGGCTGGGCCCCGTGCATTTATAAGAGCATGAAGATCATGAATGACGAAAAATGGCGTGGAGTGGCGTAGGATGGCGTCACCTGGCGGGAAAATTCGGCGAACTTTCAAAACTATCCCACTTTTAGCTTGTTTTTTCTTCTTATTATTTTATAAAACAAATAAAACATACCGCTCCTGTGCATATGTACTCTTATAAAGGTTCGTTTGACGTCATTTGAACACGAAAGAAGTGTAAAGGCACTCGGCTATCGCCTCCTACCTCTACTCAACTTCTTTCGTTTTCAAATGACGTCAGACCTTTATAAGAGTACATATGCATGGAGCTTTATGTTTTATTTGTTAAATACAACTTATAAGTTGTATACATGTACATCAATGTATGGAAAATTAAACTTTGATATGGTAATGAAAAATTGGACAGGAATAAATCAAACTATGATGAAAACTTTCTCTGCCAGTTCTGCTTCTGATTGCAAGTGACGATTAATGAGAAAGATTATTCTGAGTTTGTTTCATTTCAAGATGACTAACAATCTACGGTAATAATAAATAGCATTATTATATGGCTGGGTTTGTTTTCCGGTCCTTCGCTCGAAACGTAACGTTAAACTCCTACGTTCTCTGTTTCGGCAGTATATCTATCCTTACTATATTTCGATTATATATATATATATATATATATATATATATATGAAGAATTATGTAGACCATTTCAAAATCTTTTAACTACAGCTCCTAAGCATAGCGTAATGTAAGTTTATTTTTGTTATTGTTTTATCTTATAGTGTAAAATGTATTGGCAAAACAAAGGAGACTATTTTTGCGTTGTGGTGGACAGATATACAAAGAGTAAAAAGGTAGAACTTGGATTGGTCTTAAAATGTATATACTGCATGCACTTCCCAATTGAAAGTTTTCCTTGAATCACATAATATTCTTAGATGATATTATACACTTAATGTCTGCTCCCGAGGGAAACAGTTAGTTTTGTTTTGCCGAGAGTCTAAGTGTTTCCCGAGACGAAGTCGAGAGGAACATCGAGACTCGAGGGAAAACAAAACTAATTGTTTCCCGAGGGATACGACATTAAGTACTTTGAAGTAAACTCTGCTATGGCAGAAAACAAAGAGTTTTTGAGCCTGAATTTAGAGGTCTGGAAACAAATCGGTTGCCATGACGGCTAAATAACTTAAATTAGCTTTCGTAGTTAGGTGGTCTCGCCGTGGTGGTCTGTATATGTGTGGAAAGTTATGAGAAATTTCGATGTATATAAGTTTAAAGATATACACGATATAAAATCTTCCACAATTCTGCCTTCCTTATCTTACGGCATCACACGCCTTAACTGTTCGCTAGGTGTTCAACCTTAGTAAACCCTCCCACGCCGGCTAACTACAGGCTAAGACATAATTCACTAACGTATATGCTTGGCGGAATGCGGATCGGTGGGATGGAGTGTCAGTCAGTATGACCTCGTCCCCCGGGGCATCGTGCCCCCACGGCGGGACGAGGTCGGGTACTCTGCCAGACTGCCACGACGAGCCAGGATTCAACAGTTGCAGGCAGGGTACTCCTCCGAACCAACGGAACCTCCTCTATCCCAAGGTCTACAAAGTCATCCGTCTAACACGGGGGGAAAATTACAAGTCACACATATAAGTAAAGAGGTACTCACCCAGCTTGAAGGGACTCCCCGTACCGACAACGTAGAGATTAGGGACCTTAAGATGCTAGGACGACGGCGGCGGTTAAAAAGCAATTCAAATTTCAGCATTAAAAAGAAGTCACGGTTAACTGACTACTGTATTCTATACTTGAAGCTTGTTTTATAATTTTCAAAGTGTTAAAACGGTTGCAGTGTCTTTGTTAAGGCAATATCAGACAACAGTTCTCATCACCCCACGAGTCAACGTCGTCCTGAAGACGTGAAACAGAGGCATAGCCAGAAAGGGGTCCGGGGGGCCGCCCCCTTCTGGCAAAAGTGCTGCCCCCTGAGAAAATTTGGCTTCATATGCCTCAGTTAAGCTGCCCCCCCCCCCCCCTAGGTTTTTCCTGGCCTCCCTTGACAAAAAATCCTGGCTACGCCTCTGACGTGAAAATGCTCTGAGTGGCGTTGTATACAGAGCGAGGACGGTGTTCAGATTACTCTTGGGACTAAGAATTTTCATTATCTTTGTTTTGCAAGAAGAATGGCTTTGTTTGAAGGACGTCGTCCTCGAAGTTGCCGTCGTAGATTTTAAGGTCCCGATTAATGACGAGTGACAACGGATCACATGGACAAGACCACCAGCAAAGAAGGCAACAAGCCAGGGGAAGCAAGCCACAAGTTTAAGCCCCAAGCTAGGCTGATGATACAGACACACCGGCTAAAAGAAAAAACTACGAAAAAACGGAGGAGGGGAGGAAGGAGGAAACGCAATTCGAAAGTAAAATGAGCCAAGGCTATATATAATATAGGAGACCCCGGGGCCCCAGGACCCTACGGTACAACCGCGGACACCGCTCCACGTTAACTTCTTTTATTATGATAATAAAATACATGAAAACACGAAACGATAGCCGTGTTTTCAGATCTGATAAAGCACGTACTGCAAATGTTTTGAATAACTTCAAAAGCAATTCATTTGGTAAGTTCATTGGCGTAGTAATTTTGAAAAAAACAAACCATGCACATGGCACAAATTTCTTTTGTGTTTTCCTCATGAATTATTGATGATTCTTGAAAGATTGAGTAAAACTAAGTAGGATTGAAAAAGGTTAATACCGAAGTGTTCATACAGTCAAAATGGAAATACCTCTGTAGTTAGATGTGTATTACTGTATTCCTGTAGCCGCTACTGAAGCGCGAGGAATATTCGTCTGTTGGTATCTATTTGGGATAAACATCCATTGTTTTATGATTAAATGCCATTTAAAGCTAAATTCAATTTTGTTCCCAGAGCCCACGTTCCCCACCCATGAAACGAGAGACTCTGGGATAATCCGTTTCGCATCGATATTTCATTTGCTGATGAACACAGTGAACTCTATATAACTCTTCTTCCGTATAACAAGAATCCTGTGATGGCGTGAACGGATTATCCCAGAGCCTCTCGTTTCCCGCCCGCTGGGTATGGGGAACGTGGGCTCTGGGAACGAGATTGAGCTAAATAACCTAAATTATACTAATTTTGTACAGTTTTCAACAAAAAAAATTTCTCGGGCTTCGGTAGCGGCTACAGAAATACAGTAATACACAACGAACTACAGAAGAAGAAGAAGGAAGGTATTTCCATTTTGACTGTAGTTTGTTTTTTCAATATCTCAGTGATGACATTGTCGTTCTGAGCCAGTACGGTGATCGTGACAACAGGTTTTCTGCTGTCCAATAACCACGGGCTCTAACTCCTTGATGACTGATCAACGAGGCATTTGTCTGAGAGACCTGATTGATTGTCTAGAGATTTATGGTGGAATTTTATGTCATTTTTTTCACCAATGTCAACAATCTTGTATGTTTAATCAGTAGGAATAAAAGGTGAGGTAATACGAACAACAAATTGCTGCAACATTGTTGCGTTGCAAGTTGAATAGCGTTGTTGCACGTATTACCACCCACCTTAATGGGCATATGATTCGAAAATTAAGTTTGTCTTATTGAAAAGAATATTTAAAATGATAAAATAACATATTTTGCAATTTTTGGTTTCCTTGCTTCGTTTTTGAGATATTCCAGCTTGTTTGATATGCAAATGACACAACTTTTTACGTCACATGTGCATAATGAATTATCAGAAAAAGTTACATATCTTTGCTATTATGAAAACATGGGCTTAACTCAAAGGAAGCATGTGCGTCTTTCTACCCACAACGCCAAACATGTAGAATCCCAAGTGATTTCGTTTCACAATAGCAAAGATATCTAACCTTCTCTCGGTAACTCATAATACTCATTATGCACGTGTGGCGTAAAAAGTTGTCATTTGCATATCAAACAAACTGGAATATCTCAAAAACGAAGCAAGGAAACCATAAACTGCAAAAGATGTTATTTTATCATTTTAAATGTTCTTTTCAAGAAGACAAACTTAATTTTCGAGTCAATATGCCCTTTAAACATATTGTCACGCAACAGTGATTTTGTTGCAAGTTGAATTAGCATGTTGCAGCAAGTAGAACTGGAAGATTAAACTAGAATTTTTTCAGCTTGCAGCAAAATCGTTGTTACGTGGCAATGTTCAGCAAAGTTGCGTTAAGTTTGTCTTATTTGAAAGAACACTTAAAATGATAGAGTAACATCTTTTGCAGTTTTTCGTTTCCTTCGTTCTTGAGATATTTCAGTTTGTTTGATATGCAAATTAAACATTTTGAAGTCATAACGTGCATAATGAGTTATCGAAAAAAGTTATATAGCTTTGCTATTATCAAACCAAATTAATTCAAAGGAAGCATGTGGGTGTGTTTCGTCCAGAACACTAAACATGTAGATTTTCAGGTAATTATTTTTGACAATATCAAAGATATATAACCATTTTCGATAACTCATTATGCACGTCATGACGTCAAAATGTTTAATTTGCATGTCAAACAAACTGAAATATCTCAACAACGAAGCAAGGAAATGAAAAACTTCAAAAGATGTTACTCTATCATTTTAAGTGTTCTTTCAAATAAGACAAACTTAATTTTCGTTTGATTTGCACTTTAAGAACAGGCTGAACGTATTTTATTAATTATGCATAATATGTTAATAATTAACTAATTATTCGCATATGATGCATAGTTAACTAATTCTTGATTTATATTCCAAGGCTCTTCACTACAACATGGAAATATTTCATATGAGGGAAAAACAAATCCCAGTTGATACTCTGGAACTGAAAGGTATAGAATACACTTACTTTATCCGTTTATTTGTATAGGTAATAGCATGGTTTCGAGTGCAATTTGGAAAAAACATGCACGAGTGAGTTTTTCAAAGACTGTCAAAATTGCACGAGTCCGAAGGACGAGTGCTATTTGAGGTCTTTGAAAAACTCACGAGTGCGTGTTTTTTCAAAATTGCACTCGAAACCATGCTATTACTTATTAATAATATACATGAAAATGTTAGACAAAATGTTCTTCCAGCTACGAAGTTACATACCACTCATTGCTCCACTTCCCGAAGCTTTAATGGTTGAAAACTGCTTCATTTTGTTCACTAAATACGTCAAACGTTTTACTCATATCATCTAACCTCTTTTAGTCTTCTTGCAGGGCTTTTATGACAATATTAAAGCAAAGTTCACTCTGTATTTCATCGAAATGTTCTTCGACAACTTTATGTTTTGGTCGCCATATTGGATTTTCGCGTGAAGGAAAAACCATCCTTCAAAATCCGCATAGGCATTTCCTTGGTTTTCCGGTAGTTACCGGGTATTTATTAGTAGAGATGAGCCGATTAATCGGTTAAGCCGATTAATCGGCCGATAATCGGCCGTTTTTCAATAATCGGTAATCGGCCGATTGCCGATTATTACCGGGTTTCATATTTCTGATAAAAATACGTGAAAATATGCGTCGTCTTCTTGTTCTCGAAGTTTGGGTGCGCCTATAACGCAATCAGTGAAATCTCAATCTCACGTTTCTCGCTGTCGGAACTCGACATTCGAGTGATTCGACAATAACAACTGACAAAAATAGATGCCAAGATGGCGATAAGGCGTTCAGTGACAAGTGTACACGTGTTAGCGTTTGTACTCGAATGTTTAAGTTTCAAAACTCAAAAGTGCATGTTTCAGGCTCTTTTTCATGTTTGTTTTGTATTTTCATTTTTCACAGATTTTAAGGTGGGGCAGGCTTCATCTATTGTATTGGGCGTGGGAACTGCAAAATATTCGACTGGAAAGCAGTAAAAATTAAATGAATTATAAAAAATGCTTATCGAACTTAATTGAAAAATAAATTGTACTAAAGTTGCGTATTACGGCACATAGTTGAAAACTTAACGAAGCGACACAATGTGATAAATTAGCGCGACATTACTGCGCTTTCCAGTTGAATATGGATCGCGCCGTTGTTCGTTTGAACAAGCATGTTATGACGTAATACAAAACATCTTGTCAAGGCGTTGTAATATAATGTTCACACGGAGAGAGTAAACTGAAAACACATCAATCAAATTTACAATTTGGTTGCTTTTCAAAATTCCTTTCAAAGTACATTTTATTGACTTAAAGAAGGCCTTTGATACTATTGACCACGAAATTCTACTTCGTAAACTTGCAAACTATGGAGTCGATATAGATGCCCTCAGGTGGTTTAATTCTTATCTAAGCAACCGGAGCCAAAAATGCAGTGTAAATGGTTGTTTGTCTAATGCTAGTGAAATTAGCTGTGGGGTACCTCAAGGGAGCATTATTGGCCCTTTGCTTTTTTTGATTTACATCAATGATCTGCCGAACTGCCTCTGTAAGGCCTCAGCTAATTTATTCGCAGATGACACAAATATAAGCCTCTCTGCTGGAAGCCTAGGTGAACTTGAGCCTGAAATAAACTCGGAATTATACAATCTTAATTGTTGGCTGAAAGCAAACAAACTAAGCTTAAATATAGCAAAAACTGAGTTTATGGTTATAGGCTCAAGGCAGAAGCTTCGCACAGAGGAAAATAATCAAATTCACATTGAAATCGAAAGTAAAAGGATTGAGAGAGTTGGTCACACCAAATCATTGGGACTTACTATTGATGAACGACTCTCTTGGTCAAATCATATTGACGAAATGTGTAAGAAAGTTTCCTCAGGTGTTGGAGCCCTTAAACGAGTAAGATCGTTTATCTCCACAAATACTGCAGTTCAAATTTATAATGCATTAATTTTACCATATTTTGATTACTGTAGTCCTGTATGGGATGGCATATGTAATCAATTTAGTGATAAACTGCAAAAACTACAAAACCGTGCTGCCAGAGTGATTTTGAAAACTGGTTACGAGATTAGCTCAAGTGTGGTTCTAAATACGTTGCATTGGGACACGCTTGCTACTCGTCGTAAAAAACAAAAGGCCACGATAATGTTTAAGTCTCTAAACAACCAGGCCCCGGAATACCTGCAAGACATGTTTATTCCTCGGAGCACAGTTTATTCCTTAAGAAATTCGGAAAGGCGACTCACATTACCCTTGCCACGTACAGATTATTTGAAAAAAAGTTTTAGCTATAGCGGGGCTGAACTATGGAATAATCTGCCTCAGCATGTAAGGAATATGACCTCGTTTCGAGAGTTCAAAAAAGAAATAAATTACTTATTCTGAACATCGGATTTTCACACGGCAATCACGTAAAACAGTATTTTTTTGTTTAACTTCTCTACTTCTTTTTAGTGTAATATAATTGTAATATATTTAATTAGTCTTACTCTTGTTAATTTCCTTAGTTATGTAAATAGTTATACTGATGATTTTACCGTGTATAAATAAATTATGTATGTATGTATGTATGTATGTATGTATGTATGTATGTATGTATGTATGTATGTATGTATGTATGTATGTATGTATGTACAAACCTGCGAAATAGTTAGCGCTTCGAGTTTGAACGCAAATGGTAATATTTCGTCAATAATTCGAGTTTGTAAGGTATTTTACTGAAGCGCGACCTTTCACGTGAGTTCTTTCTTCTGTATTTACTATTTTAATATTATTTAACACAACGCTTAAATTGACAACATGTTTCGTATTACATCATAACATGCTTGTTCAAACGAACAAACTTCGTGACAAAACTAAAGGCATCACCGGTAAGCGCAGTAAATCGAGACAAAGTATAATAGTTTATATTCTCGGGTAAAATTGGCGGAGTCAAGCGACAGACAAGTACTTTGAATGTGAGAGAATTCGTCAGCAATTAAAGTAATTTTTGACGCGAAAATAATCGGCTTTGGTCGATTAATCGGCCGATTATGTGTCATGATCGGCCACCGATTAATCAAATCGGCCGATCGGTATTTTTTGGTGATCGGCTCATCTCTATTTATTAGCCAATCAGAATGCTTAATACTCATTGAAATTTGCACTGTATTTCATTTTTCTGCACTGTATTACACCTTTTCTGCACTGTATTACATTGAAATTGCACTCCTCTCGACCAGTCAGGATGCAGTAATTTTGTCATGTATATTATTAAAACTGAAAAAGTCTGTTTTCACTCTCATGTTTGGGCTTTTTATATATTTATAATTTTTGGCACTTTTTGATAGGAATTGCTTAATATTATCATCAACTAAAGTTTCATCTTGATGCCTTTTTCGTCTGCTAAAGTTGGTTTACTGTTCACAGGATATTCACACCTCAACCCTAAGACACGCTAAGATGTTATTTAACAAATGGATTACATTTTTCCGTGTGTGTGTACTGTAATAGATCATAGGGACATCACAGCGTGTAAAGAACAAAATAGTACGACACGAGACGAAGTCGGGTAGCGTGACTGTTGTTCTTTACACGCTGTGACGTCTTCTGTGATCTATTACAGTACACACGCACGGAGAAATGTATTATAAAATAACATGTATACTACGCGAGCCCTGATTGGTCAATTGCCGTGTTTGGATCAGAGTATCCAAACACGGAAAATTCCCGCCAAAACGATTTTTTGAAAATGTCGGACAGTCTATCATATTCACTTGTGATTATTTTATAAAAGAAATACCAAATGTTTTTTTCCGTGTTTGGAGACTCTTATCCAAACACTTGGGAAATTGCTCGACTTTCGAAAAGCTAAAAACACTCGCCTACGGCTCGTGCTTTCTTACGCTTTTCTCCAGTCTCGCAATTTCCCGCGTGTTTGGATCAGGGTATGCAAACACGGAAAACCATTTGATATTTCTTTAATCTATTGTTTTATACAATAAAAACGTCAAGTGGTTTATTAAAGAATTTCTGGGGCATGAAAAAAGAAAAACAAGTCTACTGACGTGATCTGACGTGATTTGACGCCAGCTGTGCGTGCGTCCTTTAATATAGATCACGGTCAACAACCAATGAAAATGCACACAGAAGTCGCGTTATTGTATAAACAGTGATTCAATTTTTGAATACGAAGAGGGTTTGCTCTGAACTTTAGACATTCTTGTTTAGAGAAACTTTCCCGAACTTTCGCTGTTGCGTCACTTCGCAAACTCTTGCGTGTCCCTGGGTTGACGTCATTTCCTGTGAACAGTAAACCACTTTAGCAGAAGAAATAGGAATCAAGATGAAACTTCAGTTGATGATAATATTAAGCAATTCCTATCAGAAAGTACGAAAGCTTACGAAATATATCATACACGAGGAGGAGTGTTTCATCAGGATAACCAAACACTGAGACGTCTGTGTTTCCCTCATGAATTATTAATGAGTTTGAGATAAATATATAAAAAGCCCAAATATGAGATACAATAGGCGCTTTAACGTGGTTAAAGAAACTCAAGTCTTGACTGCCTTAGCATTTTGCAGTTGATTTCACATTACTTTTCCGCCCTTTGTGTTGCGAGGTTCGTTGGGAAGTTCAGATATTCGTTCGGAGGTTCGGAATTACGTTGCCAAGGTTGAAAAATTATCCAATTAGAATGAGTTTTGATCCAAAGCTCGCAATTTGATTGGATAATTTTTCAACCTTGGCAACGTAATTCCGAACGAATATCTGAGCTTTCCAACGAACTTCGCAACAAAATGCGGAAAAATAATGTGGAATCAACTGTAAAATCAAATTTTTTTTTTTTATTTTTCAGAGGCTATCACTGCGTTCGCATGGGAACCCCACGGTGACAAGTTTGCGATTATTCATGGTGAAAATCCGAAGATAAATGTCAGTTTTTATTGCTGCCACAAAGGAGGACGAACAACACTTCTTAGTAAGCTTACTGTCGTTTGATTGGTAGATTTTATTGAATAGAATTTCAAGTTTTCTGAAAGTGTTTTATTACGTTATTCACCTTGCAATTTTGTTTTATTTACAACGAAATGACTGGTGTAATGATTGGTTTTATTCCATCTTTGACCTTATGAAAATATTCATATAAACTGTATTCTTGTTTAGAAACATTTGAGAAGAAAACAGTTAATAATATATTTTGGTCGCCGCGTGGTCAGTTCTGTGTCCTGGCTGGTCTTCGCAGGTTAGTTAAATTCAGGCTATGCACAGGGTAGTTAGTAGGGGGCCCCTAGCCAAGGTACCAGGCTAGCCTCCCTAAGATCTACGACGACGTCTTGCAAAACTAATCTTGTTGCTAAACAAAGAGAATGAATACTTTTTCATCCCTATAGTAATCTCAACACCGTCCTCGTTCTTTATAAAATGCCACTTAGACCATTTTCACGTCTTCAGGATGACGTCAACTCACCAAAAATGAGAACTGTTGATTAAGATTGCCCCCAATACCGACACTACAATTATTTTAGCAATTATATTGGGGCGTTTTGGAAGGCGTTTTAGAAGTTGTTAAACTAGCTTCAAATATAAAATTAATAGTCAGTCGCTACTGTTTTTTAATTAAATTATATAATTTATGTTGCTTTTTAACGACTGTCATTGTCCCAGTATCGTAAGGTCCCTAATTTTTTCTTCCTAAATGTACTTATGACCTGTTTACAGGGAGGTAGGGTTACTCTAGCACCCGGGTCAACTTTATTAGACGTGCTTACCAAGCACTAATAACAAGAAGCCTGGAACTAGTAAAAAGTTGTCCCGGTAGGCGAATTATCCCTACCAAATGCGTTTACAAAGACAAAACATAACCCGGCTACTTGGGTAACCCTAGTGAGTGGCGTGATAGGGCTACACCCTAGCACCAGGATTACCCTAGCGTCCTTGTGAACACGACAAAAGAAAAACAAGAAATGTACGAGAGCTAGGGTAACTCGGGTGCTAGGGTAACCCTAGTCCGGTACCCTGGCCCAATTTCAAAAGAAATATGGGCCAGGTAACCTCTGATCTCATTCTCGCGTCATCAGGGCTAAATCCACTTATGACGATTGCAGTTTTACTCATAGCCAATAAAAGCGCGCGAAAATTTCAACCAATAGGAAAGCAGAAGTTTTTAGTGGTTACCCAGGCTAGGGTAACCCTACCTCCTTGTAAACAGGCCCTTAGAGTTAGACCTACTCCATTCTTACACAAACTCTTGTTATATTGGTTCCCGTACATTTTTAGTTCACTGACTATTCTATGTGGTATTTTAGCATGAATGGAACAATGGAGTTTTATGATCTCAACGAGGTCACGTGTATGAATGTTGGTGAGCATTTTACCGCTACTGATGTTGAATGGGACCCATCAGGACGATATGTGTCGACGTCTGTCAGTTGGTGGGCGCAAAAGGTGAGCCGAGAATTATCTCGAGAAATTTTTGTCGATATCTTCCCGTTCCGATTTCTAAATACGAGGCGAAGCCAGTACAAAGATCAGTGGGCGAAGCCACAGAATAAGGATCAACCAGAAGTCCGACTCGCGGAAAAAAGTGTCCCATTATTTTTATGCGCATGCACCGGTCGGCCATATTGAAAGTAAGTGCCCCCGGAAAATTAGCCTTCTCGTCCTTGCGACCCTCGGGCTCCTGTAGTCAATTACTCTTGGTCGTCTTGTGACCTTTTAATTAACTTCATATTGTTATCTATATATATATAAATAATATTTAGTTAAGTAAATAAGTAATTTACTTTAGAAAACGATTCTGTGGAGATAAAATTCTTTGACCACGAGGTTATTATAACTTCAGTCCGTGGCAAAAAAGTCCTGTACTTACGAAGCGGGTTTTACATTTCTCGATTTTGCCGACACATTTGTTTGTAGAGAAAGATGACTAACAATTTCGGAACTACGCATTGTTGAAATACATCGGGTACGTATGTTGTTAGAAATTTTATACGCTTTCATTCGATATATAGTTCAAATCATAATGTTACCTGTAACTTTTTAAAATGTTCAAAATGTTCTGATCATTGACCATAAAAGTTTTAATATTTTTTCATATGTTCAAAATGTATAATCACTAATTTGCACCAAAAACGTTTTCGACTTCAACTAGAAATCTGCAAACTTTTCCACTCCTTTCGTATTTGAATTTGCTTCTGTTCTAGAAATATCTTAGGTTCATGCCAGAAGTCTTTCTGAGGTTATAGCAAACACCAAAACAACAAAAGGCAAAACAAACTTAAGAAATTCATTCATTTCAGACGGTCCACGTCAAAATAATGTTTTTTTCATATTTTAAAATACTTCCCAGCAAGAAAATTAAAAGTTCTGACATGAATAGCACTTGACAGTACCCTTTGTTTAATATCTTGTTCAGGGATGTGCGTTTAGTATTTAAAAACAAAATCCAAAATTCTATAACACTTGTGAGGAGTCCATTTCCCATTGTATAATTCTTATTTTACGAACAATGGTGAGAACGTTTCGAACATTTTAAAAAGTTACAGGTAACACTAAAATTTGAATTATATACCAAATGAAAGCTTATAAATTTTCTAACAACATACGTACCCGATGTATTTCAACAATGCGTAGTTTCGAGATTGTTAGCGATCTTTTTCTATAAACAAATGTGTCGGCAAAATCGAGAAATGTAAAACCCGCTTCGTGAGTACAGGACTTTTTTGCCACGGACTGAAGTTTTAATAACCTCGTGGTCAAAGATTTTTATCTCCAAAGAATCGTTTTCTAAAGTAAATTACTTATTTACTTAACTAAATATTATTTATATATATATAGATAACAATATAAATTTAATTAAAAGGTCACAAGAAGGCCAAGAGTAATTGAATACAGGAGCCCGAGGGTCGCAAGGACGAGAGGGCCAATTTCCCGGGGGCACTTACTTTCAAAATGGCGCCGAGATCGCGAGGCCGACATTCCCGAGGACGCTTACATCAAAGGTGCCGACACTGAGTTGGACTTCTGGTTGATCATTATTCTGTGGCGAAGCCGATTTTTTTATGGGTCCGGCAATCGGAACTCGTTCAAGAAAACTAAAGGGCCGGCAATCGGTTCCAGTACCAGCGCAGCCAGATTCCGATTACACGTAATTGTCTTAACGCGTGTTTGCTTGTTGTCTTATATTAACCACAGGCGCCCAAATTTCAAGGTGTGTGGTAGCCCGCAGTGCGGGCGTTTTAACGGTAATATTTGAAAATATAAAACCCGTAAACAAACAAACAAACAAACGAACGAATTTGTCTTAAATATCAACATTATGTGAATAAAATCTACTAACCTCGTCAATATGATGTCTTGTCTCATGTTTTATTCGTCGTCGAGTTGATTTGCAGCGATTTACGGTGAGTTCTTTGCGACGCCGTTGCTTCCCACTTCGGCGACTCTTCGTATTAACCTTATATATTAGAAAGGCTGCATACTTCAGCGAAGACACCCCGAGCTCAAAGTCAAACATCTCCGCTCAAAATCGTCGCTCGACTATAATTCTTTCATGAGCGCATAGCACGAAGGTTGGACTTACCATAGAATACGGTTTGTTGACAACTCGTGGAATTTTCGCCATGTATGAACCCATTACCCTTCTCAAATTCATCAGTTTCAAATGTCCTCAGAGCCGTGGCGACGAGTTCGTTCGTGTTCTGAGTTGAACAAAACACGCCCCTGCCCGGGGTGGGACAGTCAAGTTATGCACATGAATTACGGGGGGGGGGGTAATTGCGCGGCTTCAGCGCGGTCGGCTGCCTGAGACAATAGCCAAGGGTCAAATTTATTCAAAATTGTCACGAAATTCTCTTATCGGTTCGATTCTCTTATCTTATTTAACCAAACAAGTCCGGCTCATGTAAACAGCCCCTATGAATAAACTGCATGCTTACATGGGAAGCGTGATGGTTTGCCTTAATTTGTCTCATTCCATCTTATTCCGTCTATATAAAAAAGAAGTGGTTTCTATACTGAAAGGCAATAAATGTCGAATGTAAAACTTAAAGGTAGACTGCTGCATAGGCAATGTTTTCGATATGACAAAAGCAAAGCAAAAACCTTTGTAAACTGCCAAAATTTTAGTAAAGAAATGCTGACGTTTTGAGCGACGGATAGTGCTAGTGGTCAGTGATAGAACAGAAAGAAATTCGCTATGTTTCAGCTGCCTCCTCCGCAGGCCTCATTGCATCATGGATAGGTCACACTTTTGAGAGGGCCTGCCAGATCCTGCAAACAAAATGGTGACCGATCCCATTATGCACAGCGAGACTGGCCCTTAGAGGCAATAGTTTTCAGAGGGCCTGCAAAATCTTTCCGGCCGCAGCGCTGTTCGACAAACGTACGTCCAAGTTCTAACACTGTGACCCACCAGGAAATTCGGTCTAAACTTTCTTACAGATCATGACAATGAAGAAACCAATATGTTTTAGAATTACCGACCTTCTGCCAACAGTATTTTTAGCGACAAAAGGGAATTGAAGGAAAAAATATCTGCCAAACAAACGGTCAGGAAAGTACAGGTTTTTCTTTTCGTTTTTTTTTGGTTTATTTAGCTATCGAAGACTGTCAACTGACCAAGAGTTAATGAGATTTAATTTTGTTAAATTGTATGCTATCGGTGTAGCGTAATTCGAGTTTAAGTTGTTGTGCAAACCGAAAAAGTATAAACTCAAGAGTCTTCGGGTAGACTAAAGTCCATTTTCGTTGATTATTCCGCCCGAAAGTTGACAAAGTTCAACCGTTATTACTTTTTTCAACAATTCCTTCATTTTAAAGCTAGGATTCGTATGTCATAAGTCTTCAATAGCCTTCAAAATCTTTGGATATAGACCTTATTCAAAAATGGCCGCCGAATTAAAATTCTTTTATATACATATAAATTAGCCCTTATGAACTCGTTTTCATGTGTGAAATTCAAAAGAATTCTTACTGTAAAACGAGGTCATAAGAGCTAATTTATATGCATATAAAAGAATTCTAATTCGGCGGCCATTTCTGAATAAGGTCTATAGCCATGGCTATTAAGAGTGGATAGTTAATTATGCAAATGTATTCCGTGCCAAGTTTTGGCAAATTTTTTACAGGATCTTGCAGGCCCTAAATTCGGCGTGTGTGACCTGTCCATGATGCAACGAGGGCCTGCGGAAGAGGCAGACGTTTCAGGCCGCGCTGATACTGGAATCAATTGCCGGACCTTTAGTTTTTCTTGAACGAGTTCCGGATACCGGACCTATACATGGATCGTGAATGTCGACTGCGCATCAGAATGACGCGTTCTGAGTCGGGATAAAACTTAACTAGAAATACATGAACGCAACAACCCCTCGCCCGCTTTATATGCATTTTTTTAACCCCCCTACCCCCCCCCCCCTAATTTCTGTTTTTTGTTGTATTATAAATGACACAGATCAGAAAACATCCCAGAAAATTAGTAATAGCAAGGTTCATCTGTAGTCATGTATTGACACACCGAAAGAACATGCAAAGTCAATATTAAAAAAAACAAAACACAACGAGATGAAGCAAATGACAAATTTTTATTCAAAAATATATAATATATAAACAATGGCCAAGAAAAGACACAATGTCAACGTCCTGGCGTTCAAAGACAATTCTAGACAAAATATTATTTATATTAATTTCATTTTCAAGATTTCTTCCGATTTAACTCAGCTAAACTGGCAAATAGTAATACGAATCTCCTACCGTTAAACTTTCTTCTGCTTTTGTCACCACAAACACTGGCAATTCAGTCTAGTCTTTTCGGATTGTTTTCTCGTTCGCGGTTTCTTACTTTTTTTCGTTGTTGACACATAAACTTAAATTAAATATGACAAGGCATCATTCAGTTCTCTTCATGATCTAAAAAGCCGTTTGTTTCAAAATTTCGTCATTGTTCCCTCTCGAGTTATGTAGAATACACCAGAGCAAAATTCCTTACTGGCTTTGAACAGTTTCAGGACACATCCTTCTTCTTTCAATTTTACATTTCGGTCGGCATCGTTTTCGGTCTTTATCGTATTCATTTTTAGGCTTTTTCCAGTGGTATTGTTGTCTTTTTCTCGCTGCCACATCTCTTGTTAGTCTTCTTTCTTTGGTCTTTTTCCATAGTAATATTAATGTACATTTTAGCATTTTAGCTGAAACCATTTTTTCTGGCAAAGATTTCTTTCGTCATGATCGTTGAAAAGCTATTTCGTAATCCAACCGAACTTATAAATTATATATTTGCCAACGTAAATTTAAATAATTTGAATAATTTAACAGGTTAGTTACCAGTACCCTGCTATTCGAACTGCGCAAGTTGTGGATTTGATAACATATATATATATATATATATATATATATATATATATATATATATATATACCGAGAATTGACTGTAACAAAGTGATTACAGAACTTGTCAATGGTTTTAGAGCGCTCAATACCATTACCGGTAGAGCGGATAAGTTGCCTGACGATCGCTTTACTGCGTGAAACTCCGAGTAGCACAGCAAGTCTACCGAATAAATAAATATATATATATATATATATATATATATATATATATATATATATACAAACAGGTTTCAGAATTGCTTTCGGCTTTTCATCTCGCGTGTAAAGTGGACTCCACGCACGTCGAGATTAGCACCCTCACCCGGGCTCCGGGCTCCGGGCCTTCGGCCCTACGCCCGGGCTCGGGGATTAGCCCGGGGATTAACTTTATAACATCCGGCTAAAGCTGCAGTTTTCATTTGCATTTTCATTTACATTTCTGAACTCATTGTACTGAATTCCTCAGCCTAATGTTACAAATTGAAATAAGTTTTATCCCGACTCAGAACGCGTCATTCTGATGCGCAGTCGACATTCGCGATCCATGTATAGCCACTTCGTTTTTCGAATCAGCTTGTCTGTATTTCATAGACATCTGAGGACGAACACTGACGAGTGTTGAATATAGCTTCTCAAACGAATTTACATTTTAAAGTCCCTATGAAACGAAAATTAAGTGTGTCTTATTTGAAAAAATGCTTAAAATGATAGAGTAACATCTTTTGCAGTTTTTCGTTTCCTTCGTTCTTGAGATATTTCAGTTTGTTTGATATGCAAATTAAACATTTGGACGTCACACGTGCATAATGAGTTATTGAAAAAAGTCATATCTTTGCTATTGTCAAATATAATCACTTGAAAATCTACATGTTTAGTGTTCTGGGCTAAACACACGCACATGCTTGCGCTTATTTTAGTTTAATAATAGCAAAGATATATAACGTTTTTCGATAACTCCTTATACACATGTGACGTCAAATTGTTTAATTTGAATATCAAACAAACTGAAATATCTCAAAAACAAAGCAAGGAAACGAAAACTTCAAAAGATGTTACTCTATCATTTTAAGTGTTCTTTCAAATAAGACAGATTTAATTTTCGCTTCATGTGCACTTTAAAGGTACGTTACACTCCGTTCTGCGCATGTACGAAACTAATGTTTACATCTTTATTACTTGGGCTACCTGTGGTAGGCCGAGTCTAGGTTTCGGCTCGGTTTCTGTTTTTTGCGGATACTGGTTGCTAAACCATATCAGCACTATAGGTTTTGTGGTTTTGTCTAGTCTTAAGATCGTTTAATTTTTCGGTTAATAAGCTTGTTTACACCCAATCGCTTCATGGAATCAAGTACTTAGTATAAGACCATATATAGAGAATTTGTGTCGAGCGCCAATATTTGCAGAAATGCGTCTTGTTTACAAGAAATATAGTGATACCTTACTCAATATTGTAAGCTTTTCTTGCTTCCTCTTCATTACTTGTATTTGAAACGAAACATTTTTCGCGGAAGTAGAAGTAATCCGAAGAGATATCCTCGCAGAATCACTTGGTTTTCTGCAATGTCGCTCCGAACGGTCTACACTGTGCTGAGTACTTCATGTAATTATCTACGAATGTCGGATCAAGTTCCAAAACTACCTCACTTAGCTTGATTTTTCTTATTATTATTTTATAAAACAAATAAAACATACCGCTCCTGTGCACATGTACTCTTGTAAAGGCACGTTTTGACGTCATTTGGACATGAAGGAAGTGTAAAGACATGAGGTGATACTCAACTTCTTTCGTGTCCAAATCACGTCAAACGTGCCTTTTATAAGAAGAGTACATATGCACAGGAGCGGTATGTTTTATTTGTTTAATAACGTTGATCTAAACCTGATGTTTTCTTACTGTTTCTCAGGTGGACAATGGTTATTTTATTTGGTCATTTCAAGGCAAATTACTTCAGAGACATGCCGTAAGTCAGTTTTGTCAAATGCTCTGGCGACCTCGTCCACCAACCTTGCTCTCGGATGACCAAGTTCAGGTGGGTTTGTACTGTAGCATGACGCAATCAGACAGGCGCCGTTGGTAGATGCAGGGCCGCCGAGGTGGGGGGAGGGGCAGTAGGGCATTTTGTCATAGGGCCTCATACAACGTTCATACAACGTAGGTCCTCATACAACATGGAGCCTCATACAGTATAGGTCTTCATATACATCCTATAGAGCCTCATACAACATGGAGCCTCATACAACATAGGTCTTCATATACATCCTAGAGCCTCATACAACTACCAAAACCTAATACTAATGCAATGAAAAGGAGCTTCGGTTACAGAGGTGCCACGCTCTGGAATGCACAGCCAATAGAAGAAAGATGTTGTAACTTATAAGTACTCTTATTAAAGTACAATATGTTTACAAGTAAATGTATGGTTTATAATATGATTAATAGAATCGGTAATTTTAAGTAGATGTAATAAATTTTTAATGTGTAACATAGGCTAGTTTAGTATATAGTTTAGATTAATTTAATACTTATTTCTATAAACACGGCCCTTTGAAAAAACAACTATTTTTATACCCGCTGAATAGGTTACCGTGTATAAAGATTTTTAAATAAATAAATAAACATGGGTCATCATACAACATAGAGCCTCATACAACATAGTCTCGTATAACATAGGGTCTGCATGCATATACATCTTAGAGCCTCATACAACGTAGGTCCTCATATATACAACATAGAGCCTCATACAACATGGGTCCTCATACAACATAGAACCTCATACAACATAGAGCCTTATACAACATAGAGCCTCATACAACATGGGTCCTCATACAACATAGAGCCTCATACAACATTGAGCCTTATACAACATAGAGCCTCATACAACATGGGTCCTCATACAACATAGAACCTCATACAACATGGGTCCTTATACAACAAAGAGCCTCTTACAACATAGAGCCTCATACAACATAGAGCCTTATACAACATAGAGCCTCATACAACATGGGTCCTCATACAACATAGAGCCTCATACAACATTGAGCCTTATACAACATAGAGCCTCATACAACATGGGTCCTCATACAACATAGAACCTCATACAACATGGGTCCTTATACAACAAAGAGCCTCTTACAACATAGAGCCTCATACAACATAGAGCCTCATACAACATAGAGCCTCATACAACATAGAGCCTCATACAACATAGAGCCTCATACAACATAGAGTATCATACAACATGGGTCCTCATACAACATAGAGCCTCATACAACATAGAGCCTCGTACAACATTAGAGCCTCATACAACGTGGGTTCTCATACAACATAGAGCCTCATACAACATGGGTCCTCACAACATAGAGCCTCATACAACATAGAGCCTCATACAACATAGAGTATCATACAACATGGGTCCTCATACAACATAGAGCCTCATACAACATAGTCTCGTACAACAATAGGGTCTGCATGCATATACATCTTAGAGCCTCATACAACGTAGGTCCTCATATATACAACATAGAGCCTCATACAACATGGGTCCTCATACAACATAGAACCTCATACAACATAGAGCCTTATACAACATAGAGCCTCATACAACATAGAGCCTCATACAACATAGAGCCTCATACAACATAAAGCCTCGTACAACATAGAGCCTCATACAACATGGGTCCTCATACAGCATAGAGCCTCATACAACATAGAGCCTCATACAACATAGAGCCTCATACAACATAGAGTATCATACAACATGGGTCCTCATACATCTTAAGTCCTCATACAACGTGTGGCCTCCTACCTGTACAGCATAGACTCTCACACAACATAGGTCTTCATACATCCTACAGTCTCATACAACATAGGTTCTCTTAGGGCCTCGTACAACATAGAGCCTCATACAACATAGAGCCTCATACAACATGGGGCCTCATACAACATAGAGCCTCATACAACATAGAGCCTCATACAACATAGAGCCTCATACAACATAGAGCCTCATACAACATAGAGCCTCATACAACATAGAGCCTCGTACAACATAGAGCCTCATACAACATGGGTTCTCATACAACATGGGTTCTCATACAACATAGAGCCTCATACAACATGGGGCTTCAGAAATTAAAAGATTTAAAATCCAGCTCGGTACCGCAAGAGAAAATACGAGAATAGCTCCCTCAAATGCAAGAAGTACCCTTTCAAAGACCAAATAATTCAAAAATCTTTAGGCGGGCATGCGCTAGACTTCCTAACAACTATAGGATAAAGGATAAGGTTAAAGGACTGCCTCGACTACTTTGCCCCTAGCCTTCGGTCGTTTCTGAGTGAATGTCCCTTTCTTGGTTTGGGTATTCAGTGGCCGAAGAACAACGTTTGTGTATTAATGTTAAAACGGAGTTTTACGTTGTAATTACAAAATTATTTTATTTTTAAGAAAATAAAATCTGAAATCAAGAAGTACCAGAAAATGTTTGAAAATAAAGACAGAATGAGTCAGAAGAAGGCATCGAAGGTAAGTGGAGGACGTCACACTGAACAGAAAAAACTCGAACCCACAACCTTCTGATTGCCAATGAAACGCTCTAACCATTGAGCTACTGGGACTCAGATGATTTGAACGTAGGTTGAGTTCGATGTATGACTTTATATATTGTTATGTGCAAGTATGATGATATATATGATATGTCGTAATGTATGTTGTTAATTGTTCGTTGACGGTTTTTGTACCTACTGCGCATGCGAGTAGATACTATGCCGACATGCAAGGTTTTCCAATGTTAGTTAAGTAACAATAGAATCAGACCTCCTACACCGTAGGCCAAATTACTGTGGGCTCACAAGCGAGCTGGTTAGATGTTTACACTGAGATCTCAAGTTTTATTTTATTGTTCACAATGGGCTAGCTTTGTCTCAGATCGGTCTTGGATCAATCTCAAAGTGCCGTGTGAACAGCCCTTACAAACAACTTGAGCCAAGTTCGTTGGCACTTGCCAGCCCCAAACTTTCTTACAACGAAAATCCTTTATTGGAACGAGGATCCCAGGATCCACCACTATTTCCAGGTCTGAATAGAATATTCTTCGGCACCAATCAAATTTCAGATGGTTTTTCCGATCACATCCCGAGTCAGTTCGAACAGTCTAGCGCAGTAGATACATGTATAATACAATTTATAACAATCTATAACCAAGACGACCCCCAGACTTGGAAATCAATCTGCCTAAAATGTAACTCGGCGCGTCACCTTGAGAAATCCCTAACTTGTTATTGATTTGCTACTACTTTTCTTTTTTCGTTTTTAGTTTTTCTTTTTTCTTTTTTCTTTTTTCTTTTTTCTTTTTTCTTTTTTCTTTTTTCTTTTTTCTTTTTTCATTTTTTTTTTTCTTTTTCTTTTTTTTCTTCTCACCAGTTAATCTGCATATTTATGTAAATATCATCAATTTATTATTTTCTATTTTACACGGGCCCACAGTAATCGGCATAAGCTGTAGTGGTATCCCTGCAAGATTTGTATTTTGTATGTTTATTTACTAATGGCGAAGTATAATAAATAAATAAATAAAAATAAATGTACGCCGAAACGTGCTTATTTTTTCTTTTTAACACTAAGATGTAATCTTTGTAGGAACTGATTGAAAAACGCCGACGATTAATGGGTGAGTTTATGGAATATCGGCAGAGGAAAAGACACGAACACGAAGAACAGACAACTCAACGACACGAGTTGCGCAAAGGTGAGATGACGTGGCTGTACAATTAGATGGCTCCTATATACGGTAATTTGAAAAAGGATTGGTAAATGTCGTTGGCACATGCGTAAATAGCGAAGCGTACAGATGACGTCAAATTCGTGTTTGTCTGAGTTTACAATTTATTCTTGCATTCCCAACAAAAGAAAATGGCTCATTAGAAATCCCTCGAGATTCAATTTCAGTTTGCTTGTCTGAGTTTTGGTCTATAAATAGTAACTGTGCGCTTCGCTATTACGATCTTGGCGGGTTTCTATTTTGTCAGGTCAGCAAGGTTAGATATACTGCCGAAACAGAGAACGTAGGAGTCTAACGTTTCGAGCGAAGGCCCTTCGTCAGAGAGCCTTCTCTCTCTGACCAATAAGAATTCTCCGTCACCCAGCGGATGGACAACTCAAAAGCACATGGTTTTGGGGCAGGCGGCATTTCCCGTTTCCCGCCTACCGCCCCCGCCCGAACCCCCATTAGGTAGCCTTAACTCCCGAAACCCCATTAGCTAGCCTGCGTATTTTTGAGGCTTTTGATCGGCTACGTTGTTTATTCGAATGTAGCCCCTGGCTTTCAGACTCAGGCGTTTGATTGACAACTCTACGTATAAAGAAATGACATCAAAGACAAGTACTTGAACCATTATCTGTAGATCTAACTTGTTTTTTTGAGGCTTTTGATCGGCAGATGCGCCATGTATGTAAATACATTGTTTATTCGAACTTAGCCCAAGGCTTTCAGACTCAGGCGTTTGCATGATTGACAACTGTACGTATAGATCTCAGCATTTTTTTATCCCGAAATCTCGTGTTTAACTTTCAAATCTGTTTCGTCGCAGGTTGCGAAGAGTTGGAGGAAGAAGTTGATGATTTTGAAGAAGAAACTGTAGAATTCTTTATTAAAGAAGAAGAGATTGTTGTGGAGTAGTTGCTGTGTTCGTTCGCCTTTGATTTTCTTTCCTCGGTTCGTCAAAAGGGATATTCTGAAGCTCTGATCAATTCGTAAATTCTCCAGTATTTCTGAAAGGTAACCGAGGGGAGCGGTGAACTGTGGGATTGTAATCACTTGATTTACTTGCTATTCTATTAATTTTTTTTTCTGGTTTACATATCTAGTTCTGTATAGGTAAAATAGGTGTTTGTAATTTCAGTCCTAATCTCGTATTCTAATCTTGGAACATAATGTGTGGTTCGAGGCGGTACTTGACCGCCCCACACCACTACAAGAACACTGAAAACATAGTAATTCTGTGTTTGCACAGATTAACAGAATGGTGTTTAATCAGATTATCACTACCCATAACCATGTGTCATTTTGCTAGTTTTTTTCTCGTTCGTTCGTTCGTTGGTGTTGGGGTTTTTTTGTATTCTGGGCGACCGATGATTTATCTATTTCAAAAAGTAGTACATCGCATGCGTATGGGCAATGTAAGAAAACAAATCCGAAATATCAAAAGATTTGGTTTACAGAAATTTAGAAAGAAGCTCTAAGGTTTTGAGAGAAGGACTTTTGTCCAAGGGAAACCTAAAACCTTACACCTTCCTTTCAAGTATTGCAGTAGCTCACCGACTTTTTAACATTTTAGATTATTTGTTTGTTTTAATGCGTTTCGGCAATTCCACGTTTGTCATGTTGCATTTATTTAAACTTCACTTTAATGGGCGCAATGAATAAGTCATTTTCATTGTACATTTTTGTAAGCCACGGCTGTTTCTAAAACAAACTGAAAACCATCCCGAAAAAAAAAACAGTCAACGCTTTTTTTTTAAATTTAAAAGGACATTTAAAAACCAAACACGACTTGCGTAAGACTTTAGTCTCCAAGACAATTGTATAGTAATGGATTTATGAACAATCTGATGGCCGAGATAAGAGTATATGCTGCATAAGATAAGATTTACATTTTATAAAACACAACCGAACTTCAGACAAAGTCTCTTCAGTTTTTTTCAAGTGTAGACGCAAACACTTGACTCTTTTATTACAAACCTAGATTACTAACTCACATTCAAATGCGAAATAATCACAAATGCGTCATTTGAACCGCTTGTACTGAAATACTGGTTCTTGTCCGGGTGTTTCTGGGGGGTTTTTTTGCCGAAAGCAGTTTCGGTTACTTCGGTCTTCGAAAAACATCGGCGTTTTGTTGGGTTTTTTTTTCTTCTTCTTTTTTTTTTTTATTTGATTACAGTGCCTGTAAACTCAAATAAGATATTACTGAGATGGATTCTATGTAACGTGAATAGTTGAATGCCAAAATATTTTTTGCTTTGAACTTTTATTTGTTGTTATATTGAGGTTTAGTATTTCCAAAATGTTAATGAGGATGACGTCAATGTAGGCATTTGTGTGTGTTTTTTTCTTTTCTAAACCGCTTGAAGATTTTAATGAAAAAATGATAAACTACAGAATATATTATTCAAGTGATGCATATATTGCGTTTTACGGAGGATTAAACTTTATTTTCAAATTACATACACGTGTTTTTATTCCATTAACATGTCAATTGGGTAATAGGGACCTTAAGATGCTAGGACGACGACGGCGGTTAAAGAGCAATTCAAATTTTAGCATTAAAAATAAGTCACGGTTAACTGGCTACTGTATTCATACTTGAAGCTTGTTTTATAATTTTCAAAGTGTTAAAACGGTTGCAGTGTCTGTGTTAAGGCAATCTCAGACAACAGTTCTCATCACCTCACGAGTCAACGTCGTCCTGAAGACGTGAAAATGCTCTGAGTGGCGTTGTATACAGACCGAGGACGGTGTTCAGATTACTCTTGGGACTAAAAATTATTCATTATCTTTGTTTTGCAAGAAAAATTCTTTTGTTTAAAAGACGTCGTCCTCAAAGTTGCCGTCGTAGATCTTAAGGTCCCCAATATTTCTGCTGTAACGGAACACTCTGTGTGCAAATTATGCCTACATGGACGTCATCCTCATTACCATTTTGGAAATACAAACCTCAATATAACAACTAAAAGTTCAAATCAAAAATATTTTGGCATTCAACTATACACAGTAAATAGAATCTATATATATGTAGTAATATCATATTTGGGTTTATAAATACTTTAACTGCCGCGCCCTACCTTTTTCGATCATAATTCTTCACTGACCTAATGATGTTTTTGAAGATAAGATAGCAAAACTACACATTTGGAATGATTCCCTCAACTTTCCCATTTTGGCAGTTTTATGACCCTCAAAATCAAGGAAAGAACTCTACTTTACTTTTCGTGTTAGCTATTTTACAACTTTTATCTTATTTCACTTGACCTATAACCTCAACCCAAACTGCTTTGTTCTCTACAAACTATACAGAGTAGAAAGTGCAAGAAAATCTTGAATTTATGTGGGGGGAAAGATTCACATCTTTAAGATAACTATAAACTGCCTAGTGTATTTTTGACAATTTATTTTGTTTGATCTTTCGTGTCTAGTTTTCGTAACTTGGAAAGTTTTCTTTGTATGTACATAATGTATGAACGTGCATACGAGATAAAACAAACCTTAAAAAAAAGAAGAAGCCCCATTTGAGTAATCAAATACTGACGTGGCATGACTGTGTGGATGGCAATGATTCCATCTGTCTTTTTACTATTTATGATAAGAGTTAATTGTGTTGGGTTTCAATTAAGAAATGGTTTGGCCGGCTCTATTGAATATTGAAGTATTATTTGGGAAGTTGATTGGGGTTTTAAGGCAATAAGAAAAACAGAAAGGGCGCGAAAATTAACCCCTGAGCCAGCGTTCAAATGGCCAGCAAACCACCGTGAGTTTGATCAATATTTAAAATCAATGACTATTTTCGACATAATGTTTAGCAAAAGATGTTCCATGTAGTCATGCAATTACATGAGCCATGTACTATGCAACAGCGAAATAATTATAAGAGTAAACCGTATCATCTAATCGGCAGATATATAGGCCTTTTGTATAATTAAATCGTTCCGGACGAATATTACAGCCAGAAGCGATTCTCTCAACGCCCATGTTTTTATGCATATGAATCCTTACTGTTTAGTCTCGGAGCGCTCTGTAATTTGGGTCGTGATGTTGCGGCGTGTTCGTGGTGGACATTTTGCTTGGCTAAAAAGGCAGTTCTGATGTACTGATACATAATTCATGCAACACAAGTATATACTTAAGGTTACAGGATACCCTAGGAAGCCATTTCAAGAAATTTGTTACCGCTCGCTCAATTTTTTTCCCGATTTGTCTCAAATTTGCACCAAATGTAGTTAAGTATGTGACGGACACTATCGTATTATACAGTAAATAAGAAATAAAATATTGTTGCAGATATACTCATCAGTTTAAAATCACAGTACCTTCGCGCCGCGGTTTAAGGCGGTCTTTGGTTTTACCAAAAAGCTCTCAATTTATCATATTTACATTTCTCAATGTTTGTTCTAAAAAAGTGTGTTCGCATTTTTTTATAGTGGTTTAGCAGCTAGGATATTTTATTTCTCAACCTATGTTGTGGCACAAGCAATTGACAAATAAAAGCTTGTAACTCGGGTAATTTTTACATAAAACGCGCGAACACACTTTTTTATAACAAACATTGAGAAGTGTAAATATGATAAATTGAGAACTTTTTGGTAAAACCAAAGACCGCCTTAAACCGCGGCGCGAAAGTACTGTGATTTTAAACTGATGAGTATATCTGCAACAATATTTTATTTCGTATTTACTGTATAATACGATAGTGTCCGTCACATACTTAATTACATTTGGTGCAAATTTGAGACAAATTGGGGAAAAATTGAGCGAGCGGTAACAAATTTCTTGAAATGACTTCCTAGGGTATCCTGTAACCTTAAGGTTACATTAGATGATGAAGGCATATTTTTCATTGTTTTGGGAAATTGGCCATTGTGCACCAAATTTTATGGCTATGTATCTCAAATTTTCAGTCGAGAAAGCCAAATGGTTGGTTGCTGATTATGAAAATTTAAATTTAGTGAGAATTTATTTTAAACTTCCCTCGTCCATAACGAGTTCTCCACAATCGATTTTTTCCACGGAATTGATGCACAAAACTGATTTTTTAAATCTCGGGTTTTACTAGAATTTTTTCAAATTTTGTTACAATATTAGTTTTCTTATGAACTAGGGAATTACGTTTCCTAACCGCTGCCTATATACCATTTTTTTGTTAATTTTCGTACAATTTTGTAATTGTATTTTAATTATGTTTCGTTGTTGGTTGGTAAATGACGATTCTTTCCGTAGAGGAAAAACAATAAAGTACGGCCTACTTGACGGGATATATATCATACACGAGAAAAAGTGTTTCGTCAGGATATCCAAACACCGGGACGTTTGTTGAAAACCGAGGCGATGCCGAGTTTTTCTCTGAACAAACTTCGAGGTGTTTGGATTTCCTGATGAAACACTCCTCCGAGTGTATGATATATAGCATCTCAAACAAATCAGTATTTTCCTCATTAATGAGTTTGAGATGGTCTTGAAACTCAGCTAAAGTCTTTGGTCTATCTTTTTGTTCGCCTTTATGCATTTTTGTGCACGGTGCACGGTCACTGAACACATTGTATTTTAGTATAATGAACGAATTGTCCAACAGCAACGTTTCAGTTCAATCACTCAACCGTGCTATTTAAATATTAATAAACCTAAAACAAAGGATGTGCACGGTGTAACGTACGGTTCAACATAAAATCACAGCTCATTATAGGCGCTTTGAAGTTTGCCGAGTTTCCAGACCATATCTCGATTGACTATGATACCACAGACACGGTACTGATTTCCTTTGTGTTTTCCTCATGAATTATTAATGAGTTTGAGATGGTCTGGTAACTCAGCTAAAGTCTTTGGTCTATCTTTTTGTTCGCCTTTATGCATTTTTGTGCACGGTCACTGAACACATTGTATTTTAGTATAATGAACGAATTGTCCAACAGCAACGTTTCAGTTCAGTCACTCAACCGTGCTATTTAAATATTAACAAATCTAAAACAAAGGATGTGCACGGTGTAAGGTACGGTTTAACATAAAATCACAGCTCATTATAGGCGCTTTGAAGTTTGCCGAGTTTCTAGACCATATCTCGATTGACTATGCTCTAAAGTTAGAGCAAAGTGAAAATTGGGCGTTAAACTGTCGAGATATTTAGCAACGAAAAACTGACATTTTGAGCGCAGCCTTTCCTTTACTCCGATGAAGGTCTCCGCTCGAAAGGTCCGTATTTCGTTGCCAAAAATCGCGGCAGTTTACTGCCTTTTCTCTTTGGTCTAGCAAGACATCACTCTATAAAGGGTGTCCAAAAAAAAATGCCCCCCATCCGTTTTTGTACTGCATCTTCTTTAATTTGGGTACAAGAAGTAAATTTTTATATCACGCCGAAAGCCCATCACTCCTTCTTTGTTGTCTGAAATTTTCAGAGCTAAATAGCGATCTACTCGCTTCCTGGAGTCATTTAAAGAGGCAACATCAAAATTTGAACTTGTCCAAATTATGCAAATTATCTATGCTACCGACAGATTTGGAAAAATACAGGGTGTCCCAAACGAATGTCGCCCATCCCGTTTTTGACCACAGCTTTGTGTGAGTGCGGAATACAAGTTTGAATACAATAAAGTTTGAATCCAAATGAAGCAATGCGGCATCAAATCATGTGGGGTTCCTTGTGGTAATAACAATGCTCGTGAGAGCTCCATGCACATGTTTTCCATGTAGGCAGAAGTGCACTTTACTTCATCCGTCTTAAGATGGTTGGACAACAATTCACTCCCAAGGAAAGAGCATTCATGGTACTTTCCTATCATGAAACAAGAAGCCCAACAAGGACAAGGGAAGCCTTTAGGAGAAGATTCCCAAATCTTGACGTGGCATACATAATTTGGACAAGTTCAAATTTTGATGTTGCCTCTTTAAATGACTCCAGGAAGCGAGTAGATAACTACTTAGCTCTAAAAATTTCAGATAACAAAGAAGAAGGGATGGGCTTTCGGCGTGATATAACTTGTACCATAATTAAAGAAGGTGCACCTCATAAATGGATGGGGGACATTTTTTTGGGACACCCTATTTTGAGCTTTTTGCATCTAACGTTGTGTTCTAAGGATTTCGGATTCTAACTTCAACCAAAAATCTATCCTAATGGCCAACCTTCATCTTATAACTTTAAAAAGCCAAATGTCCACCCAAAACGGCCGTAAAACGATTGAGATATCCTGCCCGAGGAAGTAACCGATTTTTCAGTTAATAAACTCGTCTGCTTAAAGTAATTGGAAAAAAAAAGTTATATTGGCATGAGAGAAAAGTGAAGGAAATTAAAGTAATTTCATATAAAGCATTATGTTTTTATACTGAACAAGATTTTTCCGGCAGCTTATCTTGCTTCGAGTGTCAAAAATATTGGGACAACACTTCTAGGGCTAGGTTCAAGTGGTCGAAGCATATACCATACATATATATATATATATATAATACACTTAATGTCTGCTCCCGAGGGAAACAGTTAGTTTTGTTTTCCCGAGAGTCTTGATATATCCCAAGACGAAATCGAGGGAAACATCGAGACTCGAGGGAAAACAAAACTGTTTCCCGAGGGATCAGACATATTAAGTGTTTTGTTATATAGCTTGAGTTTCGCTGAGTAATTTCGACGTTTATCAAGGGAAAGTACACAAACGAAAAGACAAACTGAAAGACTTACCAAATTAAACATTTCGCCTGGCTCTGTAAATAATTTCACATCAAACAAACGAATATGAGTCTCAGAACAAAAGAACAGCAATACGTTTCTCCAGTTACTCTTCACACATGCTTTGAAGACCTATAAATATTCTTTTTTTCTTACCAACAAGCTTTTGTTTATAGGAAACCGTGAAGAGTTCAAAGTTCTAGCGGTCAACAATTGAAAACTACTTTTTGACCGAGCAGGCAATAAGTTCTCAATTATTGCCCGCTCGGTAGACATTGAAATTAAACTAAGATGATGTGACTACAAACCAATGAACGACAGTTATCGTTGTATCCAGCGAAACTCTAGCTATATAACATATATATATATATATATATATATATATGTTATATATATATATATAAATATATATATATATATATATATATATATATATATATATATATATATATATATATATATATATATATATATAAATTGACTGTACCGAAAAAGATGGAGACTTTAACCACAATCCTTTGCGTGCAGTAAATATTGTTTCTTGTAGAATTGTTGGAAGATATGGTTTTAAAACGATCAACTTTTGTAGGAATGAAATCCTTGTTTACTTAATCCATCATAACACGATAAACGATGTTTAGTTGTTATTTGAGTTGATTTGATGTCGCAAAACATTGTGGTTTAATGTACCGCCGCCATATGTTTTTCGGTCCCGTCAATTCCAACAATAGAAAGTCGGATTCGCGCGAAAAAAATCGCCTAGGAGAAAACAATGTGCTACCCTGCGAGTCAGAGCCCCTTTTCGACTTACGCAGGCTTCGGGGGAAAGTGGGCTCTGCGAACAAACTCGATCTTCGCCCCAAGTTTGGGGCGAGTCAGTCCGGTTTTAAACTGGTCAAACAACTTCTAGTTTATGAACACACTTTAGCAGGGAATAGCAAGTAACGCGTTAGAGCCTGGGCCCAAAATAGTATCTTGGCAACCGTTCACGCGTTCTCAAAAAGAAATATTGAGTTTGTTGGCAGAGCCCACTTTCCCCCGAAGCTTGCATAGGTCGGAAAGGGGCTCTGACTCGCAGGATAACAATGTGCATGGCTTGATAGGAAAAAGTTCTGAAAAATTATATTTTTTCCATTTAAAACGTTTTGCAGTGTGCATTTGTGCCTCATTCTAGTTCCTTGCATAGCCCATAGTTAATAGAAAATAGACATGGTTTGGAAACCCGGAAAACTTCAAAGCGGTTAACAATCAAGCTAGGATTCATGTTGAAAGGTACATGAAGGTGCCAAATCCTTTGTTTTAGGTTTATTAATATTTAAACAGTATGGTTGAGTGATTGAACCCAAGCGTTGCCATTGGATGATTGCTTCATTATACAGAAAACACAATATGTTCAGTAACCATGAAAGTGCAAAAATTTCCATAAACCTGAACAAAAACATAAAACAATGACTTTTGTGAGCTTCCAAACCATGTCTATTTTCTATTAACTATGCATAGCCCTAATGTCTGCAATATAAAATGTAATCTCGTAGGATTTGCATGCTAAAGTTGATTTTTTTATTTTTTGAGTTGACTGTTGACTAGATGTTAAACTATCGGAGAACGGTGGGGTTCAAATTTTCGACCCTTCGATTTACAGAGGGGTTCGCGGGATCGGAGACATGGAAAACAGGAGTGACTCGAAGCCATTTCCTGATCGTGATCCTAGCCCTAATAGTGTGATATGAAGTGTCATGAAAACAGCTCCCATGATATTTGCATGCAAAATTGATTTTTGTTTCATTTTTGAGTTGACCAATTACCCTCTGTTCAGACTACGGTGCTCGGGTACGGTGCTCGGACACGGGACACTTGTTCACATTCACGGTGCCTGGATCTGATAAGCGTTCACACAGAAAGCGTTTCATGGCTTTTGTTTAAGAAATGGCTATTAAAGCCGGTTTTCCACTAGGCGATTCCTTTCGCGCGAAGCGACTTTCTTTTGTTCTAATTCAACAGATTTCTGATTAGTTCCAGCTCAGAGCTCATGAGACAAAAGAAAAAGTCGCTTCGCGCGAAAAAAGTCGCCAGTGGAAAACCGGCTTAAGAAGCGTTTCATGGCTTTTGTTTAAGAAATGGCAACTATCGTGTATATTACAAATCCTGCATTCTGATTGGCTACTCAACCGTTGTCTATTCGTGATGGACAACGTTTGAGAAAAATGAAAACAAACCTGAAAAAATATGGCAGTAAACTCTTGTTTTGCAGACGTTTCGGAGAAATTTTTTGAGAGTTTGATAGAAAATTCTATCCCTGAGAAAACTAAAAACGCCACAAAATATGGCATGAAGATTTTTAATGGTAAGGAACGAAATACAATTAAACCGTATTTTATTAATTAAATCTGCTTTTACTTGTCGCTCACGAGTGGTTAAATAACACAACATTTTCGTCAGTTTGCACTAGAAAAACTGTATTTTTTAGAGTAGGTACAGGGTGTATACTAAAAAATTAGACAACTCGTCCTCGTCTATGCGCGAATAGTCAACTCAGGCTTCGCCTTCGTTGACTATTCGCTCATAGACAACTCGGACTCGTTGTCTAATTGTTAAATGGAGCACGCACGACAGCCAATCAAAAACGTTGCTATATCAAAGCTATGTTATAAAGCTATTTTGTCGCTTTAAACCTCCCAATTACAAAGAATATTGAGTAAGAAGAGTGGGCACCACTTTGAGCACTCCGGCACTATGAAAACGTGTTCACAAACGTGTTCTCAATGCTCGGTGCCCAGTTTTGACTCGTTTGAGTTGGGCACCTCGAAAAAGTCGTGTTCACATTTGTGCCCGTGCCCGGACCTGGGCACCTAGTCTGAACAGGGGTTAGTGTCAAATTATCATAAAATGCAATTCAAATTTTCCGACCCCCCGATCTATATTGAGAGGTCGAAAAAGAAAACGAAAATCAGAGCTGTTTTCATGACACTTCATACCACACTACAGTGTCAGTGCTGATAATTGAAAAGTTTTATACACTTGCAGCATTTGTGTATCTGAACAAACTACATTTATTCGTAATATGCAAATTTAATACAAATTAAAATTTCTAAACTCACTTAGAACAAAGATGTCTTCCCTTCTGAAAACTGTGCGCTGTCTAATTACTATTCAAAACTCAAGACTAACATAGGGCTGTGCAAGGAACTAGATCGAACGAAGCACGAATCTACACTGAAACGTTTTAGAGGAAAAAAACAGATTGTTTATAGATTTTTCCTATCGAGCCTTCTTGACAATCTGAAACCAATATCTTTATTTCTCACCAGATTTCAGCTATCCCACATTGATTAGATTGAGCGATGAATCGGTACACGTATAGAAACAGCGAATATCCGAACACAGAGTAAGGGTACGCGAGGCTGCTTCAATCAACTCTTATCCATAATTGCATGCTTAACCTCGATTCCCGAAATGCTATGTCTGAACCAAGGTTATGTCGACCTTGACTTCTGCTGTGGCTGTCTGTCTAAATTACCTTTAGACTTTGTTTTGGCGGATATTCTAGTATCGTGCTATATTGGTTATCGAGGTTTAAACGTTATGTAGGCATCGCATCTCTAACGGGGTCTTCATGAGCGAGTATTGATTGGTCAAAGGTCTTTGGGCTGCGTCTATAATTGTTACAACACGCTATCGTTTTTCAATGTTTGCGTGCGTGCGTGTGTGTGTGTGTTCTGTTGTGGTTGAACATCTCATTAATTTTCCAATGAACGGTGTTTTCTGAAATTCATTATAAATAGCAACAACCGCTCTTAGTCAACCGCACTTTCCATCTATGGTGTCTCCTTAGTTCTAATCTCGACTTTCATTGTTTGTATCAAAATCAAACGCCCTATAACTCGTCGAATTAGCTTTTTTGGAGGGGATTCTTTATGGTTATTAAAACACTCGTGTGTTGTGTCGTCTCGTGGAGAATCTAGTAGAGCGACGTTCATTGTAAATGAACAGACTCGTTATAGACTTTCCGGGGGCGACCATGCACTGTCATGTATTGCCTATTCGTTGCCAGCGTGCGTCAGCCGATGTGTTCTCCTGTGGTTTTTCAAATATCCCTCCTGTTGTTTTTACCGTTTTATTTCATGATTATTGCGCGAACTTCGTCTTTTTTGTCCCATTTTTTCAAACAAAAACCGGCTTACGAAACTGGATTTATACGACCGATATTGATATCCATATTTTTCGTTTCGGAAAACGCGCGATGGGAAGTTGAAGCAATTTCCTCGCTTGAGGCGAAAACTGATAAAATACTACTTTGGGGGATTTCTATTGAAAGGGAAAAGATGAGGAGATAAGTTTTGTGAAATTAGATAAGCTGGTACTCGATGGCAATCTTTCTCTTCTAATTATTCATAAGTGGGGCACATTTGGCTCTTAAAGCACTTGCTGGTATAACTACGAGCACATTCGACTGGCTTCTGGCATTTGGTTAGAACGGTGGATGGTTTATTTTCAACATTCCACGTATATATCGACATTCGTCTCGCACGATAGCTTTATATTTGCCTGTTTTTTGAAACAGCGTCAAACTCGTTTCATTTCTAGCGCCTTCGCTAATTAATATTCGATTAGTGTTTAGTACTGAACGGTGTTAGCTTTCTGCTCAAGCTGACAGACTATTCCAGAAGAAGGATAAAACACTGTGTACAAGGTAGGCTTGTTGCTTCGTCACGATTTTGAAATAGACGTGTGGGCGAGAGAAGAGAACTTTTGGGATAGTGTTAAACTATTAATAACTTTAGAGAGAGATAGCGTACAAGTATAAGTCACTTCTTTACATACACGCCAAAAACACTACGAAATAACTTAGATGCATGCTTTGGGGGGATAGTTAACGCTTTAAAACTATGGCTTTCTAACTGTGATTGTGTGATAACATAAGCTGTATACTTACGAGTGAGTATCATTTATACGACGATTGCTTTTGCATGTCAAAGATAACAGTTCAATACTTTTTGCATTCTTTCACGTTGTGAAAAATTTGCAAATCTTCGGTGGATTTCACCTGAAAAATCTTTAGTTTGTTCGACACCAACTGAAAAACGCTTTTGAATATTTTTTTGACCGTTACTGAACAAAATTTCACCTGTTTGTAATTGTTTGAATAAAATATTAACCCATGCAAGCGGCTGCTATAAAGATAATGCATGCATGAGCAGACGAAGATTTTTTTGTTATCTGGGTGTAGTTGGAGAGTGGTCGTGTTAACGAATTCGACGTATGTTAGTGTATGGTATAGTATAGTATAGTATAGTATAGTATAGTATAGTATAGTATAGTATAGTATAGTATAGTATAGTATAGTATAGTATGGTATGGTATGGTATGGTATGGTATGGTATGGTATGGTATGGTATGGTATGGTATGGTATGGTATGGTACGGTACGGTATGGTATGGTATGGTGTAGTATAGTATTGTACATATATACTGTACATATATACATATATAGTATATAGTATATAATATATATAGTGTATATAGTATATATAGTGTATATAGTATATATAGTGTATATAGTGTATATAGTATACTTATGTAGTGTATAGTATATTAGTGTATAGTATATAGTGTATAGTGTATAGTATATTTATGTAGTTTATTTCATTTAGTATAGGAAAAAAACTCGATTTGTATACCATGTAATTTATTTGCTAAAAAGGGCCGCACCCAAAATTAAAAATTTTTAAAGTGAAGTATACCATATCAAATTTTTGACGCAAGCGGGTTCTTAAAAATATTGTATTGGACAAGGGATCGAAACACCTCTAAAAGAGTCGTTTTAGGTTCAATTCATGCCTCCGAAATGACCCATTGAGTGGTTTCGAGCTGTTTAAAGTGCAAATGAAACGAAAATTAAATCAGTCTTATTTGAAAGAACACTTAAAATGATAGAGTAACATATTTTCTAGTTTTTCGTTTCCTTGCTTCGTTCTTGATATATTTCAGTTTGTTTGACATGCAAATTAAATTTAAGACGTCATGACGTGCATAATGAGTTATCGAAAAAAGTTATATATATTTGATATTATCAAATATAATTACCTGAAAATCTACATGTTTAGTGTTCTGGACGAAACACACCCACATGCTTCCTTTGAATTAATTTGGTTTGATAATAGCAAAGATATATAACTTTTTTCGATAACTCAGTATGCACGTCATGACTTCAAAATATTTAATTTACATATCAAACAAACTGAAATATCTCAAGAACGAAGCAAGGAAACGAAAAACTGCAAAAGATGTTACTCTATCATTTTAAGTGTTCTTTCAAATAAGACAAACTTAATTTTCGTTTCATTTGCACTTTAAGAGATGTTTTAATTGTTGAACGTTATTACTTTTTAATTTATATACATGGTATTTTTACACATCGTGCTGCAAATCGTGGATGCTAAAAATAGAACAAAGCTCTATGCGAAGACGAGGCGGGAAGATTATTTAATAGATATTACTCGAGACATGTATTCTCAGTTAATTGTTCATTACTTTTTTTTTATTTAAACTTATTTTAAGAAGCGTTAACTCCAACAGCGAACTTGCTCATCTAGGGTGTTGACGCTATTATACGGAATACACTGTGATGAGGTCGTTTCGCTTGATCTGCCCCAAAGTTACATGATACTGAACTCTGTTTTCATTTACGTTTTAACCCTTTGAGGCCTGGACCTCTCCTTGTGCTGAATAAAATCGTCTGGTGTTAGCGAGAATAAAATACTAAAGACTCGTCTTCAGGCTTCATAATGTTAAAGAAATAGGTTTTAACACTTTGAGGCCTGGACCTCTCCTTGTGCCGAATAAAATCGTCTGGTGTTAGCGAGAATAAAATACTAAAGACTCGTCTTCAGGCTTCAAAGTGTTAAAGAGTTATGTTTTAACACTTTGAGGCCTGGACCTCTCCTTGTGCCGAATAAAATCGTCTGGTGTTAGCCAGAATAAAATACTAAAGACTCGTCTAATTCAGGCTTCAAAGTGTTAAAGAGATAAGTTTTAACACTTTGAGGCCTGAACCTCTCCCTGTGCTGAATAAAATTGTCTGGCGTTAGCCAGAATAAAATACTAAAGACTCGTCTTCAGGCTTCAAAGTGTTAAAGAGATAGGTTTTGACTTTGAGGCCTGGACCTCTCCCTGTGCTGAATAAAATCTTCTGGCATTAACCAGAATAAAATACTAAAGACTCGTCTTCAGGCTTCAAAGGGTTAAAGAGATAGGTTTTGACTTTGAGGCCTGGACCTCTCCCTGTGCTGAATAAAATCTTCTGGCGTTAGTCAGAATAAAATACTAAAGACTCGTTGTCAGGCTTCAAAGTGTTAAAGAGATAGGTTTTAACATTTTGAAGCCTGGACCTCTCCTTGTGCCGAATAAAATCGTCTAGTGTTAGCCAGAATAAAATACTAAAGACTCGTCTTCAGGCTTCATAATGTTAAAGAGATAGGTTTTAACATTTTGAGGCCTGGACCTCTCCTTGTGCCGAATAAAATCGTCTGGCGTTAGCCAGAATAAGATATTAAAGACTCGTCTAATTCAGGCTTCAAAGTGTTAAAGAGATTGGACCTCTCCCTGTGTTGAATAAAATCGTCTGGCGTTAGCCAGAATAAAATACTAATGACTCGTCTTCAGGCTTCAAAGGGTTGACTTATATAGCCCGGCTAACCGGGTTGACTCGTGTCACGAAATTCTTTCCTCGGCCACAAAAGAGATTTTAATCAACGTTAGGGTTCGTTTACATCTAAACTAAACCAATTCTTCTTTGTACATTTAGTTTACGCACGTTTTAAAACCACAGTGAGATCCTAATCAATCGCGTGAGCCCTGTTATTACCGGGCTAGCCCGGCTCATGTAAACAGCCCCTATAAGGGGCTGTGCACGCATGGGATGGGCTATAGCATGGTTGCCGGGTTGATTTTAAGTTACGAAAATCTTTCTATGACTGCAAAACAGAATGAGAACACTCTGTGTGCTATACTTACAGAAAAACGAAGGCGATTCTACTTTGTCATTTTGCATTTCTCAAATAGTCGTAAAATATCGCGCCTTCAACTTTTGTCTTGCGAGTTTCCATGCATGCATGTGAAACGAAGTAGAAAACTATTTAATTTGTACAAATTAGAAGTAATCGAGCGCGCGATATTTTATACTGCATGAAATCCGGCTTTACATTTTGAAGCCTGAAGAAGAATCTTTAGTATTTTATTCTGACTAGCGCCAGAGTATTTTATTCTGGCTAAAGACGATTTTATTCGGCACAAGGAGAGGTCCAGGCTTCAAAGTGTTAAACCTATCTCTTTAACACTTTGAAGCCTGAAGACGAGTCTTTAGTATTTTATTCTGGCTAACGCCAGACGATTTTATTCAGCACAAGGAGAGGTCCAGGCTTCAAAGTGTTAAAACCTATCTCTTTAACACTTTGAAGCCTGAAGACGAGTCTTTAGTATTTTATTCTGGCTAACGCCAGACGATTTAATTCAGCACAAGGAGAGGTCCAGGCTTCAAAGTGTTAAAACCTATCTCTTTAACACTTTGAAGCCTGAAGACGAGTCTTTAGTATTTTATTCTGGCTAACGCCAGACGATTTTATTCAGCACAGGGAGATCCAGGCCTCAAAGTGTCGAGTAGACAATGCGTTATTAATAATGCATAAGCAATCGATCATGAGTCGACGGGGTAGCACTTTTGATGTTGCGCCATATTATAATCCGCGGAAAAGAACAATGTCATATGTTTGCTCATGTATATATGAAAAGACTGCATGAAATGGGTTATATATAGGTACATATATGTATATGAATGTACTATACGAAGACTTGTTGATAATACATATATTTGAGATATTGAGTAACCGCATTGGTCCAAGTAGTTTGTTGCATAATACTATTCGTTCAAGTGTTTGCCTTTACAGGGGGTTGTGCAACTGCTGAGTAAAAACGTCTGGTGCAGTTCGTCAGAATAAAACTACTTATTGCCCAGTATCCCGTTTGGAAAGAAAGCTATATTTTACAATTCAACCCGTTCAAGTCCTACTTTGAAGCGTGCGTCAGATAACGTTATAAACGGTAAGTTTTTACGTGAACAAAACTATAAATGAAGCTTGAATGGGAGGGGGAGTGGTGTACTACTCGTACATGTTCTAATGCGTCCTCCGTGCAACATAAAAAGTCGAACTTTATAAGGCTGTGTTACAGTGAGTGATTTTTTGTATGCAACACAAGCCTAGGAGAGATTGTCTGCATGATGTAAAGTATATGGTTCTCATACCAACGGTTTCTATACCTACCCACTTTGAACTTGACTCGATTTTGCGGGCATGATGGCCACAGAATTAGACATTTCTTCTTCTCTGATAAATTTCTGATGAACATGTATGTTTCCATGACATTCTACCTACAGTACATTCTAAGTTGAACTTGAGTCAACTTTCCCGGCACAGTCGCCGGCATATGAGCTGCAATGTTAAAGGCACTCGACAGTTTTGTTGCAGCAAGCGTTGCATGAGCTATAGGACCAAGTTCTACTTTTCGCAACGATTGCAACAAAGTTACAATGGATTTATGATGTATATTGCACAGTGTAACACCCATCCCGTAACTTGCCTTGCATGCTTTTTTTTTATAATAAGCGAATGAAAACGCTTATCTGATAGTCAAAATGCAGATAGCTGAGTGAACGAGCAAAGTGCGACAGGTAGCACAGAAGATTGCCTAGTGCAACATCTTATTATTTATGATTATTATCAACGGATACTGGAGAAGCAACAATAGGACTCAACGGTCCCTTACAAAGTTATTAGAGAGCTTAAGCATACAGGCGTTTTAGGGCCACGGACAGCGATTAAATTCAATAGCATTTTTCATTCAAAACAATGATAATGAGCAATTTAAAATCTCAAGAGCAAAGAGAACGCCGTCGTCGTTCTACACAAGACGCCATTGAGAGCATTTTCACGTTCTTGAGACGACGGGAACTTCTAGAAGACCTAGAATGTTCCGGTCATCGTTGTTTTACTACAATGAGACATACTTTTAAAGTAGAAAACCGCACGAACCTAAGTTGGTCACCTATCATGCAAGTACTAACCCCATTCGACCTTTCTTAACAGTTTGTGTCACCCATGTTTTTTTATCGTGCAACGCAATAGGTTCAGGCATTTCGACCTTCCTTTCTTAATTTCAGCAGTGCATGAGAGACGGGCAGAGCGCCAACAGCTTGTGCCATCCATGTCTTATTATGCAACGCAATAGCTTCAGGGATTTCGACCTTTCTTTCTTAATTTCAGCAGTGCATGAGAGACGGGCAGAGCGCTAACAGCTTGTGCCATCCGTGTTTTTTATCGTGCAACGCAATAGCTTCAGGCATTTCGACCTATCTTAATAACCCCGCCTTTAGTCTTATCCGTATACTTAATTTTGTCTTGTGTGAACTATAGGTTTGATCTGACCTAAAGAAGAGTATTCATCGTTTGAAAATCAGGAAAAACATGTAAGTACAGTTCTTTTTTGGAAGTAGTATACCAAGTTCATTTAGAACATGGTACAGGGGTAGTTTATTTGGTTGTTACTACTGAAGCTTTGTGCAATTAGCTCAGTTTATACTTGGTTGGTTTATATGATAACAATACACTGTCTTCAAACTTTGCTGAAGTCCTGTTGAAATGTGCTTTGTAAAACGTTTGCCTAAGACCCCGCTCACACGATGCGGCCGGTACGAAATCGTGCCGGTATCAAATTATCACGGTAGGAAACTGTTTACACGGTACCTGTATCATTTCACTCTGTTACTATTTTTACAGTTTAGTTAACTCCATTATTAAATTCCCGCCATCACGCTTCTTTTACTCCGTATTAGTTCCGTAAAACTGTGATGAAATCATGCAATACGGTATATATATATATATATAAGGTGTCCGATAAAGGAATAATTTCGTTACGGTTTCATATCGTTACAGTTAGCATTACGGTTTTATGCCATTTCATGCCGGTATCGTGTGAACGCAAGGCCTACCCGTAACGATTTCATTACGGTGTCATTTCGTACCAGCATCGTGCGACTTTTTTCGCGCGAAGCGACTTTTTCTTTTGTCTCATGAGCTCTGAGCTGGAACTAATCAGATATCTATTGAATTCGAATAAACGAAAGTCAGCCGGTTTTCCACTAGGCGATTTTTTTCGCGCGAAGCGACATTTTCTTTTGTCTCGCAAGCTCTCGAGGGGAACTAATTAACCAAGACGAAAGAAAAATGTCGAGTCGGTCGACAAATGTCACCTAGTGGAAAACCGCCTTAAAGCCGGTTTTCCACTAGGCGATTTTTTCGCGCGAAGCGACTTTTTCTTTTGTCTCACGAGCTCTGAGCTGGAACTAATCAGAAATCTATTGAATTCGAACAAAAGAAAGTCGCTTCGTGCGAAAAAAATCGCCTGGTGGAAAACCGGCTTAAGTGACATGCCTTGTCAATATTCATTGGTCACCAGTTCTGCGTAGCTTTCGATTTAGGATTCACACACATGCGACTGAGCCTTTAGTCATATATAGTTGTGTTTCTTTTGTGATATTGTTTCTTTTGTGATATTGTAAGTCCGTGGTCATCGGGGTTCTATCTGCAGAGGGTAAACTACTATAGCACAAAATGTCCAGCGTGTGTATTTGGATATTTGTCATCCACATGAAGTTGTAGGGAAAAAACCCTACGAGTATATATAGTTGAAATAACTAATTTAATTGGTTAACCCCTTCACTACCGAGCGAATTCTCTCCACTTGATAAATAAAATCGTCTGGCGTTAGAGCAAAAGACTAAGTCTGCTCCGTTCCAAAACGAACGAAACGGTAGGTAAAGGGTTTTTACGAGTAAAACCGTCTGGCGGTAGACGGAGTAAAAATAAATTTGTCCCACAACAAGAATGCGAGTGAAAGGGTTACAATACAAGGTAATTTTGATTTTTTGGGTATTTTAAAGTGGCTACCTTTTTTGAGACTGGCGTGCGAATTGAAGGTTTCTCATGCATGCAGTTGTGTGCACAGAAATTATTTTGTTGTCCTCTGGAGTGGACTATGGCCGTCTAAATGAGTTGATAGTCCACAGCCAAATTTTACTTGCACGTGAGTGCATAGAGAAACAGGTCGTTATAAAATGATTATTTCGAATCCTGCGTGACATTCCTGCCAAATATATCTAACTTATAAGCACGATTTTATATATGGTGTTTCGTATTAAACATTGAAATCATATAGTTTGGAGAATAAATCGGGCCCGATAAAAAAGGACTATTTTTGGAACCAAATATAAAATAAGCCGCATTACGTCGTCTAGGACAATGATGCATTGAGCATGGAAATTAAAAACCAATATCCCCGTTGACGACACAGACTAAACATTTTTTTAATTAAACTTCGTTTTGTTTAAGTCGTTTGAAATTCATTGTTGGCCGCTCTGCTAGCTTATAGTTATTAATGCTCATAACCACTTACTTATTAAAGTTCAGTTTTTCTTATTATAAGCCTACTTAATTTTGCACAAAGAAATAGTCAAAAATAATGACGGGAGGTGGCAGTTTTTTTCACTTGTTTGACAGGTTGTATTTGGATCGATCTAATTTAAGACTTTGTATTGCATTGGGAGAATATAATTATGAGGCCACCGTCGCGCTATTTTTATCAGTCAAGATTGTCTTGTAGCCGTGGCAACAACTATAGACAATGAAGACTAAAGGCCATGTCAACCTCGTACCCAGGGCCTTATCTCCGCGGTGGGTGGAGCAGCGGAGATAAGACCCTGGGTACGAGGTTGAGGCCATGTCACACGAAGCAATTTTCCTTGCAACTTGCAACGCAATTTTTGTCGGAAAAAAATATTGCAAGTTGCAGGAGGATGTCAGACGAACGGTAATTTCGTGGTTTTCCTTATCTTCAGACCCCAATGTAAACAAAGCCGCCATCTTGAATTACGTAACAACTCTAATCCCCCCCCTGATTTTCCCTGATTCTGTCGTATTGTAGTTGCAGTGGGGGTGTCACACGCTGGCAACTTGTCTCGTAGCGTTGCGAAAAGTAGAAACTGCTTCTACTTTCTCTACGACTCACAACGCAATTTTTCGTTGTGAGACTAGTTGCAGTGGGGGTGTCACACGAGGAAACTTTGTTGCAACTTGCAATACAACGCCATTGCGTTGCAAGTTGCAAGGAAAATTGCCTCGTGTGACATGGCCTGAAGTATAAAGACTCGTCTATTCATTTGTGTTTTTAAAAAAGGCCATGAAAACTACGAAAAGGGCATTTCAGAATATTTAAAGATATTAATGCAGCTATACAGCAAGCACAAACTTTGAAATTTCAGTAGGTTTCTTAAAATTTGACGTGTGGTATATAGACTCGTCGAATTACAGAATATATAACACATATACTTTCCTTAGTTTCCCGCTCTTTTTTGGTTGGAAACTCGCGCAGGCGCAAAACGTTTGGCAGCAGTGTTGATCTATATATAACTGGACTATAACCTCGCACCCAAGCTTCTTAACGGGCAATGCTACTCTGAGCTTTTCCACGACTTCAGGACGACGCGAACACACTGAGAACTGGGAGCAGTTCCTATATAGCTGTACGTTGACTTCAGCTCAGACACTATACGATCGTTTTAGGGGAACTGGAGCGTCTTGAAGGGAGTAAATTAAAACAATACCTAAATGCTTCAATTCACATTGTATTTTAACGTCTTGAAGGCCGCGTTATCGAGCTTGCCATGTCACAAGACCTTATATTTACGTTTTACGCTTCTAAAAAGTCGAAAAAATCTCGTTATTAAAACAAATATCACGAAGTTTGACATACTGTATGTGCTCTAGATAAAAGTATATCCGATTTCTATTTAATAAAATCGAGAAAGTAAAGTAATCGTTTGTATACGTATTACACAAAATCACGAGATCAGTTAAGTGTCGTGAAATATCCCATTCTTAATTCACGAAATTAACAATTAGCGAAAATTCTATGTGTAAAGGTTGCCGCAATGAGTAAATACTTGAATAGGAATACGAATATCAGAATATGATCGGTTTTCAGTTAATTACAAGAAACATAATTTTGACTTTTGAGACTGAGGTAATTTAATGTACAGGGCAATTTCTAAGATTCTATTACTATAGCCTAGAATTTCAAAAAGTAAAAAATAAATTCCAGGAAATTACATTTTGTAAATTCGAGGTTCGAGTTGTGTAGCAAAACGAAAGATACAAGAGGATATTACATGGTGGCAAGAAGATATGGATTTTATGTTCGAGTGACACGAACGAGTGAGATCATAACCGCGAGTGAGATTTAAGAAATGGCTCATGGTTTAGCGTGCTCCATCGAGTTAGGGATGCACGCGGGAAATTGGGAGAGCACGAAAAAATCGTAAGAGTTGGTCGAGGCGTAGCCGAGATTCCAGATTTTTGAGTGCTCTCCAAATTTCCCAAGTGCATCCATAACTCGATGGAGCACACTAAACCATGAGCCATTTCTTTTATAACATAGCATTAAATCCTTTCACAAGTCGGCGAATCGTTTTGGTTGTTGCATGTGTTTTTCTACTTTCGTAGCCAAGTCTTTTTTGTTCACTAGTAAAATCCAACCAAACGGACAGTTTAAACTCGGTTACCCCGACCCAGTTTATATCTTCTGGGTCGTTGTTCTTTATTACTCAATAAAATTAAATGACTCGGTATTTTGATAATATAAAAGGCCATAAAAAGTCAATTTAAAACTCAGTTTTCGTTTTGAAATTTTCCCCCGCGCTTTTTTGCCGTGCTCCATCGAGTTATGGAGCACGCACGCCAGCCATTCAAAAACGTTGCTATATCAAAGCTATCTTATAAATTGCTCTTGCCACGAGAACATAAAATCCATATCTTTGAGCAACTGTGTAATGTTCTATTTATTATATGGACAATGGAATTATGCGTGGAAGTGATGTTGATAAATTGAGTTTGATGCAAAAACTACAAGCGCTTGACCTAAAACATTTATAAAATACAAATGAAAAATACAACAGCTTCTTCGAATACGTCATTTTACGTGGAAAACTGAATTAAGAGAAGTTATACTGGTTCAAATTTACTTGATTCGAAACTTACGCCAAAAGGCGGCGCAAATCTTTGATTTGTCAATATGTCACTCACGAGCGTTACATGCATACGAGAAATACGCCACTCTGTTCCCGGATGTAGTGAAATATGGATTCTACGAGTGTTTTAGTTGCTAGTAAAATACTCTTCTCTCCATATAACAAAAAGTAACATTTCGAGTTTATTTCAAGCTCATTGTCAAACCTTTCTAAAGAACTGTGGAAATTGATGTAGTTAGTACATTAACTACACGGACATGTAGACTTGTCTTCCTATATAAAAAATACTTTTATTATAAATTTTTTTATAAAATAAGGAGCCCTCTACGCACGCTCTGATTGGTTGGGCTCCGTGCATTTATAAGAGAACAGAGATCATGAATGACCTAAAATACCTCACTTTTAGTTTGATTTTTCGATTCTTATTATTATTTTATAAAACAAATAAAACTTACCGCTCCTGTGCATATGTACTCTTATAAAGGTACGTTTGACGTCCGGCATTTGAACACGAAAGAAGTGTAAAAGCTCTACTCAACTTCTTTCGTGTTCAAATGACGCGGTCAAACGTGCCTTTATAAGAGTACATATGCACGGAGCTTTATGTTTTATTTGTTAATGAAAACATGCATGATTGGCTTAGAGTCAAGTTTCCTATAACTTGATGAAAATTTGGCTTGCACATGCATGTCATCGTTGTAATGATCGATGTGATTCTTGATTAGTGTTCTTACTGAAAGGAGAGGAAGGAAGGACAGAAAGGAAAGGATCGGGGTCTAATCCGCCTTATTGAGTGTTCAAGTAATCAAGTCAAATCTCCCGTGTTGTTCCTCCTTGTTGTGTTTACATGAAGAAGATTGAAAGTTTTCGATCTGATCGAAACGAATGGCTGAAGTCAATCCACGCAGTGGAGTGGATTGACTTGAGATTCAAGCTAGGACGACTTAAATGTTTCCAATCTGATTCATGTAAACACGGTTTGACTTGAAAATGACTTGATACGCATGAGTGCAAGTTGGTGCGTGTCGTGCTAAATGTCAGGGGCTCTGGAATCTTTTCAAAGTTGTAGGTGTCCTGCGTCTCGCAGAATGCCATAAACAGGGCCACGCCCTTCAGAGAGTATAATAGATAACTAATAACTATATATACATAACATACAAGATAACATCACAAGTTCACAACAACTTCAAGAACTTTTAAAAAAAGTATTATAAAAAAAGTAGTATTATGTATAAAAAAACGAAAAGACCAGTGTGTACTTCGTGTCAACATTTAACAACACCAATTATCAATTTGTTTAAAATTTGCTAAAATAATGTGGGTGTCCTTATGTAGGACACCCACAGTCCAGAAAGTGCGGGTGTCTGGACACCCGCTGCTTCCAGAGCCCCTGATAAATGTAGACATTGAGGGAAACACAACAGAAAATAATGTTCAATAACCGAAAACAATGTTCCAAGCAAGATCGGATTCTCCACGTAAACATGTGCCCGGATTGATGTTTTTCGATCCGATTGGACTGTTAATCCGCTCCATGTAAACCAGGACCTTATACAGCAGGCACATGAGTCGAAGGCATATCAAAAACGCTCCTGGCAGTCGCCATACGACACGTGTCACATCACAGAGCCGGATTACCCGGAGAAAAACTCACGAAACATGGGAACTCCTGTAGCAACGCTGGCTATACTCACATGAGGCCCCCGTTCACACTATACCGGATAGGTTTTCGTGCCGGCACAAAAAATATCCATTACATATAGTGTAAACAGATTCGATCGACACGATATTGTGCCGAAGTAAGCCCCGTTTACACTATACCGGATAGCTTTTGTGCCGGGACGAAAACCTGACGATACAAGCAATTCCCAATTTCGAACTCCGTTCACACTGGAGCTGCAACGGCACAAAAAGCTATCCGATACAAGATGTACCTCTTTCGAGATCGGAGCGGCGCAGCGGTGTGCCGGCACAAAAATTGTGCCGGAGCAGGCGTTTTGTGTGTGAACAGAACGCCTATCCGATATGGTTTTCGTGCCAGCACAAAAGCTATCCGGTATATAGTGAACCGGGCCTGAGTCTCGTTCGAGTACCGGGATTATTCCCAAGCAATCACACGCCCAATTACTTATACCTTTGGACTGAAAGACCGACGTGTGACGTGTTCTTGCTTATATCGTGCATGTGTTATGAGAACTTTACATTGTCATTCTGAAGAGATGTTTGTTTTGGTCAGTTCCTGTGTGTTTTCATAAAGAAAATTAAAAAACCCTGCATGCCCTATTTAGTTCCTTGGGGAAAACACCCCAGTTTTTTCACAATGCACTTCTCGCAGTTCTAAAGATACTTTCACTAAGGCTTTCCCGCCAGAACTCAACAGAAAATGTTTTTGATTTTCTCAAATAATGTAGACCATTTGTCAATTGTTACTATACAGTCTATACTGTAACTAGAAAACCCCGCATTGTTTGTCAATTTGACGTATTATTGTTTAAAAACAAACACACTTGACAAAATGGTATTGATAGGCTTGTGTATATATATAATTAAAAAAACGTGTCCACACTAAAAATTATTTCTATTTTCCAGATTGGCAATTTTCGAAAATGCCTGAGTCATGCATATAAATATAGTCGCATGCATGCATAGTCTACAGAAAGGCCTAAATATTCATTATTCAAAAAAAAAAACACGATCAAAATCATTTGAATAATTGAAAAAATTCATGTGCATGCAGGTGGAAAGACCTTCATATCAGATCAAAACCATCTTGACTTAAGAAGTTTTTTTGAGAATGTCTCGACTGTCTTAAAGGTTTGTTCTTGAAAATTCAATTTGTTAATGTAATTTTGAGTTTTAGCTCGCGCGCGTGTTTTTTAAATACATATAAGTTAACAAGTTTCGCCCATCTCAATTCCTCTTAAAAATTAAAAGTACATATATTTAGTAGCGAGTAATTTTCGGCTTTGAATGAATTGTTGTTAGTGCTCAGTATGCATGCACTGATGTTGTATATATATAGGCTAGCTGTCATGTTTTGCTTTATACCTTGGCCGTGCGAAGCCTTCTGTTCGAAATATTCCTTTTGACCGTTAAGATGTTAAAATCTATCACTTATAATTATATTCATACTTGAATACGTGGTCATGAGTATGTATATTGGAACTGTCCAATTTACGTTTTCCATGTATAATATAAGTAAACAGCAAACAAACTGATGTGTTATAACACGGTATAGAGCATCATTATGGCAAACAAATAAACCACACGGCCCGAGAAAGCTTTGGTTTAAATCATTCTGCGTGGACGTGAGGCAACTGAACTAACAATTTCTTTGCTGTTTAATTACTTTAATTGAAAGCAAGATAAATCGTTCACGGCTATCTGTTATTTTGATATCATTAATATGTTTGCTGTTTCATTTCAGCTGTCCGTGTATATTGTCACTGGAAAATGTTCAGCTGAAATTTGAACAGTAAGGTGCTGTTTTGTGAAATGCATGTTTCGCACTCCTAATGCCTGATCGCGGTTTAACCATGAGTCTTATAATACAATATTCCGCCCAGTTCGTTCTTAAACGTGTTCGTTTGACTGTTAACACGGTTTGATAACGCAGTAATTTTTTTTTTAAACGGAATGACGTGTGTTGTATCCGATATACGAAGCTTTTGTCACTGGGGATCGATATAGATTAAACATTCATATACACTATATCCCCGTCTATAATGTTGAATGTACATACTTCAAAATCAAACAAAGGCACTTTCTGATATTCTATTAACTTTCCTTTTGATAAAGATTGAAGTACAAACGAATCATTTTGTCAAAGTAAATTATGTTTCTTTTGCCTGTTTGTGTCAATTAGTTATGATGATGAGCAGGTGAGTATTTAAGGGGAAAAAACATATTTCAAGACATTGTTGTTTTTTTCCGGTTAGCATATATATGTATACGGATGTCATAGATTATACCAGTGACTATATATACAACAGCTCCTATACTGAAACCTTCTGACCTCCAAGCAACGCATTATAGGAAAACGTTTCTCTTGCAAGCGCCGAAGGACTTTCTTGGCAGTAAGTATATAGTCCTAGACTGCATACGGCCTTTTTTAATCTGAGATATTTATCGGAGATGGGCAGGTGAAAGATTTTATGGTGTACGAGTTCTTTGTGTAGTTTGTAAGCATACTGTTTTCTTTGTTATTCTTTTCTACTCAATGTCTTTACTCGATGTATTTCAACCCCATCTTGTTCGAGATTTTCTTCTTTGGGAATAATTAACATCGCTTGGTGTTAGCCAGAACAAAATACAAATTAGGACTAAGGAGTTTGATTTAGTTTTTGAGGATATTACGATAAACTTAAATGGTTTTCTTCAAGAATCTTATCGAGTAAATATTGAATACAATATTGAGTTCTCAATATGGGGGCAGCCGATATATCAATACAGCGCAGTTGTATGCTTTCAGATGGGAAATCTTACAGAATTAATTCTATCAGAATTAAGAGGTATACGGACACGCTACATAAGCTCAAAAGTTGTTTTTTTTCATTTGCGACGCAATTTTTCCTGAAAAAGACGTTAATGATTGCTGTGAGATTTCGTAAGAGAAACGGTGGTAAACTGTCGAAATGTTTAGTAACGAAATACTGACGTTTTGAGCGAAGCCTTCATTACTTTGCTCTATCCAAAACACTGCCTACACAGCACTCTACTTTTTCTATACACGCACAAGAGACCTCTTATACGATTACACTGAGCTATCATCCAGTAACGTATATGTATATATATATATATATATATATATATATACATGCATCACCCTTGCTTTGATTTGCAAGGTGTAAGAAGAATTTCCTCGTGTAACAAACAGCGCCTCTGAAACACAACAGGAAAACACCACGTCTGGGAAGCCAAGTTATATATAGATCTACTGTACTATACTTCCTTAAAATTAGAAACAAAATATTTTGACGTGAAATTATAACGTGCCCGATCCTGTTCCTCTTAAGGAAACTCTGTTTAGACTCATTTAGAATAGTTAAATTCTTTGTATTTTATATTTATGTTATATACGCATACCACCTTTTGATAAATAATAAATAATGGGGATTTGCCCTTTCAACGAAGTCAAGCAAAATATTTTATTCAACTGACTGTGCTGTTCGTATGGTTCACTGATCTTTTAACAATGCAGAATTCAGTAGTTTATTCTGTCTAACGCCAGACTATTTTACTCTGTTTAACGCCAGAGTATTTTACTGTGTTTAACACCAGTGAGAGTATTTTACTGTGTTTAATGCCAGACTATTTTAATTTACCCTGTCTACTGACACCAGACTATTTTACTCTGTCTGACGCCAGACATTTTATTTGGCTAACACCAGACTATTTTACTCTGTCTAACACCAGACTATTTTACTCTGTCTAACACTAGACTATTTTACTCTGTCTAACACCAGACTATTTTACTCTGTCTAACACCAGACTATTTTACTCTGTCTAACGCCGGACATTTTACTTTGTCTAACACCAGATTATTTTACTTTGTCTAACACCAGACGATTTTACTCTGTCTAACACCATGCAGACGATTTTACTCTGTCTGGCATCAAACTATTTTATTCTGTTTAACGCCAGACAATTCTACACTTCAACAGGAGAATTCTTTGCCAATGGGAAAGCCAATGGAAAGACTTTTTCATGCTTAAATTTATATAGTCATGTTTGAGCCATTGTAAACATCTAAAATCAATTATATTAAAGTTCAATAGTTCTGCAATGTGTATTACATGTTTGAATTATAAGCATTTTCAAAGAAACATTTTTCTAATTAAAAAAACAAATGCGTGGGTTCTAATAATTTTGTCGTTTTCTTTTACATAAATATACTAGACGCATCAGGCGGTCTAGATACTTTTATCCTGTTTATATTTTCTAAAATACCCCGAATTCCTTATTTTTTTTGTTTTGTATACATATATTATTATATATAATCTTGATAAAATATAGATCTATCATATTTTCCGGTATCCTGTATATTATATATCTTTGTATTTTTTTCATTCATTGTCTGGTATTTCTATAAGTTTCTTCTTTCAGCATGTGCTCTTTATAAATATACCATGCATATCTTGATAGTTGATATTAACTTTTATGTGTGGGCTATAGTGTGGGCCCCAATAGATCCTTGCACGTGACGTCAAACGACTGATCTGGAGGACAACTTCAAAGCTCCACTGTTCAACAAAGCGAAGTATTAATGAAATCTATTTTCATTTATTAAAAGCCTTTTTCCTCCACTAATTAAGTGCACTAGGGCTATATCTCAGACAAAATTTAATGCTACCCTAGTAGTTTAAAAGGTTTTTGAACGCATCCTCAAAAGTTACTGTTCATGCATGACCCAACGTTTTGACTTTTGACACTCTGCATGATTTAGTGTCTTCATCATATCGCTGTGTGAAGACTGATCCGTATTTATTCTCGGACTGAACCACTGATGACGTTATAGTGCCTAATTTGAATATTCGTTTATGTGCATCTTATAAACCCTTTAACTCTTTCCATCCTTTGCGAAAATTTCATATAAGACTTCATATACGATTTCAGAAATGAAATGTCAATCTCATATATTAATTTAGTAATTTCGTATATGAAATTAAACATTTCATATATGAATTACAAATTTCATATATGAAAATGTTCCAATTCCATATATGAAATTTCTTCTTCCATATATGACATTTTTATCTTCATACAAAAATTTCATATGTGGAATAAGAAATTTCATATATCGAACTGGAACATTTTCATATATCAAATTTGTAATTCATGTATGAAATGTCTAATTTCATATATGAAATCACAAACTTAATATATGAAATTGACGTTTTATATATGAAATCGTATATGAAGTCTTACATGAAATTTTCGTAAGGGATGGAGGGAGGTAAAGGGTTTATAAGGCTACGTGCACACGGTAACGTTTCCGAGCGTTTTCGTATTATTTCAACTAATGAGCTGATTGTTCTCGATTCCCTCGAGAACAGTAAATAATACGAAAACGCTCGGAAACGTTACCGTGTGCACATAGCCTGAGATGCACATAAACGAATATTCAAATTAGTCGCTATAACGTCATCAGTGCTTCCGAGAGTAAAGGCGGTTTTCCACTAGGCGACATTTGTCGACTGACTCGACATTTTTCTTTTATCTTGGCTAATTAGTTCCACCCGAGAGCTTACGAGACAAAAGAAAATGTCGCTTCGCGCGACATTTTTCGGCTAGTGGAAAACCGCCTTTAATACGGATCAGTCTTCACACAGCGATATGATGAAGACACTAGATCATGCAGAGTGTCAAAAGTCAAAACGTTGGGTCATGCATGAACAGTAACTTTTGAGGATACGTTCAAAAACCTTTTAAACTAGGGTAGCATTAAATTTTGTCTGAGATATGGCCCTAGTGCACTTAATTAGTGGAGGGAAAAGGCTTTTAATAAATGAAAATAGATTTCATTAATACTTCGCTTTGTCGAACAGCGGAGCTTTGAAGTTGTCCTCCAGATCAGTCGTTTGACGTCAAATTTTCGTAAGGGATGGCAGGAGGTCTTCCTTTCGACGAGTAAAATCGTCTGGCGTTAAGGCTTTTGTATGTTTCTCATTCAAAATAACTCACAACAAGAAAACAAGCGCTGCGAGTTGTTTTTAATTCAGTAGGTGCAAACACTTTGAATTCGCAATGCATTATTGTCTATCCAGGGTAATAAGCTCAATTAAAAGGGTGATTGCTTAGTGTTGAGACACAATGTGGTAATTTTTTCTTGATAAACACTTTCATGGCAACAATGTCTAGGGAGACATAATTTTTTCTTGATAAACACTTTCATGGCAACAATGTCTAGGGAGACAATGTCTGGGGTGTTGGTGGCACAGTGGTTAGCGCACGTACCTTTCACCTCTGCGACCCGGGTTCAATTCCTACTCTCAGCAGTTATTTGATTAAAATTTCACCTTGGCCGCATGTGAGAAGAGTGCTTCCAGTTTGACTCTACCAAACATCGCAGGTTTCCCCTCGGCGTCCAGTGTTTCTACAGGAGGAAACCGGAGTAACAATTCTCGGACGTGTAAGGATAGATTCATGACAAATGAACCCTTATACGTACGAGAATTATTGCTTTTATCAATATGACAACGATCATATCTAAACTACTCTTGTCTGTACTGGATAGCTCTATCAGTTAATAGCTAACTGTTCTCCCTAGAGGTCCAGTAAGGGCCATCCCTCATTGGTGCTTTTACCAATATGATAATTATTTATATTTAGATATTGTTGCCACGAAAGTATTTATAAAGAAAGAATTACCGCATTGTGTCTCAATACTACGCAATCGCCCTTTTAATAGAGACCTTAAGATACCCTGGGTTCGGGTTACGAGTACGGGTACCGCCATTTTTGTTTACTCGTAATATCTACCTGTTTTCTCGTGGTAGATCATGGTCTACCCGTACATACGACTACGGGTACGGGTGAAGTGTGGCCATTAATTTAGCGGGTGGGTTAGTTTACTCGTACACGTAAACCGAACCCGGGGTATCTTAAGGTCTCTATTACGACTAAGCAAACATGGTGGTACCCATACCCGTAAACCGAACCTGGGGTATCTTAAGGTCTCTATTACGACTAAGCAAACATGGTGGTACCCATACCCGTAAACCGAACCCGGGGTATCTTAAGGTCTCTATTACGACTACACAAAAATGGTGGTACCCATACCCGTAAACCGTACCCGGGGTATCTTAAGGTCTCTATTACGAGTAAACAAAAATGGTGGTACCCATACCCGTAAACCGAACCTGGGGTATCTTAAGGTCTCTATTACGACTAAACAAACATGGTGGTACCCATACCCGTAAACCGAACCCGGGGTATCTTAAGGTCTCTATTACGACTACACAAAAATGGTGGTACCCATACCCGTAAACCGTACCCGGGGTATCTTAAGGTCTCTATTACGAGTAAACAAAAATAGTGGTACCCATACCCGTAAACCGTACCCGGGGTATCTTAAGGTCTCTATTACGACTACACAAAAATGGTGGTACCCATACCCGTAAACCGAACCCGGGGTATCTTAAGGTCTCTATTACGACTACACAAAAATGGTGGTACCCATACCCGTAAACCGTACCCGGGGTATCTTAAGGTCTCTATTACGAGTAAACAAAAATGGTGGTACCCATACCCGTAAACCGAACCTGGGGTATCTTAAGGTCTCTATTACGACTAAACAAACATGGTGGTACCCATACCCGTAAACCGAACCTGGGGTATCTTAAGGTCTCTATTACGAGTAAACAAAAATAGTGGTACCCATACCCGTAAACCGAACCTGGGGTATCTTAAAGTGGCAGTACGATCGAATTTTCACTTTGCGTTTTTTTTAGCCAAAATAGTTCTTATGCAGTCCTAATATGACTTACCATGTATTTAAAAACGTTTTTAGAAAATGTTTTCTATCAAAATTCAGGCATCTTTTACGAGCACTTGGCTTGATTTCGAAATTTTTTGGAGCCTGCAATTTATTAATAGCGGTAGCTCGTTGTGACGTCATCTACTCAACACTCGACAAGAAGATTCATATATCCTACTATGTACGTACATAGTTTAAACGGTCTTCTCGACTTATTCGACGTTTTTACATGTAATAAAGTTTCTTTAAAAGGAATACAAAATTATGCCACCATCTCCTTGTGTTGCTCAAGGGTGTAGTAACTGCGCTGATCGTAATGCTGGCATTTCGCTTCACCAGAACCCCAAAACTAAAAAGCGTCTTGTTTGGGTTTATTTTCGGTTAAAACATATCGCGCTAATTTTAACAAACGGGGCGCTTTGTTATTTGCTCTGCGCATTTTGTTGATCACTGTTTTGAAAGGCGTCACGTAAGGGGCCAAAGGTGCGAGCCTTCGTTGCCTAAAAGATGACCTGAACCCGTCAATATGGAAACCAAAAGACCGTCGTCGAAGAGAAGCCAACGAAGAGTATTAACTACACAAATTTGTTCGTGTTTCATTATCGGTATCGGATCAAATTTGATCACACACGTAGCTAACAATAAAAATATTGCGTGGACCTTGAAAATTTTATGGGCCGTTAAAGAATTGTTCAGTTCGCAAAACGTGCAAGAAAACGCCAGAAAGGTTAGCAGCGCCGAACGTGCACGGTGCATCTGAAATACCATGCACCAGATATGAAGCCCTATCTTTCAAGAGGTAAGTTGATTATGTAACTTTAATTTTTCCTGAACACCATAACATGTAATAAACAGTTACGTGGAATGAAGAAACCCGTACATTGCCGTTTCACGGGTAAATGTACTTCTACGCGCCGCCGCTGTAAAATGGCAGTATAAACTGTATAATATAATGCATGTAGTTTGTTTTGACAACTACTCAACCAGGGGTCCAGTATATTTTAATTTTAGGGTAGTCTACTGGAAATCGAAAGAGAAAACAAATGCCTGACGAAGGTCCAGTTATTCAAAACAAATAATAGTTTAAGTAGAAAGACGGCAGTACTATTCAGAGCCGAGCAGTTAGTAAATAGTATAAACAGATAAAAATGTTACATATTATATTATATTATATAATAAAATACAACTATTGGTAATAGCAAAATACTATGATATGGTTCAGCTTTGTTACATGTAAATACGACAACAGAATCAGAGAGGGAGTCAATAAGGAAAAGTTTGGATGACTGACCAATGGATGTAGACTTGCTCTAAGTCCGCCTCTTTAATAGCGCTAGCAAGGATGTTGATGAAATGTAACCAAGGTCTGCGTCGGACGTCGAAATATATCCGTGGCTCATAACAATAAAATGCGTAGTAAACAAACGTCGTTAAATCCTGGGTGTTCGGTAATACAGCGGGTTTGATTCTCCTTATCGCCCAAGCACTGTTAGTTTTCTCCGGCACGGCCCCAATCTCACAACAGCAACGACACCTTCGAGAGAGCAACACGAACACTTTATTACTACACCTAGAAAAACATTCGCTTGTTTTGGAAACTACACAACCGATGATTCTCTCAATAATAAGATTTTAATAACTACGTAGCATGATTGCACTGGGACTTCACGCTTTAATAAAACGTCTTGAAAATTCCTGCTGTTCTTGTTGTTCTCTTGTATTCTCCTTCGTGTGCGCTTCTTCTGGTGCGCTTCTTCCTCATATAGTCATTACAAGCGGATCTAGATCGTTGTCAAACTCTTCATTGTTGACCCCATCCATACTAGCAATGTCCGCATAAAGTTCGCTTTCGCTGTCAAAGTTTCTAGAACTCGACTTGGAAGGTGAAGACGTTTTTAACAAAACAGGTATAACATATCAACAAGACGTTCTCTACAGTTTGGCTGGTTTATCGCTCGTTTGTGTTGAGTAGATGACGTCACAAAGTAGTACCGCTGACTGATTTCGCGGACTCCAAAAACGCAATGGCGGAGTGATTTTATGCCAAATTATACGACATTTAATCGATGTTTATGCACTCAAATCAACCTTAAAGTTGCTTTTACTCTTATATTTGTATAACTTCTAAGCATAAGAAGTGATTAAGCCGCAAAAATCGTTAATGATTTTCGGTCGTACTGCCACTGGTCTCTATTACGACTAAGCAAACATGGTATGGTGGTACCCATACCCGTAAACCGAACCTGGGGTATCTTAAGGTCTCTATTACGACTAAGCAAACATGGTGGTACCCATACCCGTAAACCGTACCCGGGGTATCTTAAGGTCTCTATTACGACTAAACAAAAATAGTGGTACCCATACCCGTAAACCGAACCTGGGGTATCTTAAGGTCTCTATTACGACTAAACAAAAATGGTGGTACCCATACCCGTAAACCGAACCTGGGGTATCTTAAGGTCTCTATTACGACTAAGCAAACATGGTGGTACCCATACCCGTAAACCGAACCCGGGGTATCTTAAGGTCTCTATTACGAGTAAACAAACATGGTGGTACCCATACCCGTAAACCGAACCCGGGGTATCTTAAGGTTTCTATTGTCTTTAATGGAGCTTGCTACCCTGGATAGACCACAATGCACTGCGAATTCAAGATGGCGCTGCTATTGGTGAAAAGGTCTATTGAAAATGACTCATAGCGAAAAAACAAGCACTGCGGGTTCTTTCTAATTAGATGCAAGTACTCGCAGCGAGCTGTTGTGAACCACTAGTTTCTACGATGACTGAATTTTAGGTCTTAAGGCTCTTTTCCAGTCAGCGCAAAAACCAGCTCGCTGCGAGTGTTTGCATCTAATTAAGAATAACTCGCATACAGTGCTTGTTTTCCCGTTGTGAGTTCTCTTTTTAATAAGATACAAGTACTCGCAGCAAGCTGCCCAGGGGCGCCGGAGCCACAGGGGCAGCGGGGGCAGCTGCCCCCCTTGCCCTCACGGTGCGGAGGCAGCACGGGGGCAACAATTGCCCTTTTCCGTACGAGGAATGTTTTCTACAGAAAGTACCATTCGTATTAATATATTAACATGGAAAATGTCTTACAAGCTAGTTTATTGCTTCAGACCGCGGGGAGGCAGCAAACTAATTTTGCCTTGGGTTACTTCTGTCTTAATTCTGCTCATGCAGGCCTTTTTAACTTGGTGGGTGTTTTGTGATTTCGTTAAGGATGTCATGTTTTACCTTGGCTGACATTTGACTAACATCATTATAAACTATCTCTACTCTTTCTCGTCCGAATCGGTCTTTACTCTTTAGTATTTTATTCTGGCTAACGCCAGACGATTTATTCACCTCTGGGGAAGCCCCCGGACAGGAATGAGTTATAAACTATCTCTTTAAAAACTATCTCTTTAACTCTTTCTCGTCCGAATCGGTCTTTAGTATTTTATTCTGGCTAACGCCAGACGATTTTATTCACCTCTGGGGAAGCCCCCGGACAGGAATGAGTTATAAACTATCTCTTTATAAACTATCTCTTTAAAAACTATCTCTTTAACCCTTTCTCGTCCGAATCGGTCTTTAGTATTTTATTCTGGCTAACGCCAGACGATTTTATTCACCTCTGGGGAAGCCCCCGGACAGGAATGAGTTATAAACTATCTCTTTATAAACTATCTCTTTAAAAACTATCTCTTTAACCCTTTCTCGTCCGAATCGGTCTTTAGTATTTTATTCTGGCTAACGCCAGACGATTTTATTCACCTCTGGGGAAGCCCCCGGACAGGAATGAGTTATAAACTATCTCTTTATAAACTATCTCTTTAACTCTTTCTCGTCCGAATCGGTCTTTAGTATTTTATTCTGGCTAACGCCAGACGATTTTATTCACCTCTGGGGAAGCCCCCAGACAGGAATGAGTTATAAACTATCTCTTTATAAACTATCTCTTTAAAACTCTTTCTCGTCCGAATCGGTCTTTAGTATTTTATTCTGGCTAACGCCAGACGATTTTATTCACCTCTGGGGAAGCCCCCAGACAGGAATGAGTTATAAACTATCTCTTTATAAACTATCTCTTTAAAACTCTTTCTCGTCCGAATCGGTCTTTAGTATTTTATTCTGGCTAACGCCAGACGATTTTATTCACCTCTGGGGAAGCCCCCGGACAGGAATGAGTTATAAACTATCTCTTTATAAACTATCTCTTTAAAAACTCTCTCTTTAACCCTTTCTCGTCCGAATCGGTCTTTAGTATTTTATTCTGGCTAACGCCAGACGATTTTATTCACCTCTGGGGAAGCCCCCGGACAGGAATGAGTTATAAACTATCTCTTTATAAACTATCTCTTTAAAAACTCTCTCTTTAACCCTTTCTCGTCCGAATCGGTCTTTAGTATTTTATTCTGGCTAACGCCAGACGATTTTATTCACCTCTGGGGAAGCCCCCGGACAGGAATGAGTTATAAACTATCTCTTTATAAACTATCTCTTTAACTCTTTCTCGTCCGAATCGGTCTTTAGTATTTTATTCTGGCTAACGCCAGACGATTTTATTCACCTCTGGGGAAGCCCCCGGACAGGAATGAGTTATAAACTATCTCTTTATAAACTATCTCTTTAAAACTCTTTCTCGTCCGAATCGGTCTTTAGTATTTTATTCTGGCTAACGCCAGACGATTTTATTCACCTCTGGGGAAGCCCCCGGACAGGAATGAGTTATAAATTATTACTCGGGCTACCTGTGGTAGAACGAGTCTAGGTTTCGGTCTGGGTTTTTTTTCTGTCGCGAAATGGCCCCAACAGGCTTTGCGAAACTGCAGGCATGTGATATATCTATGATGTCACACGTGCTTTCCTTCTTTTCGATCGAGTGGTTCGAAGTAGCCTGTGTACAGCCGCTCTCCCGTGAGAAGAAAATTTTTGGGAGAGAGCGTCTGTGAGCTCGAGGCGATAATCGTGTTCCAGGTCACGTGGATATTCCACGGATTCGTGGAACCATATCTGATTGGCCCTTACACAGTCTTATTGTATTACACAAGTTTTAATTGGCTGCTGATAGCATAAATTATAATTTGGTTGAACGAAGATTCAACGAACATACGAGCGAAGTAAACAACTGCCGTATCTCCTTCGATTCTTCAAATTATCTTCTGATTACACGTAATTTATGGCAGCCGCTGATACTGAAACCAAGCAACTTCAAATATTACAGATTCAGATTGATTGTATAATTGAAATAGTATTTCCAACGGACAATCTATCGTCGGTAAGACTACGATTTAAAAATACCTAATTTTCGACATTTATAGGAGTTGGTTGTTATTATTAATCATGGCACATCTGAATTGACAATTGTGATACTGGAATTAAAACATACAACGACATTTATGAATATGATACAGTCAGTCAATCGGACAGTGTGGACAAAACGCTATGTTTTTGAAGCCACACACATGAAATTGTACTTGACCGTGGTCGTGAAGTCTGACCTTTGGTTTATAGTAAATACGCTGTTCAAAGACTCTCGTTCTCGCACACACGTCTTTTTGATCAAATACAGTTTTTAATTTGTTAGTTTCTTCACGACATATAATAAAGAAACTTTGAAAGTATTATGAAGTTATTCAATAATTATTATAATTTACTTAAAATCCACGTGACCTGGAACACGATTATCGCCTCGAACTCACAGACGCTCTCTCCCAAAATTTTCTTCTCACGGGAGAGCGGCTGTACACAGGCTAGGTTCGAAGCGAAGTGGTTCGAAGCGAAGTCGAAGTGTTTAATTTGGTCAGCTGCGTGCTTGGAAGTGTTTAAAGTCAGTTATGTGGCTGGGAAGTATCTTCTTCTTGACTACGCTCACAATGTTTACAATCGCACACGCCGATCGCGGTAGACCTACTCTAAAAGATGCCGAGCGATTTCGAAACGGGTTGGTCCGCGATCAAACCAGTCTTACTATGAAACTAGCCAGTCTTACTATGAAAGCCAGTCTTACTATGAATGCCAGTCTTACTATGAATGCCAGTCTTACTATGAATACCAGTCTTACTATGAATGCCAATCTTACTATGAATACCAAACTTACAAAACTAAAAACGAATATAAACTTGAATACAACGTTATGTGTGTCATTGAATTGCTCAAACCATGTGAATAGAAGCACAAAGAAGTTACTTGATAAAGCCAAGTTGCAAGTGACAGGTAAACATGCTGTGTTGATATTAATACCCAAAGAGACTCGATGTTACATCACTTATATGAACGCTGTATGGAAATTATACGAGGTAACTTTATTAATATTTATGATTTGTTTTATTTTCGCCTGTATTGTTTTATATTGTGTTACAAATGTCGTGCAAAATAAAGTCGATGTGATGTTTCATCAAGTGACACTTGTGAGAGAGACAGTGTCTTTTCTCCATGAACAGTCACACATGGTTTTGCCAAATAATTCAGAAAGCATGTTACTATCGAATAACCCTGTTTCACTTGACATTGTACCTGTATATGAGAATGTAAAAAGGTCCCAGTTATCAGTAAAGTCAAAGACCGTAAACACAAAGGAATGTAGATCTCGCTATGCTAAATTTATTGTGATTGAAGTAAAATATAACCGCCATGTTGCTCGACGTGATCGAGAGCCAAGTAGAATCCCAGCTAAAAGACTCGCTCGCCTTTTGAATAAAAGTAGAAAAATACGTAAACTTGTTCGCAAGCACATTAAAAGAAATGTACCCAGGTCTTCTCGTATCCATCGTTTACTTTATGCATTTAGCCATGAACGGAAAAAGCTGCTGAGCAATCGAGTAAGGTATTTACGCCAAGTTAATAAAAAAGCAAAGGGTTTGCGTGAAATATCATCAAAACGACGTAGAAAACAAAAAGCTGCACCGAATACTTCTGTATTTCTTAAAAATAATAAAGAGCGGTACAAGGCATTTACAAAAACACTACACCCAAATTACTTAATAGAATCAGCTACATGTACCTGTACTTACAAAAACTTAAACCACAGGGTGAATTGTTGCAAGTTTAAACTTAGTAGAGACATTGAAAAGAACCCTGGTCCTACTTTTATTGATCCTAGTAAAACTATCCATGCACCTTATAGTCAAGGTGATGTTGATGTATTTGGTCCAAATGCAGGACAACAATGTGTAGCTATGAGTTTGTGTGCTTTGATATATAACAATAACAAGTCAATAACTGACTCAAGAGACCTGATTCAAATTATGGATATTGGTAATGAATTATATTCTGCATTGTCAAGATTATCAAGGCAATCTTATTTATTACTAACTGAATTACCCAGTATGGTTACAGTCCTAAACACAAATTATCAACTTGAGTTTAGTGAAAGTTACTCTGGTAGACTCCATACAACTACTTTGAATGAAAACGTCCCATATGTCATGCCCTTAGAATGTGCATTACAAGGTTTGATACAAGAGAGTTATAATTCATTTCTGTTAATAAATCCCAAGAAAAAACAACTTTTCTTTTGCTGTATCGAAAGCAAGCCTCCAACATCCTACAATATGTAGCTTGTTTGGGATACATGTTAAATAGTTATACAATTGACATGATTCTTGGTGACTTTAATATTAATTACTTGAATGACAATCAAGTTCAACCACTAAAATCTTTAATGCAATCTCTCAATTACACTCAGATTGTAACAAAACCTACGTTTATTTCTTCTGGTAGTTTATTAGACCATGTGTATGTTAGATCCACAGTATTTCAAATAATTGACAATTGTGTAGTCAATGTGTATTATTCTGATCATGATGCTATCAAAATCGTAGTACAATATTGCAACTAGGGAAATATATTAATTACATGTAGTTATATCTAATTCTTTCCAGCAATTGTTATCAAGCAAGTTTATCTTACACCATGTACATAGTCTCCTCAGAGATCCATGGATCCATATTCACAAACCATATTTATCAATAAGGGGTGGGCCATTGGAAATCTTGCAGGGAGGGGACAAATTCCTGTGCAAGGGAAAGTGATCAAAAAATCCTGCAGGTAATATACAGAGAATACTGGCAAACTGTTTGCACCTTTCCTTTATTGTCCAAAAACAAAATATCCTGCAGAGCTTACATAGGACAAAAAATGTCAGGCTTAGAAATATTTTTTTTTACCCCCTCCCAAGATTTCTAATGGTCCACCCCTGAACTAGTGCAGTTACACTGCACTTGTACTTGGGATGGTGCACCTATATTCAGTGCCTCTGCCCTGAAAAGGATGGACTTGAACACCTGGACAACCTGAACCATTGGACAACAAATTAATGTAAGTAAAAAAGTATACTTATGTAAATGTCCTTTAATATTGCAAAGTTCCCATGCATCCATAGCTTAATTGCTTTTTAACCCACTTATTTTCTCTCTGCTTCATATTTTAGATAAAACTGAACATCTGGTAGAATCATGAAAAGCCTCAGCAGTATTGATATGCTGTTGACGTTATGAGTTGGACCATTGCAGCACCAACCACCAATTTATTACTCTGGCATTAAATGACTTATAACATTAATTGATATATCTGGTATTAATGAAGCTGGAGCAAACAAATTAACAGTGGCGTCTCAAGTAAATGGCTTCTACGACCACACAGTTGCCTGGAGTTGTGAGTTGGACTATTAAACCGTCAACCACCAATTTATTACTCTGGACTACTGGTATTAAATGACTTTATAACATTGACATATCTGGTATCAATGAAAGAGCAAACAAATTAACAGTGGCGTCTCAAGTAAATGGCTTCTACGACCACACAGTTGCCTGGAGTTGTGAGTTGGACTATTAAACCGTCAACCACCAATTTATTACTCTGGACTACTGGTATTAAATGACTTTATAACATTGACATATCTGGTATCAATGAAAGAGCAAACAAATTAACACTGGCGTCTGAAGTAAATGGCTTCTACAACCACACATTTGGAGTTGTCAGTTGGACTATTAAACCGTCAGCCACTAATTTATTACTCTGGTATTAAATGACTTTATAACATTGATATGTCTGGTATTAATGAAGGAGCAAACAAATTAACACTGGTGTCTGTAGTAAATGGCTTCTACGACCACACAGTTGGAGTTGTGAGTTGCACTATTAAACCGTCAACCACCAATTTATTACTCTGGTATTAAATGACTTAAGTTTATAACATTGATATATCTGGTATTAATGAAAGACCAAACAAATTAACACTGGCGTCTGAAGTAAATGGCTTCTACGACCACACAGTTGGAGTTGTGAGTTGCACTATTAAACCGTCAACCACCAATTTATTACTCTGGTATTAAATGACTTAAGTTTATAACATTGATATATCTGGTATTAATGAAAGACCAAACAAATTAACACTGATATCTGAAGTAAATGGCTTCTACGACCACACAGTTGGAGTTGTGAGTTGCACTATTAAACCGTCAACCACCAATTTATTACTCCGGTATTAAATGACTTTATAACATTCATATATCTGGTATTAGTGAAGGAGCAAACAATTAACAGTGGTGTCTGAAGTAAATGGCTCCTACGACCACACAGTTGGAGTTGTGAGTTGGACTATTAAACCGTCAGCCACTAATTTATTACTCTGGTATTAAATGACTTTATAACATTGATATATCTGGTATTAGTGAAGGAGCAAACAAATTAACAGTGGTGTCTGAAGTAAATGGCTCCTACGACCACACAGTTGGAGTTGTGAGTTGGACTATTAAACCGTCAACCACCAATTTATTACTCTGGTATTAAATGACTTTGGTATTAACAAAAGAGCAACCCCAATTAATGCCAATATCAATACCAATGTATACGAATACCAAAAGTATATTTATAAATGCTAAAAGTATATGTATCAATGCCAAAGTTAAAGCAATGTCATGATGGCTTTCAGTATATGAATTCTATGTTGTCCCAATCTAGGTTGTCCATGCATGTAAGTTTATAATGGTAGTCAATAAAAAAATTGTTCTTTGTAAAACAAGTGAGTGTGTTTCTAACTAGCTTTCTAACATGTCCTCCTCCACCAATCTCGTTCTCCACAGATCACCATGCCCATTGCCCATTCCCAGTAGCCCGAGTTAACGCCTAGCGGGCGTCTTGTCTCTTTATAAACTATCTCTTTAAAACTCTTTCTCGTCCGAATCGGTCTTTAGTATTTTATTCTGGCTAACGCCAGACGATTTTATTCACCTCTGGGGAAGCCCGCGGACAGGAATGAGTTATAAACTATCTCTTTATAAACTATCTCTTTAACCAGTCATTAGAAGGTTGCAGATTCGAACCCTGTCTGGGGCTCAAATCTTTTTTTGAGTAATTGAGCTTGACGAACGTCCACCGAACGTCTGTTACATGCATGTTATGTATAATACAACTTATGATGTCATGTTTTCTTAAATGTAAATAGGAATGTAGCATCAATATGTACAATTCAGTCGTTGAATTTACTTTTTCAATACATTGCAATTTATTATAAAATGGCTTCTGGTTATTTTATGCTATACAGCAAAATTCGCGAATATTAATTACCACATGCAAAAATTAATGCTGAGAAAAAGTGCCCTTTTTATATGGCTGCCCCCGCCGCCTTAACTAGCTTCCGGCGCCCCTGAAGCTGCCAACTAGTTTCTGCGATGAGAGGAAAAGAGCCTTTGGACAGAGTAAAAAATAAAAGTGCCAAATGGCACCGTTGGGAATGGAGATGGTTAATAATGGTATAAGATTTAAATAGGTAATGGGACCTCCATCGGCATTGCCTTCAGAAGCGGGACATAGCATACAGAGTTAGCCAACCATTATGGTATCCGTGGCGCTAGTGGTAGTGACGTAGTTCAGTATTATAGTAACGTTGATCGTGAAGAAAGATCGAAAAGAGAATAGTAATTTTGTGTTTTTCGGGTTAACCCTCGACGCGTTTCGACCTTCTGGCAGGGACGCCGGAACTGGGGGGGCAGGAGGGGCGGTTGCCCCTCTTGCCTTTTGCCAGGAGGGGCAAGGGGGGCAGAAGGGCCCTTTGGGTTTTTAAAATATACTTGTCAAATACTACGCAAACTGTTTCATATGGTCTAGCTTGGGCATTTGAGCTTCGACACACTGCGAAGAAACATAGTAAACTGTAAACATACCTGATATATAAAGTGCATTTATTTAATATATATGTAGTTTAATTCCTGCTGATCAAAACTGATATTGCCTGAGTAGTGTTTTTCGAAAGAAAAACACCTTGCATGTCCGATCCGTGAATCGTACATTCGTACGGGTTTTTGAATAAAGGTATGAACATTGTTGTACTTACTTTTAGTTTAGCTAATAAATTAGTTTAGTAAATATCTGATCGTTAAATACATAAAACAAATTACACTGTACATACATGGTAAGTTAATTGTAAAAAAAATAGATATCAATAAAAGTGCCCTTTGACGGGAGTTCGCCCCTCTTGCCCTTTTATCGTTCCGGCGTCCCTGCTGGTCTTCTTCAGGAGGGATTTGGCGTTGGTTGTCAATTGTTGGTGTATAGTCAGTTGTAGTAGATAAAGGATAGAAAGACAGTGTAAGACAATTAGTTTTGTAAAACACGTATAAAACCACTAAAAGGTAATTTAATAATGATCATACTGAAGTCGTTGTGGTGTCTTGGTAGTCCGTAGCGTCCTGCCATTGTAGTCCGGTATTTGATTTTATTGTTGGCCAAAGTTGCTCTTCGCCTCTTTGTCGAAGAGTGGTCTTTGACCGTTGTGTAGGCTGTATTTATCACCACGGGTGTGGTTTTGGTTAAGTGACGAGTTGGTTTTGCGTGTACGTTTGTGGTTGGTTGGTTGGTTCAGTCGGAATGTGTGGTTTGTGTCCATAAGGAGTTAGAGCGTAAAGTTGTATTCATATACATATTTGGGCATACATGCATCCATGCGCGTGTGTGTGTGTGTGATTTGACATTCGAAACCCCGTCTTAGGATACATATACGCGTGTCCTTGCGCTGTATAATGTGATATAATAAGGAATCAAATAATAATGTACGATTGAAAATATTTACAAATAGTTGATCTTCGATGTCGTTAGACTTTCAGGATAATTGTGTCCATGGCGTGTCATTCATTGAAGTCCATAATTATAAACAATAATTATTGTAGTTAGGTTATGTCAGTTAGGTTTACAGTTGCAACAGTCTAGATCCGCCCCTGTAAGCCTTTACAATTCAAAAGAATTTTTGCTTCAGAACGAGTCAACAAAGGTCGATCACTGAGATGCACATAGAGAGGATATTACACGGTGGTGCGAAGATATGGATTTTATCTTCGAGTGGTGAAAACAATATTTTACGAATGAGCGTAGCAAATGAGTAAAATATCGTTTTTACCACGAGAAGATAAAATTCATATCTTCAAGCCAGCGTGTAATTTTCTTTTTATTATATAGATTCAATGCAAAAAGAGGTAAAATTCTTAATGACGTCATCGATATCTTCACTAGTGAGGATATGGAAAATGCGACACTGTATATTTTCTAATAAAACACTCGCATCTATATAATAAAAAAGAAATATTTAAAGTGGTGGCCTTCATGGAAGAAAGTGCATGGTCTATACGCCACCATCATGGCCATTTAACGAGCGTGGGCGCAACCAATATGCCGTGCCTTCATGATGCCTTTGATGGTACCGCAGATTGATATTGATAATTTTAAAATTTTCCCAACAACATAGGAATAGCATGTTCTAAGGATTTGGGGTGAAGGAAAATTCGAGTATAGAATATATACATTTTACGACCAAAGAATATAAAATGTATATATTCTACACTCGAATTTTCCTTCACCCAAAATCCTTAGAACATGCTATGTAATCGAGTGAAATACCCAATATTACTTATAATATACCCAATTCTCTCCTGGCATTACCACCTTATTATATATACAGAACTCGCGATCAAGCTTTCGGCAACGGCCTCCGTGGCTCAGTGGTCAGAGCATTGCACTAGAATCGCAAGGTCGTGGGTTCAATTCCTGCCGGAGGGCCTGTGTAGTTGCATTTTTCGCAACTGCTCCCAGTTTGGTCTTAAAATGTATATATTCTACACTCGAATTTTCCTTCACCCTAAATCCTTAGAACATGCTATGTAATCGAGTGAAATGCGCAATATTACTTAACATAGGAATAGGCTGTCTAGAGTCGTCAATATTGTATATGAATTAGTTCTACTCTGTTTTAATTCTATTTCCGTTTCTTTAATAGAAAATATCCCGACACGTTGAACCCCGACAACTCACTGAACTCAGTTAGTTTCAACGATATCATGAGTTCCTCGAACAACACAACCGATTTGGTTGGCCCGCAGCTCCCGGGAACGCTTTTCCGTGTCCTATTCTGGTGCAGTCTGGGAGTCGTGGAAGCCTTCTCGTTACTAGGCAACGTGATCATCATATATATTATCACAACGCGTAAAAACCTCCACAGCAACACGAACTGGTTTCTGTTATCTCTCGCCATTTCTGATATCGGGGTACCACTCTTTATAATACCTTCACACTTGCTGTGCACCGAGACCGGGGTGAAGTGCCATCAAGGCGTGACTATTGTGATCTATAACTTCATTCTATTTGCGTCAGTGTTGAACCTCTGCGCGTGTACCTCGGAGCGATACATCGCCATTTTGCATCCCTTTAAGTATATTTACGTTGTGAACCAGAAACGAGTGATGGCCATACTTTTTCACGTTTGGAGCCTTCCTCTGCCGTTTGCCATTCTTCCCGTGCTCTTCCTTCCCAGTTCTCCACGGATGCTTGCTAACCGTATTTACTGGTTGACTCAAGTCGTCGTGTTCATGATTATTCCAACTCTAGTCATGCTGGGGGCCTTCTGGCGAATACATCGGGTGGCCACGTGGCACACGGACCAAATCCGTCGCCTCAGTCTGATGCCAAAGGAGGACAACAGCGGCGGACGACAAAAGTTAGTCCTAGAAGCGAAATCAACGTTAAAGGTCTATGGTCTCGTGGTGATCGTGTTCACTTTGAGTTGGCTCTTATCCGCTTACCGAATGGTTAAGCAGAAATTTATTCTCGAGACAATACCTATTGAAATTGACTATATTTCCAGATTTCTTCTCGTCTCGAATTCGGCTATAAATCCTTTCATTTACGGCATGCAGAAAGCAGACATTAAAAAGGAATTTATTTCCGTTCTTCGAAAGAGGGGCAGGTCTCAAGCGATGATGTCAAGCGTTAGTAATGCTAACAATAGTGCCAACGATTACACAAGAAATGATACTGATACTGTAATATAGAGTAGGTTTGGCAGGGTGTCTGCCTGCCTGTCTGTCTGTCTGTCTGTCTGTCTGTCTGTCTGTCTGTCTGTCTGTCTGTCTGTCTGTCTGTCTGTCTGTCTGTCTGTCTGTCTGTCTGTCTGTCTGTCTGTCTGTCTGTCTGTCTGTCTGTCTGTCTGTCTGTCTGTCTGTCTGTCTGTCTGTCTGTCTGTCTGTCTGTCTGTCTGTCTGTCTGTCTGTCTGTCTGTCTGTCTGTCTGTCTGTCTGTCTGTCTGTCTGTCTGTCTGTCTGTCTGTGACATCGCATTGCTAACTAGTAACATAATTTGTAAGTAGGTGTTAGGTGTAATTTAATGGTATAAATATAAATTTTTGCGGCTCAATAATGTAAAAATAAACGGTTTCTTTCTTGAACTCTTGTCTCCCGTTACATTATACCAACATGAAGGATTATTTTAGAGGACTTTAATTGAATTGCTTTCTTTTTTATTTGATAGGTATAGGGCGTAACTAAGACATCGCTTGTAAATGTAAATGCATAAACTGAATACATAATTGCGACAATGGTGTTGGATACTCCTCATTTAATTTCTTTTCATATGAGATAAGAATTAGGAATTACGCTCCTCCGTTGGGTTTCTTGTTGGGCTCAACAGACCCAAACGGAAGTAGCCTGCGTAACTGGCGGTATTAGGGAGTTCGGGCGCGGGTGGTAGGCGGGCAACGCGAAATACCGCCTGCCCGAAAACCTACCACCCGCGCCCGAACTCCGTAATACCGCCAGTTACGCAGGCTACAAGAAACCCAACGGGGGAGCGTAAGAATGCAGACCAATCAGAATGCTCCGTCACCAAGCGGACGGAGACCACTCTGTTGAGTGGTCTCCGTCCGCTTGGTGACGGAGCATTCTGATTGGTCAGAATATTGATTTTTAATATATAAATAAGTTTTGTGGAAGCACCACGTAAAATATTTCTTTGCTAAGCTTTCGGCCTGTTGACTCAGGCCTTCATCAGAGCAATGACAACAAACTGTTGGCTCACGAAATATTTGTTGGCTCAAAGAAATATTTTAGGTGGTGTTTCCACAAAACTTATTTATATTACTTTATCGCCATGAAAACGTTCAAAGAATTAATATTGATTTTTGTTAAGCAAATGTATTGAGAAAGTATTGAACACAGGTATTGAATTCGAGCGAAGACCCTTCGTCGGAGAGAAAGAGAGAAGGCCTTCGCTCGAAACGTTAATAGACTCCTACATTCTCTGTTTCGGCAGTGTATCTAACCTTACTATATTTCGATTGTTTCGATTATTTCGAACTTTTGAAATCTCAACCCAACAGAAATCGTGCCTGGTATATTTCTTTTTGAGGGGGATGACTACGCGTGAATTGCCCAGTTTTATAAAAACAAAATTCCCGGGGTGTTGTGACTAGGTTGAGGTTTGTTTCAGGATTAATAATAGGATTACCGTATTTATTCCAATAGACGCCCTGGGCGTTCATTGAAAAATTGAGCTTTAAAGGGGGCGTTTATTAGAGAGAGGCGTTTATTTCAAAATTTGGTATTTCAATTATTAAGCAAAAAATACACGTCACACATTTGTTAACACAATCTCATCATCAATATATAATAAGAACTAAGTTCATCATATGCGTCCCCAACATCCGAATATGCAATTAGAAACAAAAAATGTTCGCGCAATTTACATATAACAATAAAAATACTTCATCTTCTTGAAAGTTATTGTTAAAAAATAAAGCGCTGCATTGTATTTTTGTTTCTAGCATTTATTAGGGGGGGGGGGGGCGTTAATTAGATATTTTTATTGGTAGAGGCAGTGAGCGTCTGCGCCTGCATGTGCGGGCAATATGCGGGCTTGGCTTGGCCGCAATGGAGGCACTTTCATGGGGCAGTTCGCAGTCTACGTGCGTGCTAGCTCAAGTGAGTTCTGAGGACATTTGAAACTGATGAATTTGAGAAGGGTAATAGGTTGGTACATCGCGAAAATTCCACGAGTTGTCAACAAACCGTATTCTATGACAAGCCCAACCTTCGTGCTATGCGCTCGTGGAAGAATTATGGTCGAGCGTAGCCTAGTTTCTAGGCCTTGGCTCGGTTGACACGTTTCGGAAGCTCTCCCCAGTCTTCCCAAGAACCCAAACCGACTACGCGGCCAAGCTCCTGGCGGAAACGAAAGGCTTGGGAAATAGGCGGAGATGGGAAATAGGCTTAGGAAATAGGCTTAGGTCGAGCGGAGATGTTTGACTCATTGAACTCTAAGTAAGCTGGAACGATAACTCGATGGCGTATCATGAAGCCAACATGGGGGCCGCCATGCACGTCAACCCCAGTCCCTTTTACTTTATAGCCGAGAGAAAATGAAGCTGAATTTGGTGAACTGGGTTGCAAAAACAACTTGAAATCAAACAAAAACTGAACTTGTTAACCACTTTTAGGCTTAAATCAAATTCCAATATACCGTAGAGTAGGTGAACACTGACATGACGAGTAAAAACAAGGAAAACAGTAAAAATATAAGCGCGCTCTCAAATGAAAGTCAACAATACGCAACCAAAATTGCCATTGGTTTGGACAAATATAAAGAAAATACATATGAAACCCAGGTTTAAAATGAAGAGGTTGTTTATAAAAACAGTTGGGTTTTAAATTTTTAAATTTTCAGTAGGAAAAAAACAACAAAATGCACTTTACCGTGTGTTATTACAGCTCTGGAATTACTCTTCGTATCGAAAAATGTCAGATTTAGCATTTCCACAACTAAAACTTGAGTTAAAGCTATAATTTAGCATGATCTTATTACTAATTCTTGGCAAGACAACCTTCAAACGTTTGAGATAACAAAGAAAAATAAGAGAAACCTGCATTTTCCGTACGAGTTTCGGACTCGAATTTTGCTTTTGTTCGGCAGATATTTCGTCATTCCATCCATTTTCGTGTGTAGAAATTGTTCAGGTACAAGGCCAATAAGCCAATACGTACTAGCTTCTTCGTTATCATCTATAAAAAAACTTTAGGCCTAAAAAATGGTTGTTTTTTGCAGCGAGTTTTCAGTTTTTCATTGTACGTGCCGCTCATAGGTTCTGTTGACGTCAGACGTGCAATGGCGACCCCCAGCGGCCGGAAGTTTGGCTTCACCCAATCATAGGGCCTTTCTTATGGAGTTAGCGTTCCAGTTTATTTAGAGTTCAATGGTTTGACTTTGAGCTCGCGGGGCCGGGTGTCCTGACGTTTACAAGATATTCGTTCTACGCATGCGTAGCTAATACGCCTCGACAGTCGACAGCGGCCATTTCCGATCGTAGAAAATCATGCTTTTTTGGCGTTTTATACCAGGCTTAAAACAGTTAAAAAGATGTTAATTTGAATGATGAGTTTACACGAACATTGTGGCAATTGCATCGTTTCTCGCTGTACGTACTCCTATGATTGTCCAGTCGTTTTATGTGAGTTTGGATGTGGAGTAAAACTACACGGTTGCAAAATGTCCGATCACGGCAACCTTTGTCAAAGTCAACGGATTTCTTGTATTAATTCCTATTATGGTTGTCCTGTGAACGTTGTCCGGTCTCGACTAAGTTCCCATCTTCTTCATTGTCCAGCTAATGTGATTTTTTGTACAATGGAGTGGGGACGTTACCCGGTTTACTCTGGGGAACGTTTAAGATGGGTGCCTTTTATCCAACGGAACCCAGCTCTCGTGAAGGGATACCTGGATGTAGAACTTGCCGTAAGCGACCAGAAAGTTATTAGGAAAACTCGTCAAGAGAGGAATAAAAGAGGCTTGTTAAAAACACCCTGTGAGAGGCACGATCCGAAAATGAAGCCATCTTACAAAACAGCCAGATGTATTCGGAATGAGATCCAGAAAATGGCGACCCCAATGAATGAATTGAAGACAACACTGACCTGTCATCTCGTCCAGAGCCAGAGTAAGTCAAAAATGGTAGAAATGGGGTCCCAGGAAGAAGCTATTGAGGAAATTGATGTTGTGAGTAGCAAGGACATTGAAACTATTCCTGAATGCCCACCTATGCTTGAAACTTATTCAGGGCTGGGACTCAATCTGAATCTTGAAACTATCCCTAAGTATTTTAAGCATAATATATTCATGTATCGGGTACAGTGTAGTCAAATTTTACATAGGCGAGAATTCCCGGCACATTTTAAAAACGTTCACAGTGATATACATGGTGGACTGGGTTGGATCGAGCAAAGGTGTCCCTTTGCACAATATGGTTGTTCTTATGTCCATCACAGGCTTCATCCATCTTCCCAGGAAGCTAGTGTGGTGTTTAGCCAGGATTTGGGAACATTTGGAATCAAGCCGGTAAAAAGTATTGATCACTGCCCCAAAGACTGTTACCTAATGTGTCTTCCTTATGAAGTACTGGAGGTGATTTGTGAATGGTTGGATGGATTTAGCCTTTGTAATTTGTCTGTGACATGCAAAGGCTTGCATCATTTCATGTTTCATTTGTTACTGAAGAAAGGTGTTGTTGTGGTACAGTGGAAAAAGAGAATATACGAAGATGGTTCTGCTTCTTGGATGATTCACCAAAAGGTTGGTCCTGTTTATTGTTTTAGAATCTAAACATATGTACAGTACGTAGAGCAAATTAATTATTATAAAATGTGCCAAGACTTTTAGCAATGAAATACTGTATTTTCTGGGTGATAACCTGCAGGTTATCTCTTAATTTTGCTAGGAAACATAATTAGTGCGGGTAATAGGGTGGTGCGGGTAATCTGTTGAATTCTTAAGACGCCACCACGAAGACAAGAGACCAAAGATTCTACTTCCATCTTTCAACTACTGGTACTGTTCTTTTTTAAAATTTTGTGGTCCCAAACCAAGGGAGCATGCCAGACTGTGTATTTCTTCTTTGTTCAGTGTTCCTTCATTTATATTCAGCCATTTTGAATAATGCGGTATAGTCACAGAATAAAGTCATTAGCATATTGCAGGTGCTGGTTATTTCATTTTTCGGAATGTGCTCAGGTTTCCTTCGGCCCCGTAACCCGTGCCTGCGATACGCTAATGATGTATACCGCATTATTCAAATGGCTGAATATAAATGAAGGAACACCGAACAAAGAAGAAATACAAGTCAGTCTGGCATGCTCCCTATCCGATGATGTGGGTAATACGCTGATTTACTTTTCCAAAAGTGACATTTTTGTTGCTGTGCAGGTTATACGCCGTGCGGGTTATTGCCCAGAAAATACGGTAAATATCTGCTTCCACACAAAATTTGTAAATACTGTATATCTTGAATCATTCGTGTATATTTCGGGACAACTCGCATGACCACATCCAATATGTGTCGTATCTGCACAGTTTTTACCAGCTATCTGTGCAGTTTTTACCTGCAAGCCTGCCTGTCCGCGCATTTTCTGATCCTTTGATCTGTCTTACCTGCACACTTAGCAAACTTTACAATCTGGGACCCCTTCATCAAAGTGAATCACATTTTTCTCTGATGAAGTGCTCCACTCGAAACATCAGTATTTCATTCCTAAAAATCTCAGCAGTTTATCACATTTTCACTTTGCTCTATTTAAGGCCCTGTTTTGTTTACATGAGTGCTAGGGTGCCCCTGAGGGGAGTAGGGGGGCTGTAGGGGGGCTGGGACTGACCCACCCCCACCCCACCCCACCCCAGTTTCAAATTCCACTTTCGCTATTTCATATCAGGCTACACTGGCCCCTCACACTCAATAAGTGCAACTCAACAATCAATCAGTCCTCACTGAGTATGAGACTACACTCACTCTCTAACCATTTAGTGAAGGTGAGTGGAGGAGAGTCAGGAGACTCATTGAATGTTGGGTGAGTTTTTAGAATACAGGTATTTATCTTACTGTGATCTTTTGTCTTATTTTTGTACACCTAGTGCTGGTCATTCACATCAGCCTTTTCAGAGGTTCATCAATGGGTCTATTCAGACACTCCGTGTATATCTTCACATATGGAGAAGTGTTCATATTATGAACAATACAAAGCTGAAAAACCTTTTTGTTATTCTCATTTTGATATAAGGAAAGACTATCATAAGAAATTTATGCTGTACAACAACTTAATTTCTGTAAAAGCTTTATTAAGTTTAACTTAGTTAATAGATCAAAATTAAATTACAGTATTGTGGTCTGTTTATTGTGGGTCTGTTGACAGTTGTGACTTGTGCTTGATCAGGAGTTGGTTTACATTATTACATTATATGTACAGTATTGGTTTACTTATGTTTTCACTAAAGCTAATATGAAGTACCGCAATGATTTGAGTAAGTGCCTGGGGCGCTTATTTAATTTTAGGAGGTTGATGGGGGGTGCTTATTCGGGAGGGGGCACTTATTTAATGTTTTAGCAAACACCGCAATCTGATTCCATAAAAACGCAGAACTTTAATAACAATCTTAACAGGAACAATAACCAGGATTTAAAAAAACCTGAAACCCTAGTTATCTGCTCTAGTAGGTAGAATACAAGTTATATTTATAATGTAGCTAATTGTTCTCAATCAATCAATGACAAGTTCTAATATGTGCAATGCATATATTTGTGACAAATAAAATGTTGAAGGACAGTTGATTTTATACCGATGTTCATGCGTCTCTTATTGGTTGGGTAATCATTTACATAGAGTAGTTCCCTATTGAGAGAAGGAGGGGGGTGCACTTATTTGGGAGGGGGTGCTTATTTCAAAAAATGTAGTGGAAGGAGGGCACTTATTCGAGAAGGGCACTTATTCGAATCATTACAGTACTGTCATTACTGGTACCAAACAAATTACATTATTTTTGTAAATTATGCATGCCATGCCCCTTTTTTGGGGCAGAAGAAGAATCTTTATTACCATAAAATTTAAATTAATTAACAAGAAGAATATTGGCAGGTTTTTTGGTAAAAAGCCAACTAAAATAGTCAAAAGACTAGCCTGGTTAGTTGGCAGTCTAACACCAGATAATATTACTCCTCAAAGGGAGAACCCTGTTTAAATCTCTCTGTTAGAACAATAGTCTATTGTCAATAGAAATGGCATAACATCAGCTTTATGCTCATAAACAACAGCTTTATGTTGCAGCATACCTTGTTCAAAACAACATCTTTATGTTGCAACATAAGGAAATTCTGGAAATACCTTACATATTTTACTTTGTAATTGGATATCCAATGCCAACATATCTTTAATATGATAAAAACACATTTGTTGTTGAATTGTCTTTCAATTGTGTACATAATTTTGTGTCCAAATATTGTTCAAGGGAAGTCACAAATATCTTTTTTGTCGGTCAGTGTATTTCTGGAGGGGAAGAACCCCCTTGGACGATAATTCTAAAAACCAACAAACTGAAGCCAACTGATGCATAACCATTGTTGACTTTTTGGGTATAACCGCTGAGTACAGTGATTTGGCAGAGAAGCAGGAAGGAGTTAGCAATTTAATATGACGGAGCGAAACACACAGACTCTACTGGAATTACGAGGTTTGCCAGGGAATAACACATGTGCTGACTGCGGAGCAGAAAGTAAGTTCTATTTGTTCAGAAAGATTGTTTATTTCGCATTTTTGATTGTTCACCGGTTATATTGGTAGCACTATATTGAAATATCTCTTTTATACTTCCGGGTGCAGACCCAGAATGGGCCTCTGCCAGTTTAGGTATTTTCATTTGTATAAAATGCAGTGGCGTTCATCGTTGTATGGGAACGTCGTTTTCCCAAGTCAAGTCTTTATTGCTTGATTCGTGGACAGATGCAAAGCTTAAGGTATGGGGTTTTTATTGTTACTTTTTTTGTTAAGATTATTGCTGTGGCTTTGAGCCGTTGACCTTTGCTCACACAATACCTCGAAAGTCAAAAGAGCTGATCTTAAAGTATTGGTTTTCACACGCTGTTATCATGTGGTTATCGTAACATGGTCTTTGAAAACAAACTCTTACTTTCTTAAGCAAGCTTTAGTGTGTGTTTTCGAAGAATAAACAGCGTATTTTCTCAGCTTCCTCGTAAATGAATATATATGTGTTTATATATGACATATTTGACACAAACACCAGCAGGGTGCAAATTAGTCAGATTTCGTTCCGCAACATTGTTTCACCACCCGCAACGCGGCCAACAGATCACGTTTATAGTGAAAAACGAGTCTATACATGTATACCATATCTATTTAATAACGTATTGTCTTCTTAATTGGAAAAGCAAAAGCTATCTTTTTGCGCCAATTTGGCAATAACTGCCTTTATTAAGTAAATCAGGGCAAATGACGACATTTAGCATATTAATTTGATACAATTTCGTTGGGCCACTTATAAGATGAAGTATTTTTTATGGCATGTCGCAGCAGCGGCACACAAGCAGCGACTTTGCAGATTTGTACCATTGATTTGTACAGAAGGGTTCAGTCTAAAATGGCTGTACTGTATCTCAAAAATTATATGCCTGAGTGATAGAGGAAAGGATATTAGGATGAAAAGTTGACAAAATTTTCAAGATCTTTGTATGCTTGCCACGACTGCATAATTTTCAGAATTTTTGTACACTCAGAACCACTGTTGAGTGTACAAAATTTTGAAAATTAGAAGAATAGTTTTTAAGATACAGTCTAGCCATTCTATTGATCCGACTTGATATTTCACCATTACAGTCCTTTTTTAATCTGGCTGAGGTTTACTGGCTGCAAAGACGTTTGATAACCTACATGGGGACACAAATTTTCTAGGGTCTGACCCAAACGGCCCTTTTGTATACTGTACATGTATTTCTATTCTGTGGCAAGGGCATTTAAATTTTAGAGACAATGAATCAGAGTTATAAAATGTATAAATTGTTAACATAAATATTTACTTTACTTCCATTTTCTAATCAAAATATTTTTATTTTGTTTTTACTAGTTGATGGTTGATGGTGGAAACCTTCACTCCAACGAATATTGGGAAAAGCAAGTTCCTGTGTGTTACAAAAGACCAGAGAAGGATTCACCTCAGTAAGTACATGTATAAAACAAACAGTAGCCTTTAGCATTTTGCTGTCAGAATAGACCCTTTTACTGTTAGAATTGCATGCTGGGTAATCAGGTAGGCGTTGGGCGTTGTATTGATGAGTCAAAGAAGATACTAAAAATGAGTTTTATCAATTGAAAGAAATTTCAACAATTTATCATCAGTGGTAAAGAGTAAGGTACATGTGTAATTAGAGGATTTGTGTTGTTTTGGTGTTCATGTGTAGCTTAAAATGTAATTTAATATCGGTCGGTTACCACATTCCGGAGTTGTTAATTACCTTTCTCTTTATCCACTGATCATCAGATAAATTGTTGAAATTTCTTCGATAAAACTCGTTTTTAGTATCTTCTTTGACTCATCAATACAATGCCCATGCCTGCTTCTTGACTGTTTATATTATCAAGTTTGCCCTGATTACCGAGCATGCAATTCTAACTGTAAAAGGGTCTCATCAATCCATATCTTTGGCGTCAAACGCAACGGGAGATATCACTATGACAATACGGTAATTGAACTCCATATTGTCATAGTGATACCGACTTAATTGGAAAAGTAGGACACTGTGGCCCAGAGTTAGACTGCAACGTCTGCCATTTGATTTTAGTTTTGTGGCCAAGTTGTTCGCATTTGTGATAGTAAAAGACGATATTTCAGAAGAGCTAAAGTTGTAATACTATCTAATAGAAACCACGTCCAATAGCACGCACAACTACGATAACAACGATGTCGAACGCAAATGTTGTGCCTTCGATTTGCTGTGGCACGCAACCTAAATCTGCTCAAATACCCAATTCCTGGTCACAAGAAACAATTCTCATCAACAAGCAAAACATATATTAATTGTTCTTCTAAATGTACTGCCTTTAATGATGGAAACGGGAACTTCCAACGCATAAAACACCCCGAAAACGTTGCTCTTTGTACCTGATCTGTCATCTGTCCTACTTTTTCTTTAATTTCCATGGTGATATCTCCCGTTGCATTTGGCGCCAAAGAGATGGATTCAATGAGATCATATTGTCAAGCAAATGAACTAAACTATTCCTTGCTCAATTTAGCAGGGTTTTTTAAAGAATGAGGCAATTCTATGGCCTATTAACTCTTGGGGAGGGTCAGTGTACTTATTTGACTTCTTTAATATTTTAATTACTCTGACTTTAATGCCAGGTGATTCTAGACTTTCAAAATAGGCAAGGCAATGGGGGTTATTGTTTGTTTACATACTGATAATTCTTTTGTTTATGACCACTAAGCCTTATTACCAAAACTGATGATGCCTGGCATGGCAAAAACAAGTCATGATTTCTGTCCAAAACTTTGAGGAATCCATCTGCATTCCTAACGGGGACATAGCCAGGGGGGAGCCAGGGGAGCCACGGCTCCCCCCTTTACCTTTTTGGCTAGAGAATTCAAAAGTAGCAAATGGACCAATCATATTTCAGTGATCTCACAGTGTCAATTTCAACTTTAGGCTAAGGAATGCAAATGGTTTGTTAATGGTTTGGTGGAAAACCAGACATGTTTATTTTGGGCCAGATGATGTGCATGATCGGTTTTGGTAATACTTGGTAGTGATGTTCTCTAAATGTGTAGTTTTAGAAAAGTATTCCCCCATTTTCTCCCACAAAAGGCATTTGGAAACTCTGGGGGAAGGGGGCTGTTTAACACCAAGAGGGGGTGGGTCAATGCTGGTTGATTGCCCTAAGGAAAATCCAGGGTGGTGGGCAGGAGACAAATTGTTTTCATGGGGGGAGGGGTATAGTTGTGTAAGTCAGTGTCAGGGTTGGTGATGATAAACAAAAGAACTATAAACACACAATAACCCCATCACAGAGCAAATCAATTCAATTCAATAAGTAAAATGAAGCCATTTTTATCTGTACAGTGTACATCAATGTGTTTGTTAAAAAAAATTTATTCTAGTGTTTTAAGAGAGCAATGGATTAGATCAAAATATGAAAGAAAAGAGTTTATCGAAGGAGCTCCAGCACCATCTTATCTGACAGGTACATCATAGGATTTATTTAATGGGGTGGGGGGTGGGGGAGGGAGTGTTCTTAGAGTCTTAGAAAACATAAGCAGAATTTTGCGAGAGAGCATTCAATTTTCGTGGTTCATAATAATCCACACAACTCCCTTCCTGAAAATGTCTGGAAATTTACAAATCCAAAGGTCACCACAATATGACGATCTCACAAACTTCAGTACATCGGTATTACTGTATTTTCTGGACGATAACCCACACGATGTATAACCCGCACAGCAACAAAAATGTCACTTTTGGAAAAATAAATCAGCGTATTACCCGCACCAGGTGTGGGCTACGGGGCCGAAGGAAACCCAAGCGTGTTCCAAAAATGAAATAACTGGTGGAATCCCCCCCCCCCCCGCCCCCCGAAAGTAGTGTCCCCTTATAAGTAGCGGCCCCTTGTAAGTAGTGGCCCCGGTAAGCAGCGGCTCTTTTGAAGAGTGCACTTCCACGTTTAGCCTGTACAACCGCTCCCCCTGCAGGTAAATTGGGGAGAGAGAGCAGAGCGTCTGTGAGTTCGAGGCGATAATCGTGTTCCAGGTCACATGGATTTTCAGTAAATTATAATAATTATTGAATAACTTCAATCTGTGTGTAATACGTACTTTCAAAGTTTCTTTATTATATGCTGAAGAAACTAACAAATTAAAAACTGTATTTGATCAAAAAGACGTGTGTGCGAGAACGAGTCTTTGAACAGTACTATAAATATTCAAGATAAGTTTTCCAAAGGTCAGACTTCACGACCACGGTCAAGTACAATTTCATGTGTGTGGCTTCAAAAACATAGCGTTTTGTCCACACTGTCCGATTGACTGAATGTATCATATTCATATTATAAATGATATTGGGCATTTCACTCGATTACACAGCATGTTCTAAGGATTTAGGGTGACGGAAAATTCGAGTGTAGAATATATACATTTTAAGACCAAACCGGGAGCAGTTGCGAAAAATGCAACTACACAGGCCCTCCGGCAGGAATTGAACGCACGACCTTGCGATTCTAGTGCAATGCTCTGACCACTGTGCCACGGAAGCCGTTGCCGAGAGCTCGATCGCGAGTTCTGTATATATAATAAGGTGGTAATGCCAGGAGAGAATTGGGTATATTATAAATGATATTGGGCATTTCACTCGATTACACAGCATGTTCTAAGGATTTAGGGTGAAGGAAAATTCGAGTGTAGAATATATACATTTTAAGACCAAACCGGGAGCAGTTGCGAAAAATGCAACTACACAGGCCCTCCGGCAGGAATTGAACCCACGACCTTGCGATTCTAGTGCAATGCTCTGACCACTGAGCCACGGAGGCCGTTGCCGAGAGCTCGATCGCGAGTTCTGTATATATCCTTAGAAAATCCTTAGAACATGCTGTGTAATCGAGTGAAATGCCCAATATCATTTATAATATACCCAATTCTCTCCTGGCATTACCACCTTATTATATATACAGAACTCGCGATCGAGCTCTCGGCAACGGCCTCCGTGGCTCAGTGGTCAGAGCATTGCACTAGAATCGCAAGGTCGTGGGTTCAATTCCTGCCGGAGGGCCTGTGTATAGTCGCATTTTTCGCAACTGCTCCCGGTTTGGTCTTAAAATGTATATATTCTACACTCGAATTTTCCTTCACCCTAAATCCTTATATCATATTCATAAATGTCGTTGTATGTTTTAATTCCAGTATCACAATTGTCAATTCAGGTGTGCCATGATTAAATAACAACCAACTCCTAATGTCGAAAATTAGCTCTCTCTCCCCAATTTACCTACGGGGAAGAGCAGCGGCTGTATACACAGGCTATTCCACGTTATGCAGTGAATACGATTGATGATGATAAAATGGCTTGAAAGAAAGAAAGAGGAAAAGTCAAACCAAAAACTTTATTTCACGTTCATATTGAGAGGATATCTTGCATTCGTTTTATGTAATACAGCAAGTTAAGGTTACAGGATACCCTAGGAAGCCATTTCAAGAAATTTATTACCACTCGCTCAATTTTTTTCCGATTTGTCTCAAATTTGCACCAAATGTAGTTATAAGTATGTGACGGACACTATCGTATTATACAGTAAATAAGAAATAAAATATTGTTGCAGATATACTCATCAGTTTAAAATCACAGTACCTTCGCGCGGCGGTTTAAGGCGGTCTTTGGTTTTACCAAAAAGCTCTCAATTTATCATATTTACACTTCTCAATGTTTGTTTTAAAAAAGTTTGTTTAAATATGATAAATTGAGAGCTTTTTGGTAAAACAAAAGACCGCCTTGAACCGCGGCGCGAAAGTACTGTGATTTTAAACTGATGAGTATATCTGCAACAATATTTTATTTTTTATTTACTGTTACATTTGGTGCAAATTTAAGACAAATCGGAAAAAATTGAGCGAGCGGTAACAAATTTCTTGAAATGGCTTCCTAGGGTATCCTGTAACCTTAAGTTCGTATTTACTTTACTTACTTATTCACAGTATGTTAACGTATTTTACCACTCGAAAGTAGCGGTCCCCCGAAAGTAATAAACTAATCACAAAATTGTTCTTTTTTGAATTCAAAATTTTGTTTACAGGAGAAAAAGAAGGTGTGATATTCAAACGTGAAAGAGATTCTAACACTTGGAATCCAAGAACATTTGTCCTGTCACAGCAGAACAACTCTTTTTCATATTATATAAAACCTACAGTAAGTGAATGAAATGAAATGTATGAATGAGTGAGTGAGTGAGTGAGTGAGTGAGTGAGTGAGTGAGTGAGTGAGTGAGTGAGTGAGTGAGTGAGTGAGTGAGTGAGTGAGTGAGTGAGTGAGTGAGTGAGTGAGTGAGTGAGTGAGTGAGTGAGTGAGTGAGTGGGTGGGTGGGTGAGTGGGTTGGGTGGGTGGGTGTGTGTGTGGGTGGGTGGGTGGGTGGGTGGGGTTTGGGTGGGTGGGTATAAATCTTTATTGCCTCCAATTACTGAAGAGTTATTTACAAAAAAAATTGATTAAATAATTAAAATTTAAATAGTTAGCATAGTGCATTTAAAACATGATGAAATGTAACATGCTGATTCTATTAGAAGCAGTGTCCATACATCGAGGTCTGAACAAAGAATGTCATTCTTTTCTCCACAAATACAAAACAAAAAATCTATATCTGACAAACAAGCTAAGTATGCACTTAGCGAAGCAGGTAAACTATCGTTGATCCAAGACCATAACTTCTCTCTCTGGTCATAAGATCCACTACAGTACAACAAAGCATGATTTACTGGGTTTGAATAGTTTCTTTCACACAAGTCACAATAGTCAGTATATTCATTCGGATTTTCTACACGTTTTCCTCGAATTTTGTAGGATCCACACATAACTCTTATAACATCTGTTATTTGTGGTAAATATTCTGGCTTCGCTTTTGCTAGTAGCCACCAAAAACAAGTTTCATGAGTTGGATGAACTCTTGCATAAATGCTCAGTTGTTTATTTCTATTAATTTTAATATGCCACGCCTCTTGGTACCAGTTCCGTAAGTTAGAATTCACGATCTTCTTCCAGTTCTTTTTTGTAGGAAACTGGTCTGTTAAAACGAATTCAACCATGTACTCTATTAGTTCGTATTTTTGAAGAACTGTTATGACGTCTGGGATGAATCCTGTAAGCTTTTTATCTTTGTTCCATTTCCATCTTATCATCCTTCTTAAGAAAATCCGTCTGCAAGGAGTTCCTGATCTAATGTTTATCAATCGACCCAAAAAATAACGTTTTCGTTTATCTATTTCTACTTCAACACTAAGTAAGCCCAACAGACCACAGGCAGCAGAACCAGAAGTTCCAGGAAGAAGTCCTTGCATTATGCGAACTGTTACATTTTGTACCTTTTCTAACTCTGTAATGTGATGACCTTTGAGCTGCCAAAGTTCCGCACCATATAGCAACTTAGAGAGGCCGATGACTTTCCACAATTTAGACGAAATGGAAGGATTTATCCCCCCATGGCGAGCACCCATGCCAACAAGTGTGTAGCACGCTTCTCTTCCCTTTTGTAATGCATTCGAAATAAACACCAAATTGTCCTTGAAAATGTGCCATGTCTTTCCTAGGTTAGACCAAACTTGTAATTCTAATAAAGCACTACTGCCAAGTTTCCACAATCGTCTTTCACGATTTGTATCGTGTTCCATTTTGCTTTCTCCAAACGTTAATATTACAGTTTTCTTTAAATTAAAATTAAATCGCCACATTCGGCAAAAATTCCATGCAGTTTGCAACATTCTGTCGAGACCTGGTTTCATTCTTGACAGCATGGTCAGATCATCTGCGAACATTGGTGAACCGTAACAGACGGAGTTAAGAGAAATGCCAGCGTTAATTCGATCAAGTTCTTGAATAAGGTCATCAATAAAAACCAGAAACAACCATGGAGATAAAACCCCACCCTGTCTAGTTCCTTGAAATAGTTCATAGGTTCTGGACGTAGTTCCTTCTATGAATACAAACTCTTGCATATCCAGGTACCAATGTCGTATCAATCTCCAAGCTTTACCTGAGATGTTTTTGTTGTAATACAATTTATACAACATACCGTTTATCCACATTGTGTCAAAAGCTTTACTAATATCCATGTAAGCAACATAAACTTTCTCATTTTCTTCGCAACAATGCTTGATAACTTCATCAATTACGAAACAAGTTGTTAGTGCATCTTGCTCTTTTTGATAACCTCCTTGAAGAGAATGATGACTGTTATTTGGGTTTTTTTGTAGTCTAGATAGAACAATTCTTTCCAAAACTTTATTGAAACTGGTAAGTAAGCTGATACCTCTATGGTTATCAAAAGACCGAACCTCTTTGTTTTTCTTTGGAATTGGAATTTTAATTGCCAGCTTAAATGACTTAGGTATTTCTTCAATTTCAGTAATACCGTTATATAATTTCAGCAAAATTTGAGTTATAATCTCTCCACCGTATTTTAAATGTTCGTACGTAATACCATCGTAGCCTGGAGACTTTCCGTTTGGCAATCTTTGTATTACTGCCGCAATTTCTGTTACAGTGAGTGATGTACTGAAGGTATAATCAACGTTCGAAGCAGATGCTTCCAAAACTTCATCAACTTTTTTGTTAACTTCTGAGAAAAATTCATAATTGAACGATCCTTCATGTAAAGGAGAAAATAGTGACTCATAATAATCAGCCCATAGATTGACTATTTTCTGAGGATCCGTAACTGTTTCATCATTAAAAACCAAGATATTTGATTTTTTATTTTGTTTTCCTTTTCCTACTCTGCTATTCAACAGTTTCCAAAGCATGTCATGATCGGTTTCATTTAAATTAGCAATGTTAGAAAACTCTTTTTGCTCGAATTCCCACGAGGCCTTTCTTTGTTTGCGTCTGTATTCACATTTTAGTTTCTTATAATGTTTATACAAGTTATTTGTACAACAACGAGGGGATCCCCAGCTTATCCATTCCGCGCGTGCAGCCATAACTAATTTCCTGAGACTTTTCAGTTTATCAGTCCAATAAGGTTTTAAGGCACTTTTAAATTTGACTCTCGGGAGAGGTAAATCTGCAAATTTAATTGCGTTAGCAAGAGCATCGCAAAACAAATTTACGTCGGAAGGATTTTTGTCCAAACGTTCTTGTAAGAAAATTCTTAATCTGGAACGATAGTTTTCTATATCTTCAGGTGTGCAACGTTTCCAAGATATCTTTTCATAAAGGTATTTAGTTTCAGATTTTAGGGTTGTTTTTTCTATAAACGGAAGACATAATTCCAAACTTAGCGGTTGGTGAAACACAACATTGTCTGGGTGTTCGTTCAGTACTTCGATTGCTTGAACATATTTCAGTAACTCATTCTCAATAATTACATAGTCCACAATAGAGTTGCCAAAACGAGAAATATATGTAAACCGAGGAAATTCGCAGACTGGTGAAATATTAGCTGGTACTATATTAAGTTTATCACAAAATAGTTTAAGCTTCCTACCACGACTGTTCCAATCCTGGCTAAGACTTGGCTCTTTTACGTGGGCATTAAAATCCCCCAATAATACAAGATGTTGTCCGCGACTTTTTTGTTCAATGCAAAATTGTTCCAAAGAATCCAGTGTATTGATAAATTGTTCTGAACTGTAGTTCGTCGAAGGAAAATACACAGCTACTATAACTAAAATTATTTCCCCAATGCTTATGGTTGCTGCAACAATACGATCACTGGCCGTGTGCAATTCTCGTGCCACTAGATCTTTTCTAATAAATATCGCGACGCCTCCTTGACCTCTCTTCCATCGCTGATTTACATCATTTTGAGAGCTACTACATGAAATAACATGAAAGTCAGTATTGAGCGTATCCAGAAATGATAGTTCATCTCGATATAACCAGTGCTCGCTCAAAGCAAATATGTTTAAATCACGCAAAAGTCGTTTGACGTAGATGAAGCTGCCGTAGATTCCTCCGCAGTTCCAGCACCCTAACGTTAGTCTAATCTTGTTCTGAATGATTGTTCTTGTTTACTGATGCTTCCGATGACTTTTTTAACCAATTTTGTTTTGATACCCAAGGTCTGGCATAAACATGTTCGGGCCAAAACTCGTTTTCCAACACCCGATCAAAGTCTTCCTTATTTACATTTACTCTAACGGCAACGGTTCCTTTTCTTTTGCTTGAAAATAACCTGACAAATGTTGGAGAAGTCCCCTTGCGCTCCATGAACGTTGTTATTAAACCCACATTAACGCCTTCTCGAACACCACCAAGATAGACTCGTTTTATACTTCTTCTCTCGACGCCAACGAAGCTTCCACTGTCTTCGACTTGATCATGTCTGAGATCACTTGGCGCATCGTTTACTATCTCTGTGCCAACATGGTTGCCAATGTTCTGATTTTCATGTTCTCTGGTTTGCGCTTGTTTATCAACAGTGGACGAGGTGGACTTATTTTCTTTGCTGCTAAGTTGGAAATTACTTTGGCTTGAATTTAAATTTTTTTCACTTGACTGATTTTCTCTAACAATCGTAGTTTGTCTTGTTGTATTTGCATACGAATTTGCCTTTGTATGAAGACTAACCTCAGGTTCTATTGGGCATTCCAAATCAATTGTACCTCTGTTTGAAGATAGTTGCTTCTTTGATCTATCTTGACTTTCAGTAATATATTCTCGAGTTTATTCAAATTTTCTCGATGTTTACCAAGTTGTAATTCATGATTTCCAAGCTTGTCTAACATGTTCTCCTTATTAGATTTGTAATTTCCTTTAAAACTAGCGAGCTCCGATTCCAGAGAGTAGATTTTGGCTTGTTTTTCACACAAATTGGACTTTAAATCGCCCACTTCTCTTTCCAATATCAATATCTTGTCATCAAAATCTTCTTTCAGCTGGCTGAGTTTAGCGTCTAGATTTTCCACAAGTGTCATGAGTTGCTTTCTCTCTTCTTGGCTGGATGTTTTAGGGTTGCTCTGGTCTTGTGAATTCGATAGTAGATCTATAAACGATGCCTCAGAGTGACTTGATAGTTTCGGAAATAACTCGTTTAGCTCGGCCGTCACTTCCTTTGACCCACAAAACTTTACCATAGCAACTATATCACTTGCCAATTTCTCGTTTGCTGTACGCCCGCCCGAACGTGTTATTCTCCTTACCGGTTTTCCTTTAGGAAATTCAGGGTAGGTAACCTTACAGAACTCCACAATTTTATCCCTTAAGCTATTGAGCTTTCCGGAGCCATCCTTCGAGAGGTTTGCCTTAACATCTTCCATAGATGTCGCAATTATATCCTTCTCGATGTCTTTAATTTGCTTCGAAAGAGAAGGAGAAGACATATTCCCACAATTATCGTTTCTCTCTGTCAAAGTAGAGAGTGTTTCTGCCAAATCTAGGCCAGTACATCTAGTTACAACGGAGCCACACTCCGCCCGCATGACCTTCCGCCATGAAAGTGAGTGAGTGAGATTCTAACACTTGGAATCCAAGAACATTTGTCCTGTCACAGCAGAACAACTCTTTTTCATATTATATAAAACCTACAGTAAGTGAATGAAATGAAATGGATGAATGAGTGAGTGATTGAGTGATTGAGTGAGTGAGTGAGTGAGTGAGTGAGTGAGTGAGTGAGTGAGTGAGTGAGTGAGTGAGTGAGTGAGTGAGTGAGTGAGTGAGTGAGTGAGTGAGTGAGTGAGTGAGTGAGTGAGTGAGTGAGTGAGTGAGTGAGTGAGTGAGTGGGTGGGTGGGTGGGTGGGTGAGTGAGTGGGTTGGGTGGGTGGGTGGGTGGGTGGGGTTTGGGTGGGTGGGTGAGTGAGTGAGTGAGTGAGTGAGTGAGTGAGTGAGTGAGTGAGTGAGTGAGTGAGTGAGTGAGTGAGTGAATAGTGAGGGAGGGAGGGAGGGAGGGAGGGAGGCAGGCAGGCAGGCAGGGAGGGAGGGAGGGAGGGAGGGAAGGAGGGAAGGAGGGAGGGAGGGAGGGAGGGAGGGAGGGAGGGAGTGAGGGAGTGAGTGAGGGAGGGAGTGAGTGAGTGAGTGAGTGAGTGAGTGAGTTTGAGAGTAAATGAATGCTTGGGAAGGTGGGTGAGTGAGTGGGTCATGGGTGGGTGGGTGAGTGAGTACATAGGTAAAAGGTATTGTGAGTCCATATATCTTCGGCGTTAAACGCAACGGGAGATATCACCATGGAAATTAATGAAGAAATTCGGACAGATCGGGTACAAAGAGCAACGTTTTCTTCTTTTTTTTTGTGCGTTGGAAGTTCCCGTTTCCATGCATCATTGAAGGCAGTATTTTTAGAAGAACAATTATATGTTTTTGCTTGTTGATTAGAATTGTTTTTTGTGACCGGTAATCGAGTATTTGAGCAGATTTAGGTTGCACGCCGCGGCAAATCGAAGGCACAACATTTGCGTTCGACATTGTTGTTGTCGTAGTTGTGCGCTATAGGCGAGTTTCAGGGTGTTGCGCGCGCATCACTTTTCAACAAAATTGGCAAGCTCCCCTCAAAGTAGACATACTATTTGAAATCAACAAAGTACATATACAGTTTCTGGGTGTTTAACAATGTTATTCTGCTGTTGTTGGCTCGCTAGCAAGTCTGTTTGCACATTGCTTACTTTGTGGGGAGCCCGCCAACAGCCCGCCAATTCCTTAGCAAACGATGCGCGCGCAATACCCTGAAACTCACCTATTGGTCGTGGTTTCTATTAGATACTAAATTACATCTTTAGTTCTTCCTAAATGTCGGTTTTTACTATCGCAAATGCGAACAACTTGGCCACAAAACTAAAATCAAATGGCAGACGTTCTATTACTGGGCCACAGTGTCCAACTTTTTCAATTAAGTCGATATCACTATGGCAATATGGCGTTAAATTACTTAAATTACTGCATTGTCATAGTTATGGATTAGATTTGGTGAACAAAATTTTGAAGGGGTGTTGGTGGGTGCCTTTCACCTCTACGACCAGGATCCGATACCTGCTCAGTTCAGTTAGCTGATTAAAGTTTCACCTTGGCCGCATGTGAGAAGAGTGCTTCCAGTTTGACTCTACCAAACACAAGAGGTTTCCTCCGGGTACTCCGGTTTCCTCCTTTAGAAACACTGGACCAATGAGGGATGGTCCTTACTGGACCTCTAGGGAGAACAGTTAGATAATATAACTGATAGAGCTATCCAGTTTACATAAGTTTAGTTTAGTGTAACAATTACTTTAATTAGAAAATATCTAACAATCTTCTTTGATTGTCCTTCCTTTGTAGGATCGAGATCCGAAAGATTGTTGGCTTCTCAATAAAGTTAATGCAATTTTTGCAGATGAAAAAGCAGAACGTTCGAATTGCCTGCAAATTACAAACACCATAGATGGAAAGACGAGAAATTTGTTCATTTCCACTGACACTGGAAAAGTAAGTTTAGCTTGTGTGACGAAGTAGAAAATTAGTAATTTAGGGCCTGTTTATATGATCCCGGTGTACCGGGACGGGATGGCAGCCGGGATGATTTTGATGTATTGAAATAAGTCACGGTCTTTGATTATGTGCATCGGAAAGCTTTCGCCTACATTTTTTAAGGCCTAGATTACTAAATAACTTCAACAAAAGCCATTTTCAATTGCCACAATCATTCACTTTTAACTTTAGGATCAGATCAACAAAATCTGACTTTCTTCAGGCATTGCGTGGTTTTTCTGTTTTACGTGTTGACTTATTTCAATACATCAAAATCATCCTGGCTGCCATCCCGTCCCGGTACACCGGGATCATATAAACAGACCCTTAAATAGTATTTTAGTTATATTTAAGTTTAGAAAAGGGCATGCGTGTAAATAAGTGAAATAATATTTAGCCTTAGAGAGTTGTCAGACGTCAAGTTTATGTAAATGGCCAACGCCTTAGATAAAAAGGAGAGAGAGGTCATCGTTGTTAAGCCGGTTTTCCACTAGGCGATTTTTTTCGTGCGAAGCGACTTTTTCTTTTGTCTCATGAGCTCTGAGCTGGAACTAATCAGAAATCTATTGAATTCGAACAAAAGAAAGTTGCTTCGCGCGAAAAAAATCGCCTAGTGGAAAACCGGCTTTAGGCGAAAGGAAGACACGAGAGTTCCACTTCCTTGGAAACCGCCAAGCTCGCAGATATCACAGAAAGATATTGACAGTAAAGACGGTTGGGGTAAGAGACAGCTTATTCAAAGGTACACCAGACCAACGTCGTCATCGATAATTATCTGATTTCGTGAGCAAGTGGTGGTGGCAGTTACGTATAAAACGCTGAGCAGAATCTCGTACAGTTTGGAGTTGGCACGTCTGAAGCCAGCAAACGTTAGTCGCTGAAAAGACCTCGCGTTCAGATAACTTATCTCGCGGAAGAAAGCGGAGCAAAGGAAGACTCTAGACAACGAACAAAAACTCTTAGAAATTCGTTAAGTATATTATTATTTAGTTAATTAAATAAATACGACCGGTATATTTAGTAAGTTAGGAATTAAATTGAATAGAGGTGAGTCAATGTTAAAAAAAAGCCGATTGCCGATACCGATTAAGAGCCGATATTTCCCCACCATCGGCCGATTTCGGCAAAACCGATGTTTGCTAACCTGATGCTCAGTGCTCCCGTTTTGTCGTTTTATTCATCTCAAGTTTTGCAATGAGAGGAAGTCATCAAGCCATTTCTCGTATTTTGAGCGCAACAGAGCAGGATTTCCTTTATTTAAAATATTTTTGTACCAAGAACTCAAGAAGCGCAAAAATGCCAAACAATGATAAACGAGGACGAGAGTCACGAGACAGCTGATCCAATGGTGAAAGACAATTGGCCGATGGCCGATTGTGAGAAAAACTAGCAATAATAAAATAATAATTGAATAATAAAATCTTGTAAGTTCATTGCATTGGAGTTGCGTGAGTTGATGCAAGCTGTAGGAAGGAGAAACCCTCGGGTTTAGGAGCAGATTAAACGAACTACCCGAAGGTAGCGTGACTTCGCTAGCGTGACTTCGCTACAGCCTGTCTGAAATTAAATGTGCTAATTTAATATGAATTTGTGTTAATGTAACCACCAGATTACATTGTCAAAATGAAAATTTCAATAACAAACGTGATTTTATTTATTTATTTATTTATCAACTCATGTTACTGTTAGGTACAAATGTTGATAAATAAATAAATAAATCACGTTTGCTAGAACATTTTAATAGTGAGAGTTTATGGCCTAAAACTATAAAAACTATCTAACCCATTGCTGCCTGAGCTGGCCAAAAATAGCTCCATTATTGTTACTCTAATGCCAGCCAGACAATTTTATTCATCAAAGGAAGAACTTTCAGACATCCTAGGCAGCAATGCCAATGGGCTAAGCATGTCAAATAATCTTGAATATACCTAAATAAGCTTGGAATTGAAATACATATAAAACCTATTGTTTAGAAAAATAAGTGCTTTTATTTCACAGCTGTTTCAAACACCTATCCTTATACATGTAGATAAAGCAAAACAAATTATTAAATAATGACTTCTTTGTAGGAAATAGTCGAATGGTTTATGGCTATTCGGAGTGCAAAGCTGAAGATGTACATGTTAGCCAATCCAAAGGCTGATAAGCAACTGGTAAGTCTGCATGCAAATAATTACTGCGGAATGCGGTTGAGTGTTTAATGACGCCTTACACATACAGATAGTTTTGCCAGATTTGTTGCTATTTATGGCGATTTGTTGCCATTTGTTGCCATTTGTTGCTATTTGAAAATCGCAACAAATCAGTTTTTTGCGATTTGTTGCGAATTTGTTGCGATTTATTGCGATTTTTTTGCGATTTGTTGCCGTTTTGTTGCCGTTTGCAAAGCGCAACAAATCGCAACAAATCGAAACAAATCGAAAGAAATCCGATTTGTTGCCATTTGTTGCGATTTGAAAATCGCAACAAATCGCAACAAATCGCAACAAATTCGCAACAAATGGCAACAAATTCGCAACAAATCTGATTTGTTGCGATTTTTTGTTATTTGTTGCGATTTTGTTGCGATTTGTTTTCGATTTGCAAATCGCAAGAAATAGCAACAATCGCAACAAATCGGAACAAATCCGATTTGTTGCGATTTTCAAATCGCAACAAATCCGATTTGTTTCGAATTTTGTAGCTATTTGCTGCAAACACGAATTATTGATTTAAGACACAGCGTCATTATTACTCAAATACAGGTCAAGTGGTATAAATATCAATTTAATCACATATCGAGGTCAAGCAGGTTCTTCTTGGGTTGGAACAAGTAATAAAACAAATCAAAATTACTCACCTGGTTTTGTAGCCGTTGTGAAAAATAATATATCCTATTCTTTTATGAGCGGGATGGAGCCTGGTGACAGGGGCCCACTTTTTGAAAATCAGGGACCATTTTACTCTCCCTTTCTCTCTGTCGTGGCGCTCAGGCATAGGAGCCCATGCTAGGGTGCAAATATTAAAACAGCGAAGATAGAGAGCCTGGGACTAGGCTGCCGTTTGGGCAGTCATTTTATATTCCCTGTCAGTCTCGGGCAGTAATTAGTAGGACCCTTCTTAAATATGAATTCGACTTGAGATTGATATTTAGTCCATTTATCCACAGGTTGCACCGTTGACAACACGCGACTTTTTGAAAGAAGGAAAACTCTTAAAAAAGGGTCCACGAGTAAGTCATCAATCTTATTTGCAGCTTGGGGTCTGTGACGTAGCGTAACAACTTATGATGTAGTGTTAAGGACTTATTAACCGAGTGCGAGGTCTGTACGGGAAAGTATTTGCCTGAGGTTTTCGTACAGACCGAGCGACGAAGGAGCGAGGTTTGTACGATAAAACCGAGGGCAAATACTTTCCCGTACAGACCGAGCAAACGAGGTTAATAAGGAATTTATTATATGGCTATTGGTTCATTTCATTTTTAAGCTTCGAGCGTTGTTTTCGTCTTCGGAGTATGCTGTTTACCTTACCTGTTAACTTTTTCGTGTCGCTTCTTGGCCTTCTTGTTTACACCAGTTCGGCTTTTATTTGTCGTGTTTTTAGATAAACAGCTTTAAAGAAAACCAGCAGTGATGTTCCAACACATTTTATTGTTCAGAATATTTGAATAATGATACCCAGTACTCTTTTATATGTATTCAAATCAACTTCAAAATCTTCTCGCCAAAACTTACAAGGCCGAGAAGAAAGCGTATTGACCCCGAGGTCAATATCGTCAAATCCCGACCTCTTGGGAAGCAATCAGCGTGCGTCGTTTTGCGCACGTTACAGCCTAGCGCGGCGTCTACAGTAATTGAGATTTTTTTTAAAACATGAAAGAAAAAATCTTGTACAGTATCTAAAAAGTGTTTAATTCATTAACAATTACTTATTATGTGGCATGGATTATTTCCGGTAAAATCACGCGCTGTGATTGGTTGCTGACGTGACGAGATTTTTCCGTAACGCCCGCGGCCATTATGGAAATTGTTAATGCCCTGCGAATGGAAACAAACAAAAAAAATCCTAATAAGAAACTTATTGGCGAAAAACGAAGAAAACAAATGAAATAAACGACGATGAACATAATAAAAGGAAATTCTAGTATCTAGACGAGAAAGAAACAGCAGAAAATAACGCTAATTCGGTGTTTTGACGAAGTTAAAGGAAGCGAAGACCAAGAAATACAAGATTGATTTTGAAATAAAAAGCGCCATATAATAAATTACTTAATAACCTCGCCCGTTCGGTCTGTACGGTAAAATATTAAACCTCGGTCTTGAGCGTATTAACCTCGCTATCGCTCGCTCAATACAGCAAGACCTCGGTTTAATATTTTACCGTAAAGACCTCACTCTCGGTTATTAAGTAGTTAATATAAACCACACCGGTCTATAAATCACATAACGTTAGATTTTGGAAAAAAAGTTGCGGTTTATAGTCTGGAAAATACAGGGTGTGGACGAAAAAAAAGTGGCCATCCTCGAAAGTATGACTAATGTGCATTGTATATAACTTTTATTAGAGTACAGAATAATATGTAAAGTTACATATTTTTAGAATGCATGCCTCGAGATCTGCTCAAATATGATATCAAATTCTAATTTTACCATTGATTTAAAAAATATATTAATTTTTCATGATTTTCAGCCTTGTAACAAAAGAAGTGAACCTTAAACCTGGTTTCCGTATAATCACCACGAGCGCTCAAAAAGCAACAAAAAGATAGGCTCATGCTAAACTTGAAACTCAGAAATTGTCTGCATCAAAACCTGCTTAAAATAAAATAAAATAAAGTAATCAAATTCGTAATGGAAACTAGGAGAAAATCTTAAGAAAAACACGGATTTAAAATGTCAATATAAATAGATGTCGAAAAGACTGATGTATAAAAAGTATGACAGGTGCATAAACATATTTTATATTTCAAAAATCACAAGCTAGAAATCCCTATTAGATTGGATAAAAAGAACAAAACACTTACTGTCTCCTGGATTAATCCTCCACCCTCAGTATGAATCACATACAGATTGGCAAGTGGGAATCATTCAAATATAATGTAAAACAGCAAAAACACTAAAACCATTCGTATTAAAAGGCCGCTATCGTTGCCATTTCTACATCCAGAATTTGATGTTCGAAATGTTTTGGCGAAGGATATTGCACTTCACATGCCTTTATCTTTAAATTCACTAATCTAGTAAATTTCCCGGCGTAAAAAAACCCAAGAAATTCAGTGCTAAAATACATCCATCGTCCACTCCACACCGGTTACCAACCGCGGCCGTGTAAAAAACTGTTAAAAAGTCCTAGGGCGAGTTCCTTTTGCCCTTATAAATCCGCCATTTTGTGGCGACAATTTTTTGACTGACAGGAGATAGGAGCCCGCATTCTAGGCACTATTGTTCCCAGTAAACCGCGAAACAACCATTTAATTAAAACTACCCCGGCCTGTCTGAAATAGATCACGTGATACGATTTTCTCATGCTTGAAATTTGAACTGAAGTGGTCGCACCTTGATTGTTATTCGTTTACTCTCAACCGTCTCGACACGAGCAGAGCATCAAAACATCTCAGCGAAAGCTCTAGCATCTTCAGAAAGATGAACAAAAGTGTTTTCGTTATCCAGATCCTGTAGTCGAAGTTGTTCTTCGTTTAAATACCTGAAGCGACTCATTTTGACTGTCCTTGACTGATGAGTCGCTTAGCCAGAACCGTTGTGTTTTCACACGAGAAGAACACAACATTGTGATCACTTGACGGTTTTCTGAACGCTTCAAACTAACCAACCGCCTTCTTCCGGTGGCCATGTAAAACCAGGGTGTTCGCGGTCTACTGGGAACAATAGTATATTATTTCTATGCTTCTATCTCAGCGATCGTTGCGTTTTATACGGAAACGGTGATTTTGCAATCTCCGCGATCTTGGCGATTAGTATGCCCATCCCAGTGGACCATTAAAACAATGGTCGCGGTCAACCATGGCCGCCTTAGCGATCATATGGAAACAGCGACATGACTGTTGATCGTTGCGATCGCCGAGTTAAAGTGCTTATATCACTTGTGGGGTTTTAATGTATTTGAATAGAGCAAAGAAAGTTAGTTAATAAGTTATTTTGCCGTTTTTGATTTAGTCAAATAGTTCCTGACATATTGGCTTCTGAACATGCCAATTCTCAAAAATTTCCATCGTTCATTTTAACACTTTGGAGGCCTGGGACTCCGGAACGAGTCAATTCAAAACAACCACGTTTCGGCTTATTGATTCACAAAAACACATATATTTGACTGAAAAATCGAAATGTTGAACTCACACCCGTTTTCCAGTAAGCACGAGAGTTCCAACTAAGAAGACGGTCGGCTTAGGTTCCTGAGTCCCAGGCCCCCGTGCTGAAAAATGAACGACGGACATTTTTGGTGACAAGCCCAAATTGGCATGTTTAAAGGCCTATATCTCAGAAACTATTAAACTAAATCAAAAACCCCCAAAACAACTTATTAACTAACTTTTTTTATCTATTTAAATAAGTTAAAACCCCACAAATGACATAAGCACTTTAATTTTTGGGCGATCATAGCGATTATATAGAAACCAGTTAAAAGCTTCTAGGACAGCGTCGGCCACGGTTGAAATCCAAATATTACCAGGGTTAAGTCACGTTGGCCTGAAAAACAGAGAAAAATCCTCTCGACGTTTCGAGCGAAGGCCACTAATTTCTCCTGACGAAGGGCCTTCGCTCGAAACGTCGAGAAGATTTTTCTCTGTTTTTCAGGCCAACGTGACTTAGCCTGCGTGCAGACGCTTGTATTTCCGGTGATTAATACGTATAAGCTTATACGTATTAATCACCGGAAATACAAGCGTCTGCACGCAGGCTAGACTTAACCCTGGTAATATTTATATAGAAACCAGGCTTTAGTTCGACTTACTCCAATTGGTCTTCAAAATAATTAATGGAGTTTCTATACTATGAAAGTATTATAACAGCAAAATAGTTCGATATTTTGTTGCCATTTCACTTGATTTCACTACAACTTCACAGCGTGACATGCTTTCAAAGTTCATTATTTTTTAAACCAATAACAAAATTAGAATTGGATATCATATTTGAGCAGATATTGACGCATGCATTCTAAAATATATCACTTTACATATTTTTCTTTTCTCGAATAATGGTTATTCTACATTAACCATATTTTAATGATGGCCACTTTTTTTTTGTCCACCCCCTGTACGTGTAAATATGTTTGAAATACATGTATGCTGGAGATGCCATTTTGTTACTGTGCTACGTGAACGCTATACGCAACAAAAATGTGAGCACCCATAAATACGCGGACGACTGCACACAGTATGAAGTAGTTGGAAGGGATACTTGCAGTAATTTACAACAATCTATTAATGCAGTAAATGACTGGGCTGATTCAAATAAAATGGTACTAAATTCCACTAAAACCAAGGACATGTGGATTTCCTTCACTGACTCTATACCTGAACCACCACGCGTTTGTATCGGAGATAAGCTGGTAGAAAGGGTCAGTGCCTTCAAATTACTTGGAGTGTGGTACCAAAACAATTTAAAATGGAACATTCATATTGAAGAAATCACGCGAAAGGCAAATAAACGTTTGTATCATCTTAGAGAATGTAGAAAATCTCATTTACCGATAGAAGTTGGTATCACTACCTATACGAAACCAAAATAAGACCGATTCTCGAGTATGCATCTCCTGTGTGGGCTTGACTCCCCAGCTACCTTCAAAATGAAATCGAGCGAGTGCAATCTAGGAGCTTACGAATTCTTGGGTTGGAGAAAGATTATTTAGCACCGTTGGCTGATAGAAGGGAGGAAGCTACTCGTCGCGAAGTATTAAGGTTTAGAAATGATCCACATCATCCCTGCCATAATCTTTTACCAGAATTAATTAACCACCAATACAATCTTAGAGACATTAACCGGACACGAAACGTATCTTTCTTTTCGGGAACTGGGAGGCATAAATTATCTTTTTCAGCGAGAACTTGTAAATATTTTTAATACCTTTAATATTTTAACATTTTATTCCGCACTTTTAATCTTAGAACTCTATACCGTACTGTATTCAATCCTTTTAACTCATACTTTTTAAGCATATATTGTAAATCCATTGTACTTTTTAATCTTAAGATGGATAATTAAATAAATTATTAATTATTAATAAAAAGTAACCTCAGCTGTTTGGTTTCTACAATTATTTATTTAATTAACAAGAAACTTAGAACAGATATTGAAAATGTATATAAAGATTAAAACTAAACTAAAGTACAGAAACTTATCTGTCGTCTGCGCACAACGAAACAGTCAATAGGAGATTCCGGCAACAGGTTAACAATCCGTATGGACTTGAAAAGGAAGGAATAATAAAACAAACGGCAGGAACTCCAGGACTGACTTCGTAACCATTTTGATACATATAGCTCACTCTCATACATATGCATGCATGCATGCATGAGAAATGTTCGAAGGCTGCTTATATAGTTTCTAGAGTATATAATTTTAGTAACATACTTCATTCTATAAATAATATATTACGTAATTACTAAATGACATCATAGCTGACTCATGCTAAGTCACAAGTATGTACTAATTGATCACAAGTACTTATTAAGTGTTCTGTGATCAGTGATAAAATAACGTCTAGTTAATTAACTGTCTTAGGATAGGCATATCCGTAACAACTGTCACAACCTTTATATGTTGCAAACTCTATAAACTTATATTTTTTTCCATAGGAAAATGATGGATGGAAAGATCGCTGGGTGACTGTAGATTGCCGAAGAATGACATATTTGACGAACGCTACTGTAAGTAAACATTATGTCGAGTCAGCAACTGAGGAAAATAGCAAATGGGGTGGTGTTACGTAGCCTGTGTGCAGACGCTCCCTCCCAGACCCTTTTAGGTGGAGGGCCTAACTGCCCATCATCCTCAACCCATTCCCAGTTAACCATGTGCTTCCTAAAGGTTCTCACTTGACGATTAATTAAGAAATGGCTCATGGTTTAACGGGAAAAACTCAAAAATCTAGAGTTGCTCTCGGCTACGCCTCGACCAACTCTTACGATTTTTTCGTGCTCTCCCAATTTCCCGCGTGCATCCATAACTCGATAGAGCACACTAAACCATGAGCCATTTCTTTTATAACATAGCATTAAATCCTTTCACAAGCCGGCGAATCGTTTTGGTTGTTGTGTTTTTCTACTTTCGTAGCCAAGCCTCTTTTGTTCACTAAAATCCAACCAAAAGGACAGTTTAACTCGGTTACCCAGACCAAGTTTATGTCTTCTGGGTCGTTGTTCTTTATTACTCAATAAAATTAAATGACTTGGTATTTTGATAATATAAAAGGCCATAAAAAGTCAATTTAAAACTCAGTTTTGTTTTTAACATTTTTCCCGCGCTTTTTTGCCGTGCTCCATCGAGTTATGGAGCACGCACGACAGCCAATCAAAAACGTTGCTATATCAAAGCTATGTTATAAAATCGTTTAGTGTTAGACAGTAAAATAACAAGGGTGCAGGATTTTGGGCAGGGTTAAATTTTCTCAGGTCAACTTAAAGTGCCTATGAAGCGAAAATAATTATTGCCTTAAATGAAAGAACTCTTAAAACTACAACGTAACATCTTTTGCAGATCTTCGTTTCCGTGCTTCGTTGTTGAGATATTTCAGTTTCTTTGATATGCAAATTAAACACTTTAACATCACACGTGTATAATGAGTTATCGGAGAAAGTTCTATATCTTTGCTATTATCAAACGAAATCACTTCGAAGCCGATCCTGTTCGTCTATTTCGCATGCAGCGTTAGACATACAGATTTTTAATTGATTTCGTTTGATAATAGCAAAGATACCGAACCTTCTCTGATAACTCATTATACACGTGTGACGTCAAAGTGTTTAATTTGCATATCAAAAAAATTGAAATATCTCAACAACGAAGCACGGAAACGACGATCTGCAAAAGATGTTACGTTGTAGTTTTAAGAGTTCTTTCATTTAAGACAATAATAATTTTCGCTTCATAGGCGCTTTAAGTTTTCGTTTTTAAAAAAAATAGTGTGTACATCATAAATCATGAAAATATTGTGGACTTTGACACTTTTTTGTACCTACTGCGCATGCGAGTATATACTATGTCAGCATGCAAGGTTATCCGATGTTAGTTCGGGACCAATGGAATTCAGTCAGTCCGAGCAGTTTGTCTGGCGCAGTAGATACAGTACACTCAAGCGTTCCTATTTGTAACCATAACTAAGCATATTTTTAATTTATTGTGACAGGATGCTTTTGCTAAAGGTGAAATCGTTCTTGGGACAAGTGCTGAGGGGTACGAGGTGACGCTAGATTCTTCAGAAAAATCCCCACCATCTGGGTTTGCCTTCGAGCTGCAGACCCCGGATAGACTGTTCGAATTCAGCGCAGCGTCTGAAGAAGAGCGCGATGCTTGGATAGACGTTTTAACTCGTATTATAACTTCAATGATGACGCAGAATGATAAAGAAGGTAAACAAGTGAAGTTGTTTTTTGGGCATAGTCATTCGCGAAATGGGTCTGGAATTGAACTCGGCAAACGTCAAAGCATCTATAATTTTTAAATTAACTGAGCTATGATTTTATCTTGAAACGGTCCTAAGCCTGTGGTAGATCGAGTCAAGGTTTCGGCTCAGGTTTCTTTTTTTTTTTTGTTGGTTTTTTTTTTTTGGTGTTAGGCAGGCTTCGAAATAAATTTGAAACGTATACCGTATACCGGTCACTATGACCGGCGGCTCAATAGATTTGCCGGTCACAGCGGAATTTTTACCGGTCATTTTTAGTTATACTTATTTGCGCTCGTCGTTTGCGTGACTCGTGAGTTTAGAAACAATATTATACAACGGGCCAACGGCGTAACCGTTTTCGAGTTTTTAGGTAACGACGGTGAGACAAACAAACACGCACATACAGACAGATAAAGGTATTATAATATAGATTATGAATTATATTTGTATATAGGCACAACGCCACAACGCCAGCATATCGTATTACAATTTGACACATTCCCTCTCACTTGGATTCAAAAATTCACCGGTCATGCATGTCCGCCAAGCGATGGTATTTGCCGGTCAAACTGTAAAATTTCACCGGTCAGTGACCGGTGACCGGCACTTATTTCGAAGCCTGGTGTTAGGCTTAAAATAACTTATTGACTAACTTTTTTTGCTCTATTCAAATACGTTAAAACCCCACAAGTGATATGAGCACTTTAAAAAGTGTCTATGAAGTGAAAAACTCGTTGGTATTTTTGTTGTTTTGGTGAACAGAGGAACATGGTAGGAGCATTCACTGAAAATTTCAAGAGACTTTGATGTATAGTCTTCACGCTATCAACTATCAAATTTTGCCATGACTTGTGAAAGGGTTATCATCCAACTTAGCAAAAATGGCTAATGAAGAGAGCATTTTTTGTAATTCAGGACAAAATTACTTACACTTGATTGGTTCCTTGATCAGCAGTACTTGCATGTGATTGGTCGCTATGTTACTTAGCAACAGCGAACCTCAGAAAACTGACCTAGTGACTTTTTTTCAACAAATCTGCAAGGTTTTTCGGTCTGAAAATGCTTTTTTGTTTACTTTGAATTAATTTAAAGTATTGAAAGAGCATAAACTATTAGTGAAAATGAGTACATTATAGAAATACACACGAACTTTTGCCTGTTTACAAAAAGAAAGCCACAGGCACAGCGATAGAGCGAGGAAAATTGGAATGTTGCCGAGCACCGACCGACTTCGACATTTTGTGGACATATGGACATAACATATAGCTGTTGAATAATTTTGCCCGCTATATTATTAACACATAGGAGTTCTCGTAAAAGTAAGGTTTAATTTCACTCGTGTTTTCAAAATCTTACAATTTTGTAAAATTTCGAAAACACTCGTGAAATTAAACCCTAATTTTCCTCTGCTTACCGCTAATTCAATTTTTTTCTGATTTGTCTCCAATTTGCACCAAATGTAGTTAAGTATGTGACGGACACTATCGTATTATACAGTAAATAAGAAAACATATTGTTGCAGATAAACTCATCAGTTTTAAATCGCAGTACCTTCGCGCCGCGGTTTAAGGCGGTCTTTGGTTTTACATGCAGAAACACACACTTTTTTAGAACAAACATTGAGAAGTGTAAATATGATAAATTGAGAGCTTTTTGGTAAAACCAAAGACCCACCTTAAACCGTGGTGCGAAGGTACTGTGATTTTAAACTGATGAGTATATCTGCAACAATATTTTATTTCTTATTTACTGTATAATACGATAGTGTCCGTCACATACTTAACTACATTTGGTGCAAATTTGAGACAAATCGGGGAAAAATTGAACGAGCGGTAACAAATTTCTTGAAATGGCTTCCCAGGGTATCCTGTAACCTTAAGTCCTTTTGAAGCATGACCGCGTTTCTAGGAGAATGGGTACTCCATTGTCTTTGACACCATACTGATAAAACCAACACCGCTGCCAAACGTTTTGCGCCTGCGCGACATCCGAGCTCGTATCTCAAAAAAGAGCGGGAAAACACTGAAATATTTGGACTGGTATAATTTTAACTTTTGTGTTGGCTCTCGGAAGCATACTACCAAAAAGATAAGGTGGGTAATTTGTGCATGGCTTTTTTGTCAATATTGTAATATATGCTGAAATGCCCCCTTCGTAATTGTCATCACCCTTTTTTTAAAACACAAATGAATAGTGTTGCCACGGCTAGTTCCCACTTCTCTTGCAATGTTTACTCTAGCCAACACCGCTGCCAAACGTTTACGCATGCGTGAATTTGCTAGCGTAAACATTGCAAGAGAAGTGGGAACTAGCCGTGGTGACAACAACCAGGCAGTGAAGACTAAGTAAGACTCAACTATTCATTTGTGTTTTAAAAAAAGGGTAAAAAAAATTACGAAGGGGTAATTTCAGAATATGTTACAATATTGACAAAGAAGCCATGCACAAATTACCTACCTTCAACCTAAGTTCCAGGCTCTCTAGCTTCGCTGTTTTAATATTTGCACGCTAGCATGGGCGCCTATGCCCGAGCGCTGCCTTGAGCGGTGACGTCAACCCATTGAACTCTAAATAAACTGGAATGCTAACTCCATAAGAAAGGCCCTATGATTGGGTGAAGTCAAACTTCCGGCCGCTGGGGGTCGCCATTGCACGTCTGACGTCAACAGAACATGTGAGGGGCGCAATGAAAAACTGAAAACTCACTGCAAAAAACAACCATTTTCTAGACCTAAAGTTTTTTATAGATGATAACGAAGAAGCTAGTATGTATTGGGCTTATCTGCCTTGTACCTGAACAATTTCTACACACGAAAATGGATTGAATGACGAAATATCTGCCGAACAAAAGCAAAATTCGAGTCCGAAACTCGTACGGAAAATGCAGGTTTCTCTTATTTTTCTTTGTTATCTCAAACGTTTGAAGGTTGTCTTGCCAAGAATTAGTAATAAGATAATGCTAAATTATAGCTTTAACACCAGTTTCAGTTGTGGAAATGCTAAATCTGACATTTTTCGATACGAGGAGTAATTCCAGAGCTGTAGTAACACACGGTAAAGTGTATTTTGTTGGTTTTTTCCTGCTGAAAATTGAGAAATTTAAAACCCAACTGTTTTTATATAAACAACCTCTTCATTTTAAACCTTGGTTTCATATGTATTTTCTTTATATTTGTCCAAATCAATGGCATTTTGGTTGCGTATTGTTGACTTTCATTTGAGAGCTTATATTTTTACTGTTTTCCTTGTTTTTACCCGTCATGTCAGTATTCACCTACTGTACGGTATATTGGAATTTGATTTAAGCCTGAAAGTGGTTAACAAGTTTAGTTTTTCTTTGATTTCAAGCTGTTTTTGCAACCCAGTTCACCAAATTCAGCTTTATTTTCTCTCGGTTATACAGTAAAAGGGACTGGGGTTGACGTGCATGGCGGCCCCCATGTTGGCTTCAAAACGTGCAAGCGAGTTAGCGTTCCAGTTTATTTAGAACCTATGTACCAGTCTCATCAAATACGCGCGTGCTTTAGAACGACGGGACTAGGCTGACCTACCTTATCTTTTTGCCAGTATGCTTATATTTTTAACTTTTGTGTCGGACTCTCGGACCAGCCCAAATATTTCAGTGTTTTCCCGCTCTTTTTTTGAAGACGAGCTCGGAGGTCGCGCATGAGCCAAACATTTGGCAGTGGTGTTACTCTAGCCTGGGTAACCACTAAAGATTTCTGCTTTCCTATTGGTTGAAACTTGGACAGACGTCAGGCATGCGCAGACGTACAAGTGGATTTAGCCCTTAATGACGCGAGATTGTAATTAGTGGTTACCTGGCCCTTATTTATTTTGAAATTGGGCCAGGGTACCAAGCTATGTTTACTCTAGGTAATTCACGAATGCGCATGTCGGTAAAACCCACCAATCACCTTGTTTGTTTGTTTGTTTGTTTGTTTGTTTGTTTGTTTGTTTGTTTGTTTGTTTGTTTGTTTGTTTGTTTGTTTGTTTGTTTGGCTGTTACTGTTTGTTTGTCTATCTGTCTGTTACTGTTTGTTTGTTTGTTTGTTTGTTTTTTGTTTGTTTGTTTGTTACGGGTATGACACCAAGTACTAGCACCAGTCGTTATTTCGACACGGTCATCGTTCACACGAGTTCAGCAAAAGGGGAAAAGAACTCAAACTTAAGACGTGGCCAAACATTTCATTCAACATCGTTCAACCCTGTTGAATTCAACATGTTGAAAGCGTTTGGCCACCCCTGTTGAATGATGTTGAACGTTGTTGAATGGTGTTGAATGATGTTGAACGAAATTTGAACATGTTTTCGTTCAACACGCGTTCAACATTGCTGTTGTTCTCAAAATGTTGAAAGGTGTTTAACGCATTTGGCCACATTTCATTCAACTTTGTTGAACAGAGCCATGCCATGCGGGATATTGTGGATTCGAGCTTTTGTGGTAGCCCGCGTTCAATTAATTGTCATTCATGAATGTTGAACGATGTTGAATTCATTTGGCCACTCGTGCTTTCAACATTATTCTCACACATCATTAGATATTCATAGCATTTCGGCCAATCCGGTTGCTTGATTTACGTCACATGTACTTACCTAGAAACCCAGTCTAAACCAGAGACCAACTAATTCAAGTGCGAGAACAATACATATGTTAATTTAAAATTTCAATACTGTATTTAGAAATGTTTTCTAAATACAGTAAACTGTATTTAGAAGACATTTCTAAATACAGTACGCTGTATTTAGAAATCATTTCCCAATACAATTTTCTGTCGCTATAGAAACCAGTTCCAAATACAACAGATTTTTTTACCTAACAGCGCTTCACAATATAAGCGACTACATGCGATATATATATTATTAGATATATATATATGCAATTTAAGTTATTCGACGACAGACAGAAACCTAGGAAAAGCACTAAAACAGTGATGTTGCTTGCAGACTGATTGAAGTAATGAAGTTTAAACATCCATCTACCTTTCATAATATTATGAAGTACGTATAAAAGTATACAAGACAGTCACCTCACGCTTTGTTTTCTCCGGTATCGACCATTAATATCTTCTGTCTTCTTTACTTTGTAAAGTTCTACATTATTCCAATTGTCATCTATATTTTCTCTGCTCAATATCAGTCCTGGCTAAATTGATCCTGCTATTCAACATAATGTAATGTATGTTATCCAATAAATCCAACGTCTTGCGAACCAAAACTCCTGGCTGTTTTAAAACAAAATTTCCCCTTGTCTCTGCAAGCGCTTGACGACTAGTCTGTTGTGATTGCCCTCATTGCAATGAATATCTAATGATGTGTGAGAAGCTATTTCAAATCCTCGTTAGTGTTCTAGACTTGGTTGCCAAATCCCAAGGATTTAGAAACCACGTCTAGAACACTAACTTGGATTTGAAATATTACTTCAACATCGTTCAACAATGTTGAACGATGTTGAATGCGATGTTGAAACCGTTTGGCCAGGCCTTTAGACAGTTCATAAAAGTGGAACCGAGTGACTGGTTTAAATTATTTCTTCGGTTTTAGATTGAACTTTTCCGAATAGAATAACCTGGAAACGTATAGTTGCAAGTGTTAAAGGTTCTTTTTCTTTCTGTTATCTTTAGAACTATTTTTAAATCAAGAGATTCGAAGGAGAAGCATAAACAGATCATTAACAAGTAGAAAACATTCAGTCAAGTAGAAAACTGGAAAACATGTGGAGGTATGTACTTATATACTATGTCAAGTTCTTTTGCACTTTTGAAAAAAGGTTAAAAAATACCTGTAGCAACAACAAGGTACTTGAAGTGTTTATGCAACGAAATTTCACCCCAGCTTTGTATGATTGCATTTAAAAGAACACTTAAAATGAAAAAGTAACATCTTTTGTAGAATTTCGTTTCCTTGTTTCATTCTTGAGATATTCAGGTTTGTTTGATATGCAAATGTCATACTTATGACATCACAAATGTCATACTTATGACATCACACGCACTGCATAATGACATTTTGAAAGAGCATCAATTTTTGGATGGTACAAAAATTTTATACACCTACACACGTTTAGTGACGAGTTATGGGTACATACATGGTAGTGGAAAAATTTTAAGTACTTTCGATAAGTACTCTTGAAGAAAATCATACTTTTCTAAAAAGTCCTTATGCAGTATGATGTCACAAGTAGGACATTTGCATATCAAACAAATCTGAATATCTCAAGAATGAAGGGAGATAACAAGATTCTACAAAAGATGTTACTTTAAGGTCTTCGTTAAGGTTTGCAGGGTCATTTCTGTAAAACGCTCTCAATTCGTCAGAATTTATGCCACAAAAATAAAATAGATATCGTTAGAAAGCTATGAATTTGTAGAATACAATGGTGTCTTTGGTTTCGCGATAAACACAAACCGTTAATAGTTGTGAATTTTTTAATTAAAACCAGAGGGCTTCACTCGGGGCGACTTAAGAACAAAGCGTTTCATTTTGTTCAAAAAAATTTTTTCAGTTCGATTCCGAGATAAATGTCCAGCAAAACTCTGTCAGCGTTTTTTTATTTATTGCCTGGTTTCGAATTTATGACTTATTTTGTCCAAATGTTGGTCGAAAACACCATTCTTAACTTTGGTCGTCAAAATCGGCAAAACCCGACAAATTTATCTCGAAATCAAACTACAAAAAAAGATTTTGAACAAAATAAAACGCTTTTTACTCGACCCTGAAAACCTATACGAAGACCTTAAGGCTAAAAAATGAATATTTAGCACAAAAACAACCCTGTCGTTTCTACAGAAGCTCTAAAAAGCCTTTATTTGACATTTTTTACCGTATTTCAAAAGTTCAAGAAATGGTCAAAGTAAAGGCTAACCCACTGATCTCTAAATAAACTGGATAGGTCATTCCCTATGACCAGCAGTCAAACATTTCGTGCCATTGAACTCTAACTGGAACGATAACTCGATGGCGTATCATGAAGCCAAAAATGGCGGACATGGGGGCCGCCCACTGACCTGTATATAACTGGACCGCTTGCTCTTGCCAAAAAAGTGTGGCCATTTGAACATGGCGTCAAATGGCGAATTTGAGTCCTTCTGCTCATGGGAGAAGCCACTGACCAGTGCTTGACACTGGTCTGTAGGCGTTTTATGCAATTCCTTTCGTAAAAAAATGTTTTCTCTGTTTGAAAATTGATCTAAAATGGCCAGTTTAATATATTTTTACGCTCCGTTGTTGGCAACTAGTGACACCTGGAGCACACCAGCTTATAGTAAGTGCAGTTAAAACTTTCAATGTAGCCTGTCGGAATACAAAATAAATGTTTTACATCGTACGTTTTTCAGTATATGATTGATGTTTCGGGTTTAAGTTTTAATAATCTCAACAGTTATGTTTACTTCGTATTTGCCTGCCTTCACTAGCCCTTCTGGTTCAGATTTCAATCTCACTGGAACATTTCAACATAAGGACAGAATTTTTCGCAAGATTTGGACATTTGGTAATATGTTTCACAACGAGAAATACTGATGTTTTACAACAGTAAGCTCATTAAATCCTTTTCGAAAAGTACTAAAATGTGCCGAAAGCCTACGAAAAGTATTAAAATACAAGCCGTTGAATTGCCGACCTGGTATTCACTTGTCAGTTCAGTTGTCCCTTCTTCGTTTCGGCAACAAAAACAATTAAATATACGCAACAACAAAACCGAGTAACCGACAGGAATTAACAATGAAACTGCTTTGTGTATTTATTTCTGTACCTTTTTTAACCTTTCAAAACCTTTCAAAAAAGATCTGTTGTGTTTATCTTTGAAAATATCAGCGAGTCAAGGATTTTTAATTTTTCTCTTCATTTTCACAGGATATTTTATAAAGCCTGCGTCCGTAATCCAGTCAAAATCGCGGTCAGTGTTGTCTACCATGAGCAGAAGGACTCAAATTCGCCATTTGACGCCACGTTCAAATGGCCACACTTTTCATAACTCAAAGATAATAGGAGCAAGCGGTCCAGTTATATACAGGTCAGTGGGGCCGCCATGCACGTCAATCCCAGTCCCTTTTACTTTATAGCCGAGAAAAAATGAAGCTGAATTTGGACTTATTTAGTGAAATGGGTTGAAAAAAAACTGAACTTGTTGACCACTTTCAGGCTTAGATTAAATTCCAATATACTATAGAGTAGGTGAACACTGACACGACGAGTAAAAACAAGAAAAACAGTAAAAATATAAGGTCTCAAATGAAAGTCAACAATACGCAATCAAAATTGGCAAGCATCCCATGTTTAAAATGAAGAGTTTGTTTATAAAGACAGTTGGCTTTTAAATTTCTCAATTTTCAGTAGAAAAACTCCAACAAAATTCACTTTAGCGGGTGTTATTACAGCTCTGGAGTTACTCTTTGTATCGAAAAACGTCAGATTTAGCATTTCCACAACTGAAACTTGAGTTAAAGCCATACTTTAACCTCAATCTTTTACTAATTCTTGGCATGCCAACCTTCAAACTTTGAGATAACAAAGAAAAATAAGAAAAACCTGCATTTTCCGTGGAGTTTCGGACTCGAATTTTGCTTTTGTTCGGCAGATATTTCGTCGTTCAATCCATTTTCGTGGCCAGAAATAGTTCAGGTACAAGGCCGATAAGCCCAATACGTACTAGCTTCTTCGGTATCATCTCTAAAAACCTTTAGGCATAAAAAATTATGAGTTTTCTGGTTGATTTTTGCAGCGAGTTTTCAGTTTTTCATTGTGCCATTCAGCCATGCACGTCACACGTCACCAGAACGTATGCCCCCAGCGGCCGGAAGTTTGACTTCACCCAATCATTATAGGGCCAGTCTTATGGAGTTATCGTTCCAGTCGGAAAAGCCGTAAAGCAAACAACATATGCCGGTTCGTTTAGTTTTCACTGTTTAACAACAAATACAGTCAAACGATGGCAAGTACACAACACGAAATATTGTTAAGGCATTAAGATTACTATAAAAGACTTGAAATTGAATTCTTCATAGATTTTATAGTCTATTTTTCAGTTTATATTATCGTGAAGTTTCTTCGTTGTCGGCACTGAAGAAAAACAACGAAATTTAAAGGTTTCATAGCTCAGTAACAGAAACAAATGCAAGAAATTAACGTCTTATTAAGTACTTCTTGTGTCCTTACATTCGTTTAAATTTTCTTGTTAAAAAAAAGATGAAGGGGTTAGCCCACTGATCTCTATATACAACTGGATGGGCCCTTGGGCCGGATTTTGCGTGCCAGTTGTATGATGACGTGACCATGCACTACCCAAGATGGCTGCCATTGAAGTTCACAGCTTTCGTAGATTGAAAACAGACAAAAAGAGTTATTTTAGCTTTTGAAATAAGACTAAAATATGAATTTTTGCACAAATTCAGCCCTGTCGTTGCTACAGAAGTCCTAAAAAGGCTTTTTTATTTGACATTTTCCGGCCATATTTGAAAATGTAAATAAGTTTTGTGGAAACACCACGTAAAATATTTCTTTGCTAAGCTTTCGGCCTGTTGACTCAGGGGGGGGGGAGGGATTACGTAGTGTTTCCACAAAACTTATTTATATTACATTATCGCCATGAAAACTTTCAAAGAATTAATCATATTTAAAAAGTTCAAAAAATCGGTCAACCCTTTTTTTTTCGACTTTTGAAATAAGGGTGCGCCTTTACTTTTTGACCGATTTTGGTCATTTTTTGAAATTTTGAAATATGGTAAAACAATGTCAAATAAAGCTTTTTAGAGCTTATGTAGTAACGTCAAGAAGGCTGTTTTTGTGCTAAGTATTCATATTTTAGCCTTCTTCCAAAAGTCGGGGGAAAATGTTAAGGGTTACGCCTTTACTTTTTGACTGATTTTGGGCACTTTTGAAATATCGCCAAAAATGTCAAATAAAGCCTTTTCTGAACTTCTGTAGCAACGAGAAGGGTTTATTTGTGCAAAGTCTTCATATTTTTTCTTCATTGTATTTTCTATTTGATTTTGCAGGTGTGTTTGAGGATTTTAAAGTTGATTTATTATTTAAGTACAGTATGGGTTAATTGATGGTCACGAGTGTGATATGAGGATGTTAAATCCCATATCACACGAGTGAACATCAATTAACCATTTTATCTCGTGACTCTCTCGCAGTGAAATCATTTTGTTTTTTATTTAAGGTTACAGGATACCCTAGGAAGCCATTTCAAGAAATTTGTTACCGCTCGCTCAATTTTTCCCCGATTTGTCTAAAAAGGTGTGTTCGCATTTTTTATTAATGTAGTGGTTTAGCAGCTAGGATATTTTATTTCTCGACCAATGTTGTGGCACAAGCAATTGACAAATAAAAGCCTGTAACTCAGGTAATTTTTACATGAATAAAACGCGCGAACACACTCTTTTAGAACAAACATTGAGAAGTGTAAATATGATAAATTGAGAGCTTTTTGGTAAAACCAAAGACCGCCTTAAACCGCGGCGCGAAGGTACTGTGATTTTGAACTGATGAGTATATCTGCAACAATATTTTATTTCTTATTTACTGTATAATACGATAGTGTCCATCACATACTTAACTACATTTGGTGCAAATTTGAGACATATCGGAAAAAAACTGAGCGAGCGGTAACAAATTTCTTGAAGTGACTTCCTGGGGTATCCTGTAACCTTAACTTCACGAGCGATGTTAAATCCCATATCACACGAGTGAACATCAATTAAAGTGTCACTATGATGGAAAAAATCGTCAGTCTATTTTTTTTTATCTTATCATAAAGTACATTTAAAATGAGGGTGAATGGCGTTTGTTGTTTGGCAATATCTCATCTCGTTCAAGAGATATTCACGTTTTGGAAATATGCAAATTTATGGCTGATGACGTCATTTACTTCAAACGAGCGAAATGAAAATCGTAAAATAAGGAATATCTCTAGAAATAAAACAATAGAACACGCTTAAACTTTGTATGCTTATAGTATCCAGTAAAATACACTTCTCTGTGGAATGTTTGTGATTGCCATGTTAAGCGCATGCTCACAGGTTACTCTAAACCTTAAAAAGGGAATTATCATTCTTGCCTCATTGTTTAAAAATAGAAAGATTTAAACGTTTGAATTACATTGCCTACATAAGCCCTAATCTTACTTTTATTCGCTGGAGTAAACGCTAATTAATTGCTGATAAATAAGCAAATTTAATTTTATCATTGGAGGGGGCCAGGAACCAGCAGTTTCCACGAAAACAAATAAAGTTCCACAGTAAACGTATTTTATTTATTTAATACTACAGGCATGCAAAATTTGAGCACTTTCTATTGTTTATTTCTAGAGATATTCCTAATTTTACGAATTTCATTTCTCTCGTTTGGAGAAAATGACGTCATCAGCCATATAATTTGCATATTTCCAAAACGTGAATATCTCTTGAACGAGATGAGATATTTACGAACCACAAACGCCGTTCATCCTCATTGTAAATGTATTTTATGATAAGATAAAAAAAAAGACTGACGATTTTTCATCACAGTGACACTTTAACCATTTTATCTCGCGACTCTCTCGCAGTGAAATAATTTTGTTCTTTATTTAACTTGCCGAGAAAGAAACAAGAGTTAGAAAGGAAGATACTCATTAGCGTCCGATAAGCAGTCAAAACAGTGAGATAACTAGTTATCTGAGTGGGGTAACTAGTTATCCCACTATGCATACTCATCTGCATCCTAATCAGTTGAATAAAGGATTTAACCGGTCTGTTAGAACAATGAAATGTGGGTGTTTCATGAGATAAGTTTTGTTGTAATAAATTTTAAAGAAGGAAATATATTTTTGAATTCAATTTGTTGTTGGTGTACAAATTATTATGATTATATTTAATTACATTTACATAAATTGAAATACATTTACATGAACTAAAAATGACCAAAATCAGTCAAACTGAAAAGAGTTAACCTTTACTTATTGGTCATTTTTTTAACATTTGAAATATGGCCCAAAATGTCAAATAAAGCCATTTTAGGGCTTCTATAGCAACGAGAAGGGTTTATTTCCGCAAAATCTTCATATTTTAGTCATATTTCAAAAAATAGCCGAAATCGTTCAATATGTAAAGGGTTAGCCTTCACTTTCTGACCGATTTTGTCCATTTTTCAACTTTTGAAATATGGTAAAAAATGTGAAATAAAGCCTTTTTTTACAGCTTCAATAGCAACGAGAACGGCTTATTTGTGGCCAAATCTTCATATTTTAACCAAAATAGGGGTTAGCCAAAATTGATCAAAAAGTAAATGCTAACCCCCATTACATATTGATCGATTTTCGCCATTTTTTCAGGTCTCAAACGACTTTATTTAACTGTTTTTGATCCTAACTCAAAACTCTCAAAAGTGACCAAAATCGGTCAAAAAAAAAGGAAAGGCTAACCCCTTTACCTTTTTTTTTTCCGGATTTTTTTCAAAAAATCCAAAAAATTTTTTTTAGCTAAAATACAGCCTTCTCCTTTTCACAGAAGGTCTAAAACGACTTTATTTAACTGTTTTTGACCCTAACTCAAAAGTTTCAAAAGTGACCAAAATCGGTCCAAAAAAAAAGTAAAGGCTAACCCCTTTACTATTTTTTTTCCGGATTTTTTTGAAAAAATCCAAAAAATATTTTTAGCCAAAATAGAGCCTTCTCTTTTTCACAGAAGGTCTAAAACGACTTTATTTAACTGTTTTTGACCCTAACTCAAAAGTTTCAAAAGTGACCAAAATCGGTCCAAAAAAAAAGTAAAGGCTAACCCCTTTACTTTTTTTTTCCGGATTTTTTTTCAAAAAATCCAAAAATATTTTTAGGCAAAATGCAGCCTTCTCCTTTTCACAGAACGTCTAAAACGACTTTATTTAACCATTTTTGACCCTCACTCAAATGTTTCAAAGTGACGAAAATCGGTCAAAATGTAAAGGCTAACGCCCCTTTACTTTTTTTTTCCCAGATTTTTTTTTGGAAAATAAAATAAAATATTTTTAGCCAAAATAGAGCCTTCTCCTTTTCACAGAAGGTCTAAAACGACTTTATTTAACCCTTTTTGACCCTAACTCAAAAGTTTCAAAAGTGACCAAAATCGGTCCAAAAAAAAAGTAAAGGCTAACCCCTTTACTTTTTTTTCCCCGATTTTTTTCAAAAAATCCAAAAATATATTTTTAGCCAAAATACTGCCTTCTCCTTTTCACAGGTCTAAAACGACTTTATTTAACCGTTTTTGACCATAATTCAAAAGTTTCAAAAGTGACCAAAATCGGTCCAAAAAAAAAGTAAAGGCTAACCCCTTTATATTTTTTTTCCGGATTTTTCTCAAAAAATAAAAAAAAATTTTTTTAGCCAAAATACAGCCTTCTCCTTTTCACAGAAGGTCTAAAACGACTTTATTTAACCGTTTTTGACCCTAACTCAAAAGTTTCAAAAGTGACCAAAATCGGTCCAAAAGAAAGTAAAGGCTAACCCCTTTACTCTTTTTTTTCCGGATTTTTTTTCAAAAAATCCAAAAATATTTTTAGGCAAAATGCAGCCTTCTCCTTTTCACAGAACGTCTAAAACGACTTTATTTAACCATTTTTGACCCTCACTCAAATGTTTCAAAGTGACGAAAATCGGTCAAAATGTAAAGGCTAACGCCCCTTTACTTTTTTTTCCCCAGATTTTTTTTTGGAAAATAAAATAAAATATTTTTAGCCAAAATAGAGCCTTCTCCTTTTCACAGAAGGTCTAAAACGACTTTATTTAACCCTTTTTGACCCTAACTCAAAAGTTTCAAAAGTAACAAAAATCGGTCCAAAAAAAAAGTAAAGGCTAACCCCTTTACTTTTTTTTCCCCGATTTTTTTCAAAAAATCCAAAAATATATTTTTAGCCAAAATACTGCCTTCTCCTTTTCACAGGTCTAAAACGACTTTATTTAACCGTTTTTGACCATAATTCAAAAGTTTCAAAAGTGACCAAAATCGGTCCAAAAAAAAAGTAAAGGCTAACCCCTTTATATTTTTTTTCCGGATTTTTCTCAAAAAATAAAAAAAATATTTTTTAGCCAAAATACAGCCTTCTCCTTTTCACAGAAGGTCTAAAACGACTTTATTTAACCGTTTTTGACCCTAACTCAAAAGTTTCAAAAGTGACCAAAATCGGTCCAAAAGAAAGTAAAGGCTAACCCCTTTACTCTTTTTTTTCCGGATTTTTTTTCAAAAAATCCAAAAATATTTTTAGGCAAAATGCAGCCTTCTCCTTTTCACAGAACGTCTAAAACGACTTTATTTAACCATTTTTGACCCTCACTCAAATGTTTCAAAGTGACGAAAATCGGTCAAAATGTAAAGGCTAACGCCCCTTTACTTTTTTTTTCCCAGATTTTTTTTTGGAAAATAAAATAAAATATTTTTAGCCAAAATAGAGCCTTCTCCTTTTCACAGAAGGTCTAAAACGACTTTATTTAACCCTTTTTGACCCTAACTCAAAAGTTTCAAAAGTAACAAAAATCGGTCCAAAAGAAAGTAAAGGCTAACCCCTTTACTCTTTTTTTTCCGGATTTTTTTTCAAAAAATCCAAAAATATTTTTAGGCAAAATGCAGCCTTCTCCTTTTCACAGAACGTCTAAAACGACTTTATTTAACCATTTTTGACCCTCACTCAAATGTTTCAAAGTGACGAAAATCGGTCAAAATGTAAAGGCTAACGCCCCTTTACTTTTTTTTTCCCAGATTTTTTTTTGGAAAATAAAATAAAATATTTTTAGCCAAAATAGAGCCTTCTCCTTTTCACAGAAGGTCTAAAACGACTTTATTTAACCCTTTTTGACCCTAACTCAAAAGTTTCAAAAGTAACAAAAATCGGTCCAAAAAAAAAGTAAAGGCTAACCCCTTTACTTTTTTTTCCCCGATTTTTTTCAAAAAATCCAAAAATATATTTTTAGCCAAAATACAGCCTTCTCCTTTTCACAGAACGTCTAAAACGACTTTATTTAACCATTTTTGACCCTCACTCAAATGTTTCAAAGTGACGAAAATCGGTCAAAATGTAAAGGCTAACGCCCCTTTACTTTTTTTTTCCCAGATTTTTTTTTGGAAAATAAAATAAAATATTTTTAGCCAAAATAGAGCCTTCTCCTTTTCACAGAAGGTCTAAAACGACTTTATTTAACCGTTTTTGACCCTAACTCAAAAGTTTCAAAAGTGACCAAAATCGGTCCAAAAGAAAGTAAAGGCTAACCCCTTTACTCTTTTTTTTCCGGATTTTTTTTCAAAAAATCCAAAAATATTTTTAGGCAAAATGCAGCCTTCTCCTTTTCACAGAACGTCTAAAACGACTTTATTTAACCATTTTTGACCCTCACTCAAATGTTTCAAAGTGACGAAAATCGGTCAAAATGTAAAGGCTAACGCCCCTTTACTTTTTTTTTCCCAGATTTTTTTTTGGAAAATAAAATAAAATATTTTTAGCCAAAATAGAGCCTTCTCCTTTTCACAGAAGGTCTAAAACGACTTTATTTAACCCTTTTTGACCCTAACTCAAAAGTTTCAAAAGTAACAAAAATCGGTCCAAAAAAAAAGTAAAGGCTAACCCCTTTACTTTTTTTTCCCGATTTTTTTCAAAAAATCCAAAAATATATTTTTAGCCAAAATACAGCCTTCTCCTTTTCACAGAAGGTCTAAAACGACTTTATTTAACCGTTTTTGACCATAATTCAAAAGTTTCAAAAGTAACAAAAATCGGTCCAAAAAAAAAGTAAAGGCTAACCCCTTTATATTTTTTTTCCGGATTTTTCTAAAAAAAAAAAAAAAAATTTTTTTAGCCAAAATACAGCCTTCTCCTTTTCACAGAAGGTCTAAAACGACTTTATTTAACCGTTTTTGACCCTAACTCAAAAGTTTCAAAAGTGACCAAAATCGGTCCAAAAAAAGTAAAGGCTAACCCCTTTACTTTTTTTTTCCGGATTTTTTTTCAAAAAATCCAAAAATATTTTTAGGCAAAATGCAGCCTTCTCCTTTTCACAGAACGTCTAAAACGACTTTATTTAACCATTTTTGACCCTCACTCAAATGTTTCAAAGTGACGAAAATCGGTCAAAATGTAAAGGCTAACGCCCCTTTACTTTTTTTTCCCAGATTTTTTTTGGAAAATAAAATAAAATATTTTTAGCCAAAATAGAGCCTTCTCCTTTTCACAGAAGGTCTAAAACGACTTTATTTAACCCTTTTTGACCCTAACTCAAAAGTTTCAAAAGTAACCAAAATCGGTCCAAAAAAAAAGTAAAGGCTAACCCCTTTACTTTTTTTTTCCCGATTTTTTTCAAAAAATCCAAAAATATATTTTTAGCCAAAATACAGCCTTCTCCTTTTCACAGAAGGTCTAAAACGACTTTATTTAACCGTTTTTGACCATAATTCAAAAGTTTCAAAAGTGACCAAAATCGGTCCAAAAAAAAAGTAAAGGCTAACCCCTTTATATTTTTTTTCCGGATTTTTTTCAAAAAATAAAAAAAATATTTTTAGCCAAAATACAGCCTTCTCCTTTTCACAGAAGGTCTAAAACGACTTTATTTAACCGTTTTTGACCCTAACTCAAAAGTTTCAAAAGTGACCAAAATCGGTCCAAAAGAAAGTAAAGGCTAACCCCTTTACTCTTTTTTTTCCGGATTTTTTTTCAAAAAATCAAAAAATATTTTTAGGCAAAATGCAGCCTTCTCCTTTTCACAGAACGTCTAAAACGACTTTATTTAACCATTTTTGACCCTCACTCAAATGTTTCAAAGTGACGAAAATCGGTCAAAATGTAAAGGCTAACGCCCCTTTACTTTTTTTTCCCAGATTTTTTTTGGAAAATAAAATAAAATATTTTTAGCCAAAATAGAGCCTTCTCCTTTTCACAGAAGGTCTAAAACGACTTTATTTAACCCTTTTTGACCCTAACTCAAAAGTTTCAAAAGTAACAAAAATCGGTCCAAAAAAAAGTAAAGGCTAACCCCTTTACTTTTTTTTCCCGATTTTTTTCAAAAAATCCAAAAATATATTTTTAGCCAAAATACAGCCTTCTCCTTTTCACAGAAGGTCTAAAACGACTTTATTTAACCGTTTTTGACCATAATTCAAAAGTTTCAAAAGTGACCAAAATCGGTCCAAAAAAAAGTAAAGGCTAACCCCTTTATTTTTTTTCCGGATTTTTTTCAAAAAATAAAAAAAAATTTTTTAGCCAAAATACAGCCTTCTCCTTTTCACAGAAGGTCTAAAACGACTTTATTTAACCGTTTTTGACCCTAACTCAAAAGTTTCAAAAGTGACCAAAATCGGTCCAAAAGAAAGTAAAGGCTAACCCCTTTACTTTTTTTTTCCGGATTTTTTTTCAAAAAATCCAAAAATATTTTTAGGCAAAATGCAGCCTTCTCCTTTTCACAGAACGTCTAAAACGACTTTATTTAACCATTTTTGACCCTCACTCAAATGTTTCAAAGTGACGAAAATCGGTCAAAATGTAAAGGCTAACGCCCCTTTACTTTTTTTTCCCAGATTTTTTTTTGGAAAATAAAATAAAATATTTTTAGCCAAAATACAGCCTTCTCCTTTTCACAGAAGGTCTAAAACGACTTTATTTAACCGTTTTTGACCCTAACTCAAAAGTTTCAAAAGTGACCAAAATCGGTCAAAAAGTAAAGGCTAACCCCTTTACTTTTTTTTCCCCGATTTTTTTTAAAAATCAAAAAAAATATTTTTAGCCAAAATACAGCCTTCTCCTTTTCACAGAAGGTCTAAAACGACTTTATTTAACCGTTTTTGACCCTAACTCAAAAGTTTCAAAAGTGACCAAAATCGGTCCAAAAAAAAAGTAAAGGCTAACCCCTTTATTTTTTTTCCGGATTTTTCTCAAAAAATAAAAAAAAATTTTTTAGCCAAAATACAGCCTTCTCCTTTTCACAGAAGGTCTAAAACGACTTTATTTAACCGTTTTTGACCCTAACTCAAAAGTTTCAAAAGTGACCAAAATCGGTCCAAAAGAAAGTAAAGGCTAACCCCTTTACTCTTTTTTTTCCGGATTTTTTTTCAAAAAATCCAAAAATATTTTTAGGCAAAATGCAGCCTTCTCCTTTTCACAGAACGTCTAAAACGACTTTATTTAACCATTTTTGACCCTCACTCAAATGTTTCAAAGTGACGAAAATCGGTCAAAATGTAAAGGCTAACGCCCCTTTACTTTTTTTTTCCCAGATTTTTTTTTGGAAAATAAAATAAAATATTTTTAGCCAAAATAGAGCCTTCTCCTTTTCACAGAAGGTCTAAAACGACTTTATTTAACCCTTTTTGACCCTAACTCAAAAGTTTCAAAAGTGACCAAAATAGGTCAAAAAGTAAAGTAAAGGCTAACCCCTTTACTTTTTTTTTCCGGATTTTTTTTCCAAAAATCAAAAAAAATATTTTTAGCCAAAATACAACCTTCTCCTTTTCACAAAAGGTCTAAAACAACTTAATTTAACCGTTTTTGACCCTAACTCAAAGGTTTCGAAAGTGACCAAAATCGGTCCAAAAAAAAAGTAAAGGCTAACCCCTTTATATTTTTTTTCCGGATTTTTCTCAAAAAATAAAAAAAAATTTTTTAGCCAAAATACAGCCTTCTCCTTTTCACAGAAGGTCTAAAACGACTTTATTTAACCGTTTTTGACCCTAACTCAAAAGTTTCAAAAGTGACCAAAATCGGTCCAAAAGAAAGTAAAGGCTAACCCCTTTACTCTTTTTTTTCCGGATTTTTTTTCAAAAAATCCAAAAATATTTTTAGGCAAAATGCAGCCTTCTCCTTTTCACAGAACGTCTAAAACGACTTTATTTAACCATTTTTGACCCTCACTCAAATGTTTCAAAGTGACGAAAATCGGTCAAAATGTAAAGGCTAACGCCCCTTTACTTTTTTTTTCCCAGATTTTTTTGGAAAATAAAATAAAATATTTTTAGCCAAAATAGAGCCTTCTCCTTTTCACAGAAGGTCTAAAACGACTTTATTTAACCCTTTTTGACCCTAACTCAAAAGTTTCAAAAGTAACAAAAATCGGTCCAAAAAAAAAGTAAAGGCTAACCCCTTTACTTTTTTTTCCCCGATTTTTTTCAAAAAATCCAAAAATATATTTTTAGCCAAAATACTGCCTTCTCCTTTTCACAGGTCTAAAACGACTTTATTTAACCGTTTTTGACCATAATTCAAAAGTTTCAAAAGTGACCAAAATCGGTCCAAAAAAAAAGTAAAGGCTAACCCCTTTATATTTTTTTTCCGGATTTTTCTCAAAAAAAAAAAAAAATTTTTTTAGCCAAAATACAGCCTTCTCCTTTTCACAGAAGGTCTAAAACGACTTTATTTAACCGTTTTTGACCCTAACTCAAAAGTTTCAAAAGTGACCAAAATCGGTCCAAAAGAAAGTAAAGGCTAACCCCTTTACTCTTTTTTTTCCGGATTTTTTTTCAAAAAATCCAAAAATATTTTTAGGCAAAATGCAGCCTTCTCCTTTTCACAGAACGTCTAAAACGACTTTATTTAACCATTTTTGACCCTCACTCAAATGTTTCAAAGTGACGAAAATCGGTCAAAATGTAAAGGCTAACGCCCCTTTACTTTTTTTTTCCCAGATTTTTTTTGGAAAATAAAATAAAATATTTTTAGCCAAAATAGAGCCTTCTCCTTTTCACAGAAGGTCTAAAACGACTTTATTTAACCCTTTTTGACCCTAACTCAAAAGTTTCAAAAGTAACAAAAATCGGTCCAAAAAAAAAGTAAAGGCTAACCCCTTTACTCTTTTTTTTCCGGATTTTTTTTCAAAAAATCCAAAAATATATTTTTAGGCAAAATGCAGCCTTCTCCTTTTCACAGAACGTCTAAAACGACTTTATTTAACCGTTTTTGACCATAATTCAAAAGTTTCAAAAGTGACCAAAATCGGTCCAAAAAAAAAGTAAAGGCTAACCCCTTTATATTTTTTTTCCGGATTTTTCTCAAAAAATAAAAAAAAATTTTTTTAGCCAAAATACAGCCTTCTCCTTTTCACAGAAGGTCTAAAACGACTTTATTTAACCGTTTTTGACCCTAACTCAAAAGTTTCAAAAGTGACCAAAATCGGTCCAAAAGAAAGTAAAGGCTAACCCCTTTACTCTTTTTTTTCCGGATTTTTTTTCAAAAAATCCAAAAATATTTTTAGGCAAAATGCAGCCTTCTCCTTTTCACAGAACGTCTAAAACGACTTTATTTAACCATTTTTGACCCTCACTCAAATGTTTCAAAGTGACGAAAATCGGTCAAAATGTAAAGGCTAACGCCCCTTTACTTTTTTTTTCCCAGATTTTTTTTTGGAAAATAAAATAAAATATTTTTAGCCAAAATAGAGCCTTCTCCTTTTCACAGAAGGTCTAAAACGACTTTATTTAACCCTTTTTGACCCTAACTCAAAAGTTTCAAAAGTAACAAAAATCGGTCCAAAAAAAAAGTAAAGGCTAACCCCTTTACTTTTTTTTTCCCGATTTTTTTCAAAAAATCCAAAAATATATTTTTAGGCAAAATGCAGCCTTCTCCTTTTCACAGAACGTCTAAAACGACTTTATTTAACCGTTTTTGACCATAATTCAAAAGTTTCAAAAGTGACCAAAATCGGTCCAAAAAAAAAGTAAAGGCTAACCCCTTTATATTTTTTTTCCGGATTTTTCTCAAAAAATAAAAAAAAATTTTTTTAGCCAAAATACAGCCTTCTCCTTTTCACAGAAGGTCTAAAACGACTTTATTTAACCGTTTTTGACCCTAACTCAAAAGTTTCAAAAGTGACCAAAATCGGTCCAAAAGAAAGTAAAGGCTAACCCCTTTACTCTTTTTTTTCCGGATTTTTTTTCAAAAAATCCAAAAATATTTTTAGGCAAAATGCAGCCTTCTCCTTTTCACAGAACGTCTAAAACGACTTTATTTAACCGTTTTTGTTTCGTTCGCCGCAGGAACGAAACTGTTACTGTATTAGCTTTCCATTGACATCACAAAAGAAACTGTCATCACAGATGAAAATCGTCCAATCGTAGTGCAGTGTTGTTGACATAACTGTGATCTTATCCAATGAAATCAAAATTCCGCATAAAAAATTTAGTTGGAGGCGTGGTTAAACGCCAAAACGAAGTGAAAATATTGCTGATCTAGAGTAATTTGAAGACGTAAACAATCCCGTGCGAAGCGAATCATCAATCTTGTGCTGTAGAAAGTAGGAACTTTCCCCTCGTTGAACTCGAGAATGCATTCGTTATGTATGGCAACTGCGCGTTCCAAAAGGTCAGTCGCACTGTTTCACGCGTGTCTAATAATTTTAAAATGTAGCTATTTTATGAACAATGTCAATAGTTTGAGGCTAGAAGTTCGTTATCATTCATTTGTGGCCCATCTAAATGGATTATTCTGATTCGAGAATTAAACTATGACCTATGACGACGAAAAAGATGATAGTCCGTTATTGACCTAATTTATATTGATCCTTTTGGCCTTGGAAATTTATGGATTTGCTATTGGCGATTATTCAAATACCGCGGTGTCATAAATAAATCAGCTGCATGAAATTTAAATGCGACGTGCTAGCGTCTCGCAATTTTCCCGAGAAAGCAATTATTTTGGTAACGTTTTATTTTCCTCCTATAGACGGTCAGAAGAGTATTGCTACTGAATAGAAGATTTACGTTGCCAAAATAATTGCATTCTCACGAAAATCGCGAGACCGCTAGCACGTCACATTTAAATTCAGTTGAATTTTAAATGCGACTGCGAATAAACCTGAAATATTTATTTATTTTATTTATTTATTTATTAGCTTTGCCATCTAATTATGTATATAAATACTGAAAATAGTAACACTAAAAAGAAGATGGCTGGGTATCCGCAACAGCATGGCCAATTACTGCGGGCCCACAAAAGACTGAAAAAAATAAATATAGACAATTGACAATAAATAATAATTACAGTTCTAATAGCAACAGCTTATTGGGCCTAATAGGCTCCGTGAGTTGTTGCATCTTGGACAGATCGTCTTAAATGTACGTGGATCTTCACAGTCGTACATTTTCTCCAAGGCAGTGAAATAGTAATTAAACATTACAGACTTAAATAAATTAAGACTATTCATGCTTAAGTCTAACTTATCAGTTAGAGTGTTCCAAGTTCTAGCTGATCTTATCCAAAACGATCTTTGGTGTGTTGTCGTTTTGCATCGTGGAACTACGTACTTAGGTGTACTGGTGTTGCTTCTGGATGATCTGGTGTACCTGGTAGTGTTTTTAATAAGCGGAAGATATGACGAGTCGATAAAACCATGAGAAACTTTGAAGTAGTGTACCATGTCCAAGTATTCGTGCCAATAACAGATTGGGAGTAAAGATAGTGATAATAGTCTGGATGAGTGTTTAACTGCACAAGTAAATGGTAAGTTAAGTATGTACTTTGTGGCACGCCTTTGAGTTCGTTCTACAAAGTACATACTTAACTTACCATTTACTTGTGCAGTAAGTTAAGTATGTACTCAATAGAGCAATAGAGTATGTACTCAATGTAATCAATAGAGCCTGCCCTCTGGACTGCGGAGGAGAGAGTAATCCGTCATGATCAGACGGTACAACGTCTGAAATGTGTGTTCGTTTTATTAGACGAAGCTTAAATTATTTTTTTGTAGTTTTATTATAATCTTCTCGCTTCAGTCGTATGAAACGCAGGCGCGCAGTAAAAATTGTCGCGCCAGTCTTCATGGGGAAAATAATTAGTTGAGCTAAAATTCGTCATTGCTGTTGAAACAGACCCTCATAAACGACTGACCAGAACGAAACAGCTATTTCTTTTAAGAAATAGTTTCTTGTTGACCCTAACTCAAAAGTTTCAAAAGTGACCAAAATCGGTCCAAAAAAAAAGTAAAGGCTAACCCCTTTACATTTTTTTTCCGGATTTTTCTCAAAAAATAAAAAAAATTTTTTTTTAGCCAAAATACAGCCTTCTCCTTTTCACAGAAGGTCTAAAACCACTTTATTTAACCGTTTTTGTTTCGTTCCCCGCAGGAACGAAACTGTTACTGTATTAGCTTTCCATTGACATCACAAAAGAAACTGTCATCACAGATGAAAATCGTCCAATCATAGTGCAGTGTTGTTGACATAACTGTGATCTTATCCAATGATATGGCGTGCCAAACCGGACAATAATACTTGTTGAAATTATCTATGATATATTTGAAATATTTATGACTTCTAAAGAAAATCAATATGCTTGTTGCATATATAATATTATGAATATTTATATAGCACTAAGTTTAGATAATTAATACTTGTCCACTCAGATTTATAGGACTTGTTCCAAATATATAGGACTTGTTCCAAATATATAGGACTTGTTCCAAATATATAGGACTTGTTCCAAATATATAGGACTTGTTCCAAATATATAGGACTTGTTGCAAATATATGACTTGTTCCAAATATATGAGTGGTTTAAAATATATGACTTGTTTCAAATATAGGACTTGTTTCAAAATATAGGACTTGTTCAAAATATAGGACTTGTTTCAAATATATGACTTGTTTCAAAATATAGAACTTGTTTCAAATATAGGACTTGTTTAAAATAATAGGACTTGTTTAAAATATAGGACTTGTTTAAAATATAGGACTTGTTTAAAATAATATGATTTGTTTAAAATATATGACTTGTTTAAAATATAGGACTTGTTTAAAATATAGGACTTGTTTAAAATATAGGACTTGTTAAAAATAATAGGACTTGTTTAAAATATAGGACTTGTTTCAAAAATAGGACTTGTTCAAAATATAGGACTTCTTTAAAATATAGGACTTGTTTAAAATATAGGACTTGTTAAAAATAATAGGACTTGTTTAAAATATAGGATTTGTTTAAAATATAGGACTTGTTAAAAATAATAGGACTTGTTTAAAATTGCAACTACAACCTCGTACCCATGCCATTTGTGAGGTACTGAGCCAAGATGGCCGCCAAACACATACTAAATTAAACAGCTCTATTTCGGACTGTCATGGACGATGACTCGCTCCAACGTTTCTTGTACGTTTTACAAGCCGGCCAGGATCTGTTCAGAGAGACCCAGCGAAACTTGTTTGTTTCCGACATTGCAATTGCTGAAACACTTTGCCGTCGTTCCCAACAATTCATCGGAACACTACTACTTGTTTTACAAGAAAACATGTGGTTACCGGACATCGTTGACAATGCTATTCAAGTGGCAGTGGAATTCCAGAATCTGGTTAATCGTTTTGAGGAACGCTTTCATAGATTCGACGAAACCGACGAGCTACATTACATGTGTCCGAATGTAGATGGTGGTGACGAAGTCCAAAGAGGACGCCCAAAACTGTTGATTCCCAAGGAACAATTAGAAGGATTACGAGGTTTAGGGTTTTCCTGGTCAGCTATTGCTAACATGCTCTGTGTTTCTGAAAGAACAATCAGACGCAGAAGAGCTGACTATGAAATGGTATTGGGTAGCCTTGGAAATTTTTCTCAAGTTTTAGACGATCAACTAGATGAAATAGTTCGGTCAATTTTGCAAGTTTCCCCTAACTCCGGTGAGAGAATGGTGGTTGGAGGTATCAGAGCCAGAGGACTGATTGTCCAAAGAAGAAGAGTTCGGGAATCAATTGGCCGTGTTGATCCAGTTAGTCGAGCACTCAGACGACATACTGTTGTTTATAGAAGGGTGTATAATGTTCCTACACCTAATTCCTTATGGTGAGTTCACTATTTGGGGCATTGGGCTCTGGCACATATCCCTAAGCTGGGTGGCTAATATGAACAAAGGCTTATTCATTATTTGGTCAACTAAACCTCAAAATTTCACCAATTCACACACTTGGTCTCAGCTAGGAACCGCAATAAGTTGCTTTTTGCTCAGTCATCAGCTGGTGGTGGCCTTGACTTCTCTAGAAATACGCAATACTGAACACAATACTAAACTAGCTTGAGGCTGTTTCGAGTGCAGTTTATCTCGCGTAAAAGCTAGAAATCGTAAGTAATTATTTTAGCCATTTGGTCGCAAATATTTGGTAATGTCATCGGAAACCTCCAGAATCAGTAGAATAGAAGAAAAAAATACACAAATAATTTGCACTACGGCTACCAGCCATAACAAAGTGTAGTACTACAATGCATTGCGCACTACGGCTACCAACAGAAAAAAGCTGTAGTATAGTACAATGTAGTGCACAATGCATTCTAGTATACTACAATTTGTTACAGCTGATAGCCATATAGTTTCACCAAGTGTGCGAATCAGATGGGAATTTTAAAATTGCCACTGAACTTCACTTGGTGACATTAATGTTATCTGTAAGAGCCAAAAGTAGCCCTTATAGGTTTCTTTTATTTCTATTTTAATAATGCAGTGCAGAACTTACTTGAGAAGAGAGGGGTTACTCAGTACACAACCAGGAAAAATCATCAGGAAAAAAACATATTTCAGAAGCAAAAAGTAGAATAGACAGTTGAAGAAGTATATATATAATGCATGCATAATCTCAAAATATGGCTTGGGAAAGCAGTATGAAAAGATAACTTAATAGGAGTGTAAATGCATAAGTTGTTCGTATAAATGCATAAGTTGTTAAAGTCAGGAGTATATTCTGTGATGGAGGGATATCTCCAAGCACTCCAAGAAACACTTAATATTTGTTGAAGACTGAAATGTTACTCTATCTACAAATTTTATATGAAGGAAATTTGTAATAAAAATGCGGGTCACTGGAATATTTCAGATTAAGTTACACATTGAATGATAACTGGGAGCCATCTTGGAATATGCTGTTACCATTAGAATTCTTTATCTTTAATTTAATAGTTTGTTATGCTCAGAATGTGTTTTGTATGTATGCACATGTGTACATTTTTGGGTTTCAAATCTACGTTTTCAACTATTCACAAACTTGTATTTAATGACTTAACTTATGAAATTAATGACATACATTGTAGGCACTTGGATGGAAACCATAAATTGATAAGGTGGCGATTTGTAATTCATGGAGGAATTGATGGGTTCTCCAGGACAGTTGTTTTCCTTAAAGCATCTTCAAACAATCTGTCATCCACAGTGTTGCACCTTTTTCAGACAGCTACTCATGTATTCCATTATCCAAGAAGAATCCGAACAGATCACGGAACAGAGAATGTTGCTGTTGCAAGAGAAATGCTACACCGATATGGTCCATTGGCAAACCCCGTGATTACAGGCCAGTCAGTGCATAATCAAAGAATAGAACGTTTGTGGCGTGATGTGTTCACCTTTGTTCTAACCTATTATAAGAATCTCTTTCATTACCTTGAATCTCAACAAGTACTTGATCCAGATGATGAGTGTAGTATCCACCCATATTAGATGTCTAATTAACCCAACTAATAAGTTAATGTAACACCAAGCTCTTTGTTTTAACTAACTGACACTTTGTAACTTAATACATTATTCACACACGACGGCTCTCGTGTTGTTATTCGAAGCGCAACACTACATTCTGGCGACGAGGATAAAAAAACAAAACAAAAAAAAACCAACCGAAGCGAAGCGAGCACCTAACAGTTTGTAAACGAGAAAACAGTTCTGGAGAAGTTCCAAAGCGCGAACACGGTACAACAGACCGACCAGATAACATTCACAGCTCATCGTAAACAAGACGCCTTCAATGACTTATGGCTGTCTCCAATCTATCCTTGCCGAGTTTTCCTCCGTTTGATGTCCATTTTGACGGCAACGTTGGCCCACGATGGAAGAAATGGCTTGCCAGATTCGACAGACTTCTAGTCGGAACGAACATCACAGAAGCAAAGCAACAACGTGCCCTGTTATTACACTACGCTGGGCCAGACGTCGATGAAATTTTTGACACGTTATCCGATACGGGCGAAGCCAAGGACTATCAAAAAGCAGTCGACGCTCTCAACACATATTTTATTCCTCAAGTGAATACTGCCTACGAAGAATACAACTTTCGCCAAGCCAAACAACAATACGGAGAAACTATCGACGCATACCACACTCGCCTCAGACAACTTGCCCAAACTTGTGAATTTGCCAATGTCGATAAGGAAGTGAAAACTCAAATAATCATCGGCTGTTCATCGCAGCGGTTAAGAAGACGAGCTCTGCGCGACAACCCAAACCTCAAAGATCTGCTAGCTGCTGGCCGAGCACAAGAAAGAAGCGAAGCGCAGGCTGAGTCTGTAGAGAAAGGCGAATCAACCGTGAATTCCCTCAGACACGAACAAAACAAGACCAAGCACTTTCACAAACCACAACATCAAAAACCCAAATCTTCCTACCCACCTGACAATACCAGAAATCGACAAAAATCTTCAGGTCCAACAACTCAATCAACATGTCGTAACTGTGGTGGAAGTTTTCCTCACTCTCGCGAGTGCCCTGCCAAAGGTAAAGAGTGTAGAGCGTGTGGGAAAACTGGCCACTACGCCAAAGTCTGCCGTTCGCACCCCAAACGACAACACGTTCGTCACTTGACCGAAACTGACGAAAGTTTAACCGACGAAGCTGAGTACGTGTTTACCGTCCAAACCCATGGTTCACCAAAAAACCCACCGCTATGTGAAGTGTGTATCGAGAACGAACCAGTCCAAGCCATAGTAGACTCTGGTGCTTCTGTCAACATCCTCGACGAACCAACATACAAAAAAATTAACAAACGCTACAAGAACATTCTCACTAAACCGCAGTCTAAAATATATGCATATGGCTCAAACGTCCAGTTACCACTTTTAGGAATGATTACCGCAAATATCTGCTTCCGGTCAGCCGAGATCAACACAAAATTTTACGTCACGAAAGGACGCAGTGGTAATCTCTTAAGTTGTCACACCGCTGAGAAATTGGGTCTTCTGAAAATAATCGTCAACACAGCAACCGACGCTCCAAACCTGCCTCCCGAAGAAGAATTTCAGGACTTGTTCGGTGGAATCGGTAAAATTAAAGATAAGCAAATTAAGCTACACATTGATCCCGAAGTCAAGCCCAAACAACAACCCCACCGTCGCATCCCATTCCACATCAGACAAGACGTCGAGAAAGAACTCCAACGACTACAAGACCTCGACATCATCGAAACAGTTGATGGGCCCACCCCGTGGGTTAGCCCAATTGTGGTCGTTCCCAAGAAATCGGGAGAGATTCGACTCTGTGTGGATATGCGAGAGGCAAACCACGCTATCAAGAGGGAAAAGCATCTCATGCCAACCATTGATGAGCTCATCACAGATTTGAACGGTGCAACTGTGTTTAGCACACTAGATTTGGCTTCCGGCTACCATCAACTCAAGCTTGACCCCGAAAGCCGTCACATCACGACGTTCACCACCCACATCGGACTGCGACGCTACAAACGTCTTATGTTTGGAATTAACGCCGCGCCGGAAATATTTCAGAACGCAATCGCCGAGCTTCTCACAGGACTACCGGGATGTAAAAATATTTCAGACGACATCATTGTTTATGGCCGTGACGAGGAAGAGCACGACGAAAACCTGCACCGTGTCTTAACACGCCTACGAGAAAACAACGCCCGACTCAACCGAGAGAAATGCACCTTCCGTCAGTCAGAAGTGATCTTCTACGGACATTCGTTCAGTGCAAATGGCATCAAAGCAGCCCCTCAGAAGATTCAAGCCATTCAAAACATGCAGCCTCCAAAAAATCAAGGTGAGGTGAAATCCCTCCTGGGAATGGCTCAATATGTATCTCGATTTATCCCAAACTATGCGACTATCACCGCTCCTTTACGCGCTTTAACCCCTCAGAATTCCAAGTGGAAATGGGAAGAAGCAGAAGAAAACTCTCTTCGCAAGCTACAGGACGAGCTCACTAGCAATCGTGTCATGTCCTATTTCGATCCAACAAAGCCCACCGAAGTGATCGTCGATGCAAGCCCCACCGGTTTGGGAGCAATTTTGACACAAGAAGAGAAAATTATCAGCTATGGAAGTCGTGCACTTTCTGACGTTGAAACTCGCTACTCGCAAACTGAAAGGGAGATGCTAGCAGTCGTCTGGGCCACTGAACGCTACCATCTCTACCTTTACGGTGCGCAGTTTACAGTCATCACTGACCACAAACCGTTACTCGGAATTTTCAAGAGTCACAAGCCAGCATCGCCAAGAATTGACCGATGGAAGTTGAGACTAATGCCATACAACTGCGAGGTAATGTACAAGCCAGGAAAAGATGCTGAAAATCCTGCTGACTTTATCAGTCGACACCCCGATGAAAGTACTCCTCTTCCAGACAACATCGCAGAGAACTACGTCAACTATCTTTGCAACAACATCGTTCCAAAGGCTATGACCCTATCCGATGTCAAGAATGCAACCAAGGATGACCACGGCCTGCAACAGGTTTCGCGAGCAATCGAAACCAACCGGTGGTTTATCCCAGCGGTAAAGCAGTACAGAAAGGTGAAAGACGAGTTATCCATTTGTGATGGTGTAATACTCCGAGGAAGACGCCTGGTCCGTCCACAATCCCTTCAAAGTCAAGCTGTTGAATTGGCGCACGCTGGTCATCAGGGAATCGTTAAAACCAAACGGCTGGTACGCGAGAAAGTTTGGTTTCCCTCGATTGACAGAATGGTCGAAAGCAGAATCAAGAACTGTGTACCGTGCCAAGCTGCAACTCAAGGTACAACGCCAAGCCCAGAGCCATTGAATATGACTCCCCTGCCCAAAGCACCGTGGAAAGAAGTCGCTGTAGACTTTGTTGGCCCGTTCCCGTCTGGAGAACTCCTGCTAGTGGCAATTGACGAATACAGCAGATTTCCCGAAGTCGAAATCCTGCACTCAACGACCGCCAAAGCTGTCATCCCGAAGCTAGATAGTATCTTCTCTCGACAAGGAATACCTGATGTCGTGAAGTCCGACAACGGCCCTCCGTTCAACAGCTGCGAGTTTGCCAACTTTGCCAGTTTCCTTGGATTTCACCACCGAAAGGTCACCCCCTATTGGCCTAAAGCGAACGGAGAAGTCGAACGCTTCATGCGAACACTCGGAAAAACGATTCGCACAGCTAACGTGGAACAAAAGAACTGGAAACAAGCAATGCACGTATTCCTACGCCAATACCGTGCTACTCCTCATACCACCACTAACCTATCACCATCTGAAGCTCTAAACAATCGTCAGTTGAAGATACCTCTTCCACAGTTCACTGAAGTCCCCGAAAGCCATGTCGACAAGTCCATCCGCACAAACGATGCAGAGAAGAAACTGAAGATGAAGGAATATGCCGACCAAAAGCAGCACTCGAAAGTCAGCGAAATCAAAGTTGGAGATACAGTCCTAATCCGACAACCGAAAGTAAACAAGCTGACAACACCTTTCAACCCAAAACCATTTGTGGTTACAACCAAGAAAGGAAGCATGGTTACCGTTAAACGCGGATCCAAGAAAATCACCCGTAATATATCGTTTTTTAAAAAGATCGTGAAGACCGCAGTTCCTGAAACAGACGACGACGACGACGACGTGGTACTGAGTGAACAACATGGTTCAGAATTAGCAGTGGAGCCACCAGGCTTGAGAAGATCTCAACGACCAAGAAGACAACCAACCAGACTAGGTTATTAAAATAGAACAAGTCAATCTGACGTGTAAGACTTTATATACATTAGCGTTTAAATTGTTAAATCTAGACTATGTTATCTAGACTTCGTCGAGCACGAAATTAAACTAGCATAAGCAGTTCGAAGAGAACATTTGGAAGAACACTTTAATTATCTAAAGTGGGGAGAGATGTAGTATCCACCCATATTAGATGTCTAATTAACCCAACTAATAAGTTAATGTAACACCAAGCTCTTTGTTTTAACTAACTGACACTTTGTAACTTAATACATTATTCACACACGACGGCTCTCGTGTTGTTATTCGAAGCGCAACACTACAATGAGATTGATGCTTATGCTTTGCAGTATGTCTATCTTCCCCGAATAAACAAGGCATTAGATCATTTTGTGAGCCAATGGAACAACCATCCATTGTCTAGTGAGGGAAACCGAACCCCTATACAAAAGTGGACTGAAGGATTTTATCAGTTTGCAAACTCTGACTACACTACAGTAAGGGAACTGTTAGACCCAAACACCACCAACTTCCTGCTTTATGGAATTGATGATGATGGGCGCTTTCCTGACCTCCAAAGACGCAATGACGTTCAGGTACCAAGGTCAACAGTCGAGCTTTCAGATAATGCATATAATTTTCTAGTGAACTTAGTTAATCCTTTAGCCAATGATGGCAACCATGGAATTACCTTGTATGAACAAGTTAACAGCAATGTGAGGAACATTTTATTAGGGGAGAACAGTGATTTGAACAGTAACACAAGCAAGAATGGTGTATAAGTACTGTAGTCAACAGGCACATACAAGAGGGTGCTATAAAGGGCTCCCCTTATAGAAATCCCAGTTTATTTTTATGTTATCGTAGAGCAAAAACCAGGTACTTGTACAGTGTATAACAATATGAAAAAGCACATTTAAATGAAAATTTACAAAAGTTTCCAAATCCTAAACTCAACTGCACCATAATGATGACTTTAAAAAGCCATAACATTTTAGTGATTTTATAGGTGTCTGTAACCTTTTTAAGTAACCAACACGTAACTCTAAAGTCTTAGTTCATTTGACTGCCATATATTCCAGACTGGTTCAGACATTTCCAAATCCATAACACTCAGTCAGGGCAGATTTGAGTAACTCTTGCATGTTAACAGCATTACCAGCATGGATTGGTAAGGTTAAGGTCAGTGAACATGTTGAAGCCTTGGGTCTGCATTTGCAACCAGGATGACATCCATGCTGGAAACATACTGATATTTTCTTGGGAAGGCCTAATGGAGGCATTTGGTTTGTACCAGTTACAAACTTCAAGAAATCTTTCAAGGTTACCTCAGGGTTTCTACAAGATAGAAAAAAATAGTTGGCATTGTAAAGGATCACATACTGTAGATCTGAATAGCAATGTCTAACATACCTGTAGAAGATATTAATTTATACATGATGGTGCAAAGATCTGATATGAATTTAAATCTGTCATCTGATTTGATTCACTTTAGGTTTGGGTCATTTAAACTACATGTGTTAAAAATAGGTACGCAATGCGTACATGTGACTACCGCTGTTAAGTACAGAACGAGATATAGACTTGAAATGCATGAAAATGTGTGAAAAGCACAGACATACACAAAAAAATGGTGGATAAATCCTAGCTAGAGAACCACTCTAGTGGTGCTTTGAACAACCCAATTTAACTTTTATCCACTGAACAGCACTATCAGATACAGAACTATTCAGTGGATAAAATTTTACATTAGGTTGTTCAAAGCATGATTAGTGCTGTTCTTTAGCTAGAACTTATCAACTAGATAAGCTATCTTGGCTTTGTACAACTCACCCCAGATCATATACATGTAGATTATTTTTGTGGAAACACCGTAAAATATTTATGTGCTAAGCTTTCAGCCTGTTGACTCAGGCCAAAACTGTTAGCAAATAAATAATTTTCATGGTGTTTCCACAAAAATAATCTATATACATTATCGCCTTGAAAAGAATTAATCACTCCAGATAATCAACATTGTGTTCCAAAACAACATTTTACCTGCCATAAATATGCTGTCAGTGGCATTCAAGCGTAATGCACGTCACTGATATTTTGTGATTCTGGTAGTATTTTAAATAACACAGTACAACAATACTCAGTATTGTAGTTTCAACAGATATATTTCTTCATTTCAAGGCTTTCAACATATTCAAGGCGTTAAGTTTCCCAACAGTTCACAATAGCTTTACAACAATTTATCAAAATATACGTGGCACGTAGATTATAGACTGTTTCAGTACTTTCACAAGAGTCAGACTTCTGGTGTATCTACTATTCTGTGGTCAGATCACTGTAGCAGCTCTTGTGCCCACAAACTTTTTTTTTTAAATTTCATTATACAAGATATTGAACAACACCTAAAACAAGTAAACAAAGCACCAAGTCAAGGTTTTGTAATGTTTATGTAACAGCCAACATATTTTGTTTAAACTAAATTAAACTAACCTTATTTATACTGGATAACTCTATCAGTTATATCTAAACTGTTCTCTCTAGAGGACCAGTAAGGGCTCACCCTCATTGGTCCAGTGTTACTACAGGAGGAAACCTGAGTACCCGGAGGAAACCTGTGGTGTTTGGTAGAGTCAAACTGGAAGCACTCTTCTCGCATGTGGCCAAGGTGAATTATTTTAATCAGATAACTGCACCGTGCAGGTATTGAAGCCAGCTCACAGAGGTGAAAGGCACGTGCACTAACCACTATGCCACCAACACCACATAGCACAAATTTCTTATATACAATGTATATAGTGTAAATACAGGGCACTGTGATATATACTTCTCAAACTCATTAATAATTCATGAGCTAATTATCCAATAATAAAGACCCATCTAGTCACGGGATTGCATTTGGATAACTAAGTCAAACACGGTGTCTCAGAACACTACAATACATTTGATCGGCATACGTAATTAGGATATTTGAGGAAGATCACTAGTGATCTTCCTCAAATATCCTAATTACCTATGCAAACTATACTTGTGTTCATTTGAGAAGCTATTTAAACAACTCGAGCTCGTGTCCCACCGGGATATCCAAACACTCGAAAACAATTAACAAAAACACTCGGCCTTCGGCCTCGTGTTTTCATACATTGTTTTCTCGTGTTTGGATATCCCGGTGAAACACTCGCTCTCGTTGTTCAAATATTACTTCTCAAACTCATTAATAATTCATAAACCAAACAGATAGGAAAATCATAAGCGAGAAGAAGGTTTGATATGTGATCAAACAATTCATTTCCTGATATGTTTGATCATGAAACAAAGTTGTGTTTGATCTAATATCAAAACACCTAGCTCGAAGTTGTTTAAAACACACTTCTCACTCTTAGTGTATGCACTGGTGTATGATATATAAATGTATATGTACATGCAGTATAAACATGTGTCACTGACCAGTGAGCACAACACACAATTCAAAACTAAATTTAGGTATATATCAATTTCTTCGATAAAAGAAGGTTGAAGGCCCAACTTCTAGCAAACTTTATAAGCTGAATATTTCTAGTACTGCTATAAGTACCGAAATACGAGGTTGGCTTTGAGATATTGAATTTGTTTCCGATCAAGTACTTATAGATTTTGTATATAGTATACATGTATAGTACATAGTATATAAGATAAACAACGTCACAGTTTTGAAACTATTTCTTACCTTGTATAAACTGATCAATGCGGACAGAAACCGTACCAAGAAGAAAAGATTTGCAAAGTAATAATTAACACTTTCAAAAATCAAAACTGTCATCGAGAGAGCAACCAAAATGCAAAGACGAGATTCACTTTAGTTTATTCTCCGCGAGGCCACGAAAACAACTCGAGTACTTCCGAATACCTGGGGATCTTCTCGACTATATAGCGATGGCGTCGAATACCTGGCGATGGCTGCACGAGTATGACGTAAGTGATGTCCAAGACACTCAAGCAAGATCACGCCGACATTATGGCTACCGCTGACAGGTCAGCGGTAGTCACAAAAACTAGTGGTGGCATCCATGCACCTGAGTGTGCTATGCTTTGCATGGTGTCAGAGAAGTATTTAAAGACATCTTCTTCTGCTTCTTTAAGAAATTGTGATTGGCTATAACAAACTTCAAGAGAATCTAATAGGTCATCCAAAGTGATGTCAAATTGACCACTCTCCACAAATACTCCTTCAAACAGCCTTGGTTGTTGTCTTACTGCATTTAACACACCAAAAAGATTCATTCCTTGTTCAAGCTCTTTAATCATAGGAATTTTTGGCTCTATACATGACTTTATACAAATTGATCTAGAGATAAAGAATAACATGTACATGACCACAAATCACATGAAATAATATTGATCAAATCAATTTTGCTAAATCCGAACAAAGTACCTTTAAAACAATAACATTTTTTTCAGACTGTCAGAATACAGTAGGCCTTATCCCAACATTCACATGCTCTTTTCTGTGGTCGTTCTAGTTCACCACATTTAAAAATTTTTAAAATTCCCTCTACAATTATGTAATAGGCCACTTTAAGAAGGAGTGATGGCCTGGGGTGAGGGACCATTTTGGAGGGACAGAAAATGCTAATAACGAGGCAAAACTGTAATGAAACATTATTAAAACCACTAAAGGTTGCGAATGTAAGGTTGTAAAATATAAATATAATACAATGGCTACTCTCGCACCAGTCTTGTCCAAAGTGGACTCCAGTGCCAGAAGGCCTGTGTAGTTGCATTTTTCGCAACTGGTGCCGGTTTGGTCTTAAAAAATGTATATATTCTCACTCGAATTTTCCTTCACCCAAAATCCTTAGGACGTATAATTATATAGACAAGCTCTCCTGAAAAAGAGATATCTACACAAATATAGGCTTGCCAAAAAATTATTTGAACAAACTATGTCATGTATAATCCCTGGGCTTACTTTTGGAAGCTTATGCCATGGTTAGTATATCTATTTAGGTTACTGTACATACTTTATCAACTTCTCTTTGGATGATAATGTATCTTTAGATGGAATCCCTCTATAGCCAACACTACCAAGAACTGACAAAACTTCATCCTCCATGAGGACATTCTGGAATTCTGCATCACTTGTTGTGTTTTGTATCTACATTAGAAACATAAATGAAAAATTGTCATTTGTGTCCCATCATCTTTAATCGTGGGCAACTGGACTGACTGAGAGTGTAGGATCTAGGTTAATAGGGTTGCAACCCACCATGACCAACCTCGAACCCAGACTCTTATCTCCCCTCTTATTTTCCAGTGAACATGGGGGTTGGGTGGAGATAAGACCCTGGATACGAGCTTGGCAACCCACATGCTGGTGAAACACATGTGTAATCAGTTGTGAGTGTTTTTGCTTTGTCAAGTTTTTACTTTTCTCATGAAAGACAAGAGTTATGAACTTTTATGAACTTTTAGATGAGGAAGGGGCCAAAAGACATCTTTCCTCTCCCCTCCATCAAGTTTTTGTTCTCTCCCAATCTTCTACCCTCAAACTGACTAGATAGTTTAATTGAAAGATACATGTAACATTGTATAAAAACATATAACATACAGTATAATCATGGATGAAAAATTGTTCAAAACACAAACAATAAATATTAAGTGCATTACAGAAAACAATACTTGAAAATAAATACTGTATAGCTACTCTGTTGGCAATCAGTAATAGACTGATATACATGTACAGTAAAGTACTTAAGAATCTTTAAATACCTGTCTTGGTTACTGTACAATGTACAGTATATGGATAGGCTCCCTTCAAAACAATACAGTACATGTATATTGTATTGTATTTGAAGGAAGCCTATCCATATATTGATTTTGTATTAATTAGAAAAGAATAAAAAGGATAATAGATTATTAACAATTTCAAGCAACGTGTTACCTTCTCAACAATGTCTTTAAGTTTCTCCTCCTTTATCTGACCCACACATAATTCAACTTTGTCCAATCCACCTGTTATATACATGTAAACCCATTTGGCTAAAAAGTTAGGTGCTGGTCCTCCTTGGATAATACTACTTGCCATCAGTTCTCCAGCATATCTGAAGTCTCCTGATGCCAAAGCAAACGTGCTGTGCACTGGTTCCCCCTCACAAAATAGGTGAAGTTTCATTTGGTCCAAACATTCTAAAGACAAACATAAAGCAAATCTTTAACCTTACTAATGACATTTCACAATCTGTAAATGATTAAGTTTTTAATAATAGTTAACCAACTGTAAAATACTATTACATGTATATGTCCAATGTACAACAATTTAACATACCAGAAAAAAATTCTCTTCTTGGGCCCCCGCCGTCTACAGCTGGCTCACCAATGAATACAACTCGCAATCCACCATCTGGTCTAAACCACTTCAAAGACTTTCTGGCTTCAAGAAAGTCATTCCAAAGCTTCTTGCGTCGTACATGTACACGGTTTTCTCTGATACTCACATTGACTTTCAAAGCTGTTAATACAACTGAAAGTCTCTCTTTGGCATTGTTTGTGTCATTTGATTCATCTATGTCATATTTAGTTAGATCTTCATAATCTTCAGCTGTTTGATTACCATCACTGGTGCTTTCATTGATCACTTCAAGACATTGATCATCTTCCCCTAAAAGGTCGACATATCGATGCCTTGTTGCTGGTATACCATCTGCTTCCTCTGCACATAGGTCTGCATGTTCTTGTATAGTGTCAGCAGAGAAGAAATTGTAGCATGTTGGGCAAGATATGATAGGAGCTGGTGGGGACGACACAGTGTCTCTTGTGGGAAAACCGTTGGCAGTATTGGCATGGCTATTAGTGGAGGATGACTTTGTGTCTCTTGTGGCACAGCTGTTGGCAGTGTTGCTTTGGATACCAGTACCAAATGGGCATGGTAACTCGTTGTCATCTGATTCATCAGAAGATAATTGAATCTGGTTATCTTCAATCACTTCCTTGAACCAACTCCTCCAATTTTTATCAACATCACTCTTCGCTCGAATGTAAATTGCTCCTTGCTTAGCTATATACTTCAGCAATTTTCCAGTAAAGGGACCAACAGGAACTGGTATTATCTTGTTTCCAATTGCGCGGACAAAGTCGAATTTCGGTTCTGGCAGACTATTTAACTTTCTTTGAAAGATCGTAGCAAACTTTTCCTTAATGGTTTGTTCGCTCATGTCATCCGAAATTTCTACAGCGGACTCGGCGAAGCATTTCGTATATAACTCCTCCCTGTTTTTGCCACGAGGGACAACATTAATTTTCGGACTTGGGAGTAAAACAACGTCCTTAAGTGTGGCCTTCGACGATCGAGTACTTTCTGAGTGCTTTCTCTTATTCTGACGAGCAGGATGTTTTTTCCCTTTCTTTGGACGATAATTTGTGTTTGGGTCGAACCTTGTCAAAGCGTTCACAAATGATCGATCTGTTGTTGCGAGTTGTGTCACCGTTGCATTCGACGCATTGCCCGCAACTGGTGGTTGGTTAATGCTTGGATATAGTCGATGTAAAGCTTCATTCGTTGTTTCCGATATTGTACTTGTTGTTGCTGGTTGTACAGAGCCATTGTGACCTGATGAAACTCTATTATTTCCTTCGGGATTATCTCGTAAGTTAGTGACAGCTGTTATAGAGGAGGATGTTGCGCTCTTCCCAGAATGCTTTGCGACAAAACTCCGGAACTGGAGAAGACAAATATGGCGGAATTTTTGTCGTATATCTTGTTTTTCACCGGCAGAAAAATCAGGAAAACTGTCAATTGAACATTCGAGGTAGGTCATTCTCGCTCAGAAATTTTTACTCGTTCTTATGTTTCTCTTGCTGTTTTAATTTGGGCTGATGTTTATTAGTCTTATAAGCATTTTCATGTTTCAAAAAATATGGTGCTATTTAGGTCATTTTCAAACTTGTCGCTACACGTGTCTTTGTTTACGTTTTTTGACTATTTCCAGAACAGGAAAGTGACATATATTTAAATATTTTAAAAAAGGAATAGTAAAGAAATACAAATTTTCTATTGTACCTCATTGTACCTCTACTATTTTTCACGATATTTATCTTTGTATTCGTGCGTAAAACACGGTTCAGATTAGTTTTTTGACTTTTGTTGTCTTCCTGTGTGGGCTGAGGAAGACCAGTGAGGAAGACATCGTTATTAGTAATGTAGTAAAACGATTCAAAGCTTGTCCAAAACAACGTTTCCTTTTTTATTCATTACCGTTTGTATTGTGGCTATTGTGCGAAAGCACCTAAGGTCATTTTCTGTTATTTGTGTATATTTATAGCGATATTCCTAGATGAATCACGACGAAAAACGACGATACGAGTCAACAGTGTATCCACCATAGATACCACGTTAACTGGTGCTAAAGCAGATGCGGCCACAGACATATTAGTTTCCACTATAAAATCCCAAATCAGTAACATTTTCTCGTCCTTTTCATCTATAACTTCGTTAGGATCTGTCTTTTGATAAAAAAAAACATTCATCCGCCGAAACTTGCACACTTCGAATTATCAAACTTCGCCGAAGCACGAAAAACTAAAAATTAATGGTATATGAAATCTTACCTCGAAGTATGCGCCTGAAATAACCTTTATAATACATGGAGATCTTACATTATCAAGCTTCTTCAACAACCTAGTACAGACTGGAAACATGCACATTCGCCGGCTTTGATCTAGCAAATCCATGAAAGTAAAATGACCATAAAGCAACTGTAGCCGAAAAAAACCGGTAAACTAGGCACAGTGAAATCACATTTATTTGAAAAATCACAACAGTGTAAATAAATAAAGTTAGATTTAGAAAACACGTCTGCTTGCCATCCCTGTTCACTCAACGCCTCCATCTTTGGAATTAAGAAATACCTAATGGGTTTCCATGTTTGGATAGCCTGATCCAAACACGAGGGATGTTGCGAGACTTTCGAAAAGCGTAAAAAAACACGAGCCGCCAGGCGAGTGTTTTTTAGCTTTAGAAAGTCGAGCAACATCCCGAGTGTTTGGATCAGGCTATCCAAACATGGAAACCCATTAGGTATTTCTTTTATAAAATGACCGACAATAAAATAACAGATTTTGTGAAAAAAAATAGTGATAGGAATACATATTCTCCCGAAATTCATCAACTACCAATCACGTTTCGCCTATTTTCCCCCAGACGCATAAACAACCAATCACATTTCGCCTTGTAACGTCTTGGTGACGAGCTGCAGGGCGAGCGAAACGAGAAAGAAAGTAATCCGAAAATTATTTTGCCGACAAATTCAACATTAAAGATGGGAATGTCAATAAAGAAGTGAACTCTGGCCATCGAAAACAGCGAATATTATTAGGAAAACGCTTAAACATTGCTAGAATCAACCGCCTCAGCGTCGGGCTCGTGGTTTTAGAGCAAATACAAGAAAAATATTCTTGGCCGTAAAAAGCCGCTGAAAGTGAAGCTTCCGAAAAAATATTTTCATCGCCAGATTTGGATTTTATGTCGAGAGCTCTTGGGTATTTTACTTCATATCGACAAAGTCTTTTTCTTTTACCAAGTGAGTTCATCAGCCAAGGAAATGAAAGGTATTTGTACAGCATGTTATTCTGTTTTAAGATCGTTTTCAAAACGTGTACTTTCCAAATCACGTTGTATTGTTTACCATATTAAAGTACGAACTACCGTATATTTTAGCAAGTTCAGCTTGGCTCTTGAACACAACAGGGCCGCAAAACAATTCCATGCTTGGTTATAGTTCTCTCACAGTATATAAACATAGTGTTGTTGTTTTTTACTGCCTGAAAAAGACTCGAAGACGGTGGGTTTTTTTAACTTTAAGATTCGTTCAGGAAATTATTTGTTTGCTTGTAATTCGACATTTAGTTCTTCGCCGTCGCTTATTTAAAACTTTTCCCTGTTGAAGCCCTTATGCACATACCTGTAGTTACCAATACTATTTTAGTAATTACAATGCTATTTTATTTGTGTCATGCAGTACTAAAAAAATTAGATTAAAGTCTATAAAAGGCGTCGCTCAAAATTGCTTGCAAATTTCCGTGTTTGGATAGCCTGATCCAAACATGGGTATTGACCAATCACCGCTTGCGTAGCATACATGTTATTTTATAAATGATCATCCTTCGCGCGAGCGTTTGATAATACAGTTTTGTCGCAAAGCATTCTGGGAAGAGCGCAACATCCTCCTTTAGCTGTTATCAAGTTGTCGCTCGGCCATTTTTCACATAAAAATAGTACATTACTCTAACGTAACATGAAGTATATACCTTAAGCCGCTCGTAAACCGTGGGCTCATGTACTTGTAAATAATCCTAATAAACTACTAGATATTATATACACATTGTATCCAGTAAGTTACTGGAAATTGTTTAATAAAGAGGTTATTAATGAAACCCTTCCCCCCCGAACTCTAATCTCAAAAATGTGAATTTCCCGGGGGTAACCCTAACCCTAACCTGAAAAGTGTTGGGGGGTTTTCATCAGGGTTGCTAGACTGCTGCGCATGCTCAAGGCCAAAAACCATTTGAAAAAAAGCCAAAATAGGCCAAATAATTACGATTGAGAAAAAGCCAAAAAAAGCCAAACTTACTCAATGTTTTGGTAATTAAGCCAAAAAAAAGCCAAATATTCTGCGAGGTTTATTATTTCCATATACTAAACTTTGTACAATATATAATATAACCATCTAAAATTTAGATTCTAAATTATATACATATTACATTTACATATTACTTTAATTAAAAAGTCTTCAATTATCAGTAACAAAACGCAAATATAAGTGTCATGACTCATGAACTGATAATTCAAAAAATAATTTAAAAAGCCAAAAAAAGGCAAAAAGGCCAAAACTTTTTTCCCAAGCCAATCAAGAAAAAAAAAAGCCAAATTCGAGATATTTGGCTTCGAAAAAGCCAATCTAGGCAACCCTGGTTTTCACCCTCCTCCTCCCAGACCAGCCCCCCTAATATTGTTGGTAATTTATGGTCAACAGTTCTTGGCAAAGATTGTGGGATGCGCAGTGAATTTTAATGCGTTAATTGGCGCATCTTACAATTAAACAATTTCCAGTAACTCACGGGATTCAATGTGCATATAATATCTAGTAGTTAGATCGGGTGCATATTTCGCTACCGGAAAATGGTATTTTAGTATACGTACAATTTATAACCGGGAATACAACTGGGCTAGTGAAAAGGCATCAGATAATGGTTACGTATCGCGAAATTTAGCTATTTTCTCTGTTAATTCGATGTATTAAAGCGGGCGTGTCCTGGGGCCATAGAATGAAACGTGGATGGCTTTGGACCATAGAAATAATAGACCTAGATCTAGAAGACACTGCTGCCAAACATTTTGCGCATGCGCGACGTCCGAGCTCGTCCTCAAAAAAAGAGCGGGAAAACGTTGAAATATTTGGACAGGTCCGAGAGTCCGACACAAAAGTTAAAATTATAAGCATACTACCAAAAAGATAAGGTAGGTAATTTGTGCATGGCTTCTTTGTCAATATTGTAACATATTCTGAATTTACCCCTTCGTAATTTTCTTTACCCTTTTTTTAAAACACAAATGAATAGTCGAGTCTTACTCAGTCTTCACTGTCTGGTTGTTACGCCACGGCTAGTTCGCGGTCGGCGTTAGATCGTATTGAATTAACGTACATGACGTCACAACTTGGAACTTTAAAAATGGTTGGCGTGCGTGTATTAAAAGCGAAGGCCAGTATAGTTTCAAGATAAACGTCCGCGTGTCTTCTTTGACGACTTCCACCTTTTGATGCAAAAACTAACAAACAAATCGAATAATGACGACAAGATAAAACATTGAGTTCTCAGCCATCCTCACGAACGGCGCAGACGGACTCCAGATGAGTGAGGATCGGGATATTGATTATTGTTTTTTTATATGAATCGTGACTTAATACAAATGTTTTACCTGACATCCTTTTTTTATAAATAGCAGAAAATCAAATTGAAAGTTGTGCACATTTTGCATTGACCTAATCACCGTCTCGCCACGAGTCTTGCGTGCTGACATTTCGCTCATAAGGTCATTTGCATCTTTATTATAAATACATACTTAATATGAATTATTTATCGCAATCTTCCCGCAATTACATCACTACCCGGGTATCTCAAAACTTCAGGTATAGCAAAGTTGTGACGTCACTGTACGTTAACTCAATATGATCTAACGCCGACCCTAGTTCGCACTTCTCTTGCAATGTTTACTAGCGAATTCACGCATGCGCAAACGTTTGGCAGCGGTGTTGACCCAGAATGCGTGCTCTGTCACGTGACAGGTGTCCAAATTAAATTTTATTTTTCCCTTATAAATCCGCCATTTTGTGGCGACAATTTTTTGACTGACAGGAGATAGGAGCCCACATTCATTCAGGACGTCCGCAGTAATCGGCCTCAGCTGTTGCGGGGTTCCTATCCTTGTATTTATTTAGTCAAGGTAAAGTTAAATTAAAAAAAAAAAAATTATTTCTATGCTTTGGACGCCCTCTCAATGATTTGCCTAAAATATAAATTTTTACGAAAAGTGGCTTGTATTTGTTGTTAAACAGCCGCCACTAAACGAACCGGCATCTGTTGTTTGCTTTACGGCTTTTCTGACTCCCCCGGCGGCAGAGTACTTATTTATTCCTCCCCATATTTTAAACAAGTCCTATATTTGAAACAAGTCATATATTTTAAACAAGTCCTATATTTGAAACAAGTCCTATACTTTAAACAAGTCATATATTTTAAACAAGTCCTATATTTTAAACAAGTCCTATATTTGAAACAAGTCCTATACTTTAAACAAGTCATATATTTTAAACAAGTCCTATATTTTAAACAAGTCCTATATTTGAAACAAGTCCTATACTTTAAACAAGTCATATATTTTAAACAAGTCATATATTTTAAACAAGTCATATATTTTAAACAAGTCCTATTTTTGAAACAAGTCCTATATTTGAAACAAGTCATATATATTAAACAAGTCCTATATTTGAAACAAGTCCTATATTTTGAAACAAGTCATATATTTGAAACAAGTCCTATATTTTGAACAAGTCCTATATTTTGAACAAGTCATATTTTGAACAAGTCATATATTTGGAACAAGTCATATATTTGGAACAAGTCATAGAAATCTAAACTTAGTGCTATATATAAATATTCAATAATATTATATATGCAACAAGCATATTGATTTTCTTTAGAAGTCATAAATATTTCAAATATATCATAGATAATTTCAACAAGTATTATTGTCCGGTTCGGCACGCCATACAATGAAATCAAAATTCCGCATAAAAAATTTAGTTGGAGGCGTGGTTAAACGCCAAAACGAAGTGAAAATATTGCTGATCTAGAGTGATTTGAAGACGTAAACAACCCCGTGCGAAGCGAATCATCAATCTTGTGCTGTAGAAAGTAGGAACTTTCCCCTCGTTGAACTCGAGAATGCATTCGTTATGTATGGCAACTGCGCGTTCCAAATGGTCAGTCGCACTGTTTCACGCGTGTCTAATAATTTTAAAATATAGCTATTTTATGAACAATGTCAATAGTTTGAGGCTAGAAGTTCGTTATCATTCATTTGTGGCCCATCTAAATGGATTATTCTGATTCGAGAATTAAACTATGACCTATGACGACGAAAATGATGATAGTCCGTTATTGACCTAATTTATATTGATCCTTTTGGCCTTGGAAATTTATGGATTTGCTATTGGCGATTATTCAATAAATACCGCGGTGTCATAAATAAATCAGCTGCATGAAATTTAAATGCGACGTGCTAGCGTCTCGCAATTTTCCCGAGAAAGCAATTATTTTGGTAACGTTTTATTTTCTTCCTATAGACGGTCAGAAGAGTATTGCTACTGAATAGAAGATTTACGTTGCCAAAATAATTGCGTTCTCACGAAAATCGCGAGACCGCTAGCACGTCACATTTAAATTCAGTCGAATTTATGCGACTGCGAATAACCTGAAATAATCAATAGAGCCTGCCCTCTGGACTATTAAATCCGTCATGATCAGACGGTACAACGTCTGAAATTGTGTTCGTTTTATTAGACGAAGCTTAAATTATTTTTTTGTAGTTTTATTATAATCTTCTCGCTTCAGCATATTTCTAGTTTGTTTATATGCAAAACAAAAATCGTCTAAATTAAATTTGTTGTATGAAACGCAGGCGCGTAGTAAAAATTGTCGCGCCAGTCTAAATGGGGGAAATAATTAGTTGAGCTAAAATTCGTCATTGCTGTTGAAACAGCCCCTCATAAACGACTGACCGGAACGAAACAGCTATTTCTTTTAAGAAATAGTTTCTTGTTGACCCTAACTCAAAAGTTTCAAAAGTGACCAAAATCGGTCCAAAAGAAAGTAAAGGCTAACCCCTTTACACTTTTTTTCCGGATTTTTCTCAAAAAATCAAAAAAAATTTTTTTAGCCAAAATACAGCCTTCTCCTTTTCACAGAAGCTCTAAAACGACTTGATTTAACCGTTTTTGACCCTAACTCAAAAGTTTCAAAAGTGACCAAAATCGGTTAAAATGTAAAGGCTAACCCCTTTACTTTTTTTTCCCGGATTTTTTTTTCGAAAAATAAAATAAAATATTTTTAACCAAAATACAGCCTTCTCCTTTTCACAGAAGGTCTAAAACGACTTTATTTAACCGTTTTTGACCCTAACTCAAAAGTTCGAAAAAATGGCCAAAATCGCTCAAAACGTAGAGGCAACCCCTTTACATTTCTCCCTCGCCTCCCTCCCAATTTTTTTAAAAAAACAAAAAGTATATATATTTAGGCCAAATACAGGCTGGTCTTTCGAACAAAAAGTCTAAAAAAAGATTTTATTCAACCGTTTTTTACCCTAATTGAGAAGTTCGAAAAATGGCCAAAATCGGTCAAAAAGTCAAGGGTAACCCCTTTACATCCCCCCTCCCCGAATTTATATATACATATATATATATACATATATATATATATATATATATATATATATATATATATATATATATATATATATATATATATATATATATGGAGAGAGGAGAGAGAGAGAGGGAGAGGGAGAGGGAGGGGGGGAGAGAGAGAGAGAGAGAGAGAGAGAGAGAGAGAGAGAGAGAGAGAGAGAGAGAGAGAGAGAGAGAGAGAGAGAGAGAGAGCGCCAGCATTCAGTAAATTGTTCCAGATACAGCATATAAATTTTCAAGGGGAACTTTATTTAATCTTCAATTACAACGTTCAATTACAACGTTCAATTAGAACTATATATATATATATATATATATATATATATATATATATATATATATATATATATATATATTATATATATATATATATATATATCCCAAATACATCCTTCTCCTTATTTAAGTGTTTTTGACCGTAACTCAAGTCTCAAAAGTTCGAAAAATGGCCAAAATCGGTCAAAAGGTAAAGGCTACCCCCTTTACATTTTGACCGATTTTGGGCATTTTTTCAACTTTTGAAATAAGGCTAAAATATGAAGATTTAGTACAAATAAACCCTTCTTGTTGCTATAGAAGCTCTAAAAAGGCTTTATTTGAACCGCATCTTGGCCGCGTATATAGGGCTTTGACGCTTTATACGTTTTGACCCGAAGTTAGCGTTCCAGATATGAGGGGAGAATCGGACTGTAACAAGGCTGTAGAAATCAATTTTATAATAGTTGTGTCCAATACCTTATGAGAATCTGTAGCTAATATGCGTTGGCCTCAATAGAACATTCCAAAAAAATACTTTCGGTTGATCAAGGAACTTTTACAGAAATTACATCACCAGGATCACGTTTCGTGCCACAAAAACGTACTGACATGAAGTATATCTAAGAAAAGAAAATGTTATATTTTAAAAATATTATAGAAGACACGAAAATTGAATTATAAAATAACATGTATGCTACGCAAGCGGTGATTGGTCAATACCCATGTTTGGATCAGGCTATCCAAACACGGAAATTTGCAAGCAATTTTGAGCGACGCCTTTTATAGACTTTAATCTAATTTTTTTAGTACTGCATGACACAAATAAAATAGCATTGTAATTACTAAAATAGTATTGGTAACTACAGGTATGTGCATAAGGGCTTCAACAGGGAAAAGTTTTAAATAAGCGACGGCGAAGAACTAAATGTCGAATTACAAGCAAACAAATAATTTCCTGAACGAATCTTAAAGTTAAAAAAACCCACCGTCTTCGAGTCTTTTTCAGGCAGTAAAAAACAACAACACTATGTTTATATACTGTGAGAGAACTATAACCAAGCATGGAATTGTTTTGCGGCCCTGTTGTGTTCAAGAGCCAAGCTGAACTTGCTAAAATATACGGTAGTTCGTACTTTAATATGGTAAACAATACAACGTGATTTGGAAAGTACACGTTTTGAAAACGATCTTAAAACAGAATAACATGCTGTACAAATACCTTTCATTTCCTTGGCTGATGAACTCACTTGGTAAAAGAAAAAGACTTTGTCGATATGAAGTAAAATACCCAAGAGCTCTCGACATAAAATCCAAATCTGGCGATGAAAATATTTTTTCGGAAGCTTCACTTTCAGCGGCTTTTTACGGCCAAGAATATTTTTCTTGTATTTGCTCTAAAACCACGAGCCCGACGCTGAGGCGGTTGATTCTAGCAATGTTTAAGCGTTTTCCTAATAATATTCGCTGTTTTCGATGGCCAGAGTTCACTTCTTTATTGACATTCCCATCTTTAATGTTGAATTTGTCGGCAAAATAATTTTCGGATTACTTTCTTTCTCGTTTCGCTCGCCCTGCAGCTCGTCACCAAGACGTTACAAGGCGAAATGTGATTGGTTGTTTATGCGTCTGGGGGAAAATAGGCGAAACGTGATTGGTAGTTGATGAATTTCGGGAGAATATGTATTCCTATCACTATTTTTTTTCACAAAATCTGTTATTTTATTGTCGGTCATTTTATAAAAGAAATACCTAATGGGTTTCCATGTTTGGATAGCCTGATCCAAACACTCGGGATGTTGCTCGACTTTCTAAAGCTAAAAAACACTCGCCTGGCGGCTCGTGTTTTTTTACGCTTTTCGAAAGTCTCGCAACATCCCTCGTGTTTGGATCAGGCTATCCAAACATGGAAACCCATTAGGTATTTCTTAAATACCTTACATGAACAGGATTGGATTTGAGCAAGTGGTTACTATTCAGGTACAGACAGTAGTATAAATTCATAAATTATTTTAGCTTATTAGTGTATGTTTATATACTTTCAAGAAAAGGAAAGGCTCTTGTATATTTATACTGCCCGATTACTGATCATTGGATTTTATCTACGACATTCGCTTGGCATACAGTCGATAATACTCTATCGCTTTTATATAAACGTTTATTTAAATAAAGGACGCTAAATTTGTATAGGTAATCGCATGGGGCCGAGGAAAATTACGGTTTAATTTCACGAGTGTTTTCAAAATTTTACAAAATTGCTCGAGTCGCAAAACGACGAGTAAGATCTTGAAAACACGAGTGAAATTAAACCTTAATTTTACGAGAATTCATGCGATTATGTGTTAATAACATAGCGGGCAAAATTATTCAGGAGCTATATTATGCCAGAAAATGTCGAAGTACATGTACGAAGCAATTCTGTGAACCAACCAACTGTTCTTGTTCAGTTGATGGTACATGGTGTCATTGTTGATGTTGGTGTAATGGTGGGTGTATACATGAATTGCAGCCTGTGTACAGCCTGGATATACACCTGTAATTCAGTCTGTGAAAACTCACATGTTACTGAGCCTGCTGATGTGGGGGGTCAACAAGCTATTGTGCATGCTTTCAGACTGAATTACAGGTGTATATCCAGGCTGTACACAGGCTAATGAATTGATGGTATATGTGTATTAAAGTCAATCAAGCACTGGCAACCTATATGTCAATCAATATTAAAATTAATATAAATCATTATGTTCAATTAAATAACAATTATTCATCCACAGTGGAGGTAAATAGACTGTCGAGGTAAATAGTGCAGGATATTTATTTACTTGACTTTCATTGTATTGAAATAAATTTATAGCTAAAATACAATGAGGCAAGTTTATAACAGGCTCAAGGCCCCACTAGATAAACTGCCAAAAATAATAATTTAAAATACATCTACATGCATAGGTGTAGTTTGGCATTTGGTTAAAAACATCTATGAACATATGATTTGATAGGCTGTGAGACATGTTTGTGACATTTTGAGCAAATTGATTTCCAAGTATAAACATTCTCTACATCAAAGTAAGTAATAAAGGTCTGAACAAGATAATTATTAGTGCTTGACTTAAAAATGTTAAATGAAGAAGAAAGGCTAATCGAAGAAGGTAGTGAGTTCCAAAGATTTACGATTCTTTTGAAGTAACTGTTTTTAAAATTTAAGGTTCTGGTTAAACGAGGTTGGATATTCTGAAATTAAGGAGGTAATCAGATTGCATGAAAAGCCATAATTACAGTACTCACCTTTGAGGTATTTAATGCTATTAACAGTAGATATCAAGGATTATTATTCACAAGACTAAAGTGCTTAAAAATATAACTACATGTAATTATAATAAAATATTTGCAAGCCCACTACCACATTAAATCAAGATCACACAAATACCACATATATACATACCACTATTTAAGACATACATGTATATTATATTCAAGAAATAGAAAATGACCACCCCTGTTACTTATTACAGGGTGTTTGCATGATACTGGTATGACTTTCATACCAATACGAAAATGTCATTCCAGTACAACTACTGGGATCAACTTGTGCCAGTATATGGCTTGTACTGGTATGAAATGTTGTACTGGTATCATGTAAACAAGAACAGTGCCACAATAGGAATCGGGTGAGCTTGTACTGGCATCATGTAAACATCCCCTTATATAGGCCTGATGTAAACACAAAAGCGAGTTGGGAGAACCTGAACCATAGGCAAGGGTTTACATTTAACTTAGGTACTTCTGAACTCACCCAGACTCTCTTTGTATCAGATTATATAAAGACAGATCCTACATTTTAATAAGTGATGTCACAACCATGTTTGCATATTAACCTGATATAAACATGGTAATTGACTAATCAGTGTGTATAAGAAGAGTCAGTTGCAACCTATTTTGAAAATTGTTTTGGTTGAAGGGATATCAGTGATTATATAGTTTATTCATGCATAAATTATCTTTGATGTGGGGTCATGTGCTGCGGTTAATATATAGGTTATTAACCTTGCATATTAATTGACGTACTATATCGCTTTAAAACTACATCTAAAATACATGTAGTATTTTTTTGGTAAATAATGACAAATGTTGTCTGTATCATGAATAAACTAAATCAGTTAATTACCTCGAAGTCAGTAACTGCGCTAAAGTTAGTTACTGAGGTCCGAATTAGTTACCTCCTTTTCAGTAATTAAACTCTTAAATTAGCCCCACATTTTATCTATTACGTACTTATCAAATTCATTAAAAATTCATGAAGAAAATTCAAAAGAAATGAATGTTTAATCAATATCTGTAAATCACATACAGATTCATCTTGATTTACATAAACTTTTTCCTCAATTACTTAGCTAAAATCACTCCATTTACTACTCACTTGCAGTGTTGTATTTATAATATGAATTAAAGTTTTGTGGAAATCAGTTGCTTAGTTTATAAATGACGCGAGCCAACAACTTAATTGTTGTCATGCTCTGATGAAGGCCTGAGTCAACAGGCCGAAAGCTTAGCAAAGAAATATTTTACATGGTGTTTCCACAAAACTTATTTATATTACATTTTAAAATAATAAAGTATGGAAAATTCCGTATTCAGGAGTGAAAGGATTAAATATATAATAATTAATATCATCTCTAATATTTATGGCATTTTCTTTTTTGAAAGGCCAAAGGTGTAACTGCAGACAAATTGCCCAAAATCTAAAAACATTGACTGTCAGTCAATTATCTTAATCAGTCAGGCCTTGTGTGTATTTAATTTTTACAAAAATGGCAGACAGCATTACTTTCAAAACGGTGAGTACTGGTAATAATTCTATTTAAAAAAAAAATTAAGGAGGTCATGTTAGAATTACCTGGTCCCACTTAAGTCTGTTGATGAACATCATAATAAATGTATTCTATTATACTTAATTATAATATTTTATTTCATTTAACCCATTGCTGCCTAGGATGTCTCAGGGTTCTCCCTTTGATGAGAAAAATCATCTGGCATTAGACAGAGTAAAATGCATTTCCAACTAGTTCAGCCAGCCTAGTATGTCTGAGGGTCGATCCTCCTTTTGACAATTATAAGTAGAATATTCTGGTATTAGACAAGTTAAAACAAGCTGCTGTTAGACAGAGTAAAAGGATAAAGGGGCCAAAATTCAAGCAGGAAAGGGTTTATGGTTGTACGAGGCTATAACTAGCCAGTATTCTGTATTTGGCACATTATCCAACAGTCTACAATCCAGTGGCATTTAGTCGAGTTTTTTCTGGTACATCCCTAATTTTTACTCTGTCCATTTTCACTTGAACCTAACCTTACCCAAATATATATTGACCGTACCGAAAAAGACGGTGTCTTGTACATTTAACCACAATCCTTTGCACACATTAAATATAATTGTTTCTTACAGAATAATCAGAAGATAGGGTTTTAAAGGGTAAACTTTGGTAGGAATGAAGTTCTTGCTTATTTAATCCATTTTAGCATGATAAACAATGTTTAGTTGTTATTGGAGCTGATTTGAGGTTGCAAAGCATTAAAGGATAAAAAAGACTGGGGAGCTAATCATCCTTACTCGCAGCCAGTGGCTGAATTGCGAAGGACGCAGATCAACGTGACCGTGTCGAAGGCATATCAAAGGCACTCCAGGCAGCCGCCATACGACACAGTTCAGACCACGGATCACAGCTAAGATGTTAGGTGTTGATTTCATGGAGGGAGGAAAACCAGAGAACCCAGCGAAAAACCCTCGAAGCACAGGAGAGATCAACTACAAGTCAATCCAACTCACATGAGTTCCAAGCCCGACAACGGGGTGATTCCCAAGCGGTCACCCATCCAAGTACTAACCCCGTCTAACTGGGCTTAACTTTTTGGTGAGAGGCAGCGCGCTAACAGCACATGCCACCCGTGCTCCCCGTATGGTTAAATGTTACCGCCACCATCTTTTTCGGCGCTGTCACTTGTCATTGAACCAAAAAGTGTGGCATATGAATTTATTTTAATTTTATTCTACCTAATAGGAAACAGTGAACAAACTACTCCAAGAAAACTTTAATGACAAAGAGAAGACAAAAAGTATGTTAAAAAGCTTTCAAAGCCAAAGAAAGTTATTTAAATTCTACATTTCCTTTGCTTTTTTTAAAAGTTCTCGTTTCTTTGTAGTTAGTGGTGATTCTTTGAAGCTAATGTCAGAGTTTTTGCGCGTTTTTGTCGCAGGTGGGTCTTTTGTTACGACGTATAGGTGAAAAATCAAAAATGTTATATTGTTACATTATTGTAGTGTACTATATTTGTGCCTCAGTATACAGGGTGTCCCAAAAAAAATGCCCCCCATCCGTTTTTGTACTGCATCTTCTTTACTTTGAGTACAAGAAGTAAATTTTTATATCACGTCGAAAGCCCATCACTCCTTCTTTGCTGTCTGAAATTTTCAGAGCGAAATAGGTATCTACTCGCTTCCTGGAGTAATTTAAAGAGGCAACATCAAAATTTGAATGTGTCCAAATTATGCGAATTATCTATGCTACCTACAGATTTGGAAAAATACAGGGTGTCCCAAACGAATGTCGCCCATCCCGTTTTTAACCACAGCTTTGTTTGAGTGCGGATTATACAAGTTTGAATACATATGCATGTGAAAACTGACCACAGGGGAATAAAGTTTAATTCCAAATGAAGCAATGCGGCGTCAAATCATGTGGGTGGGGTTCCTTGGGGTAATAACAATGCTCATGAGAGTTCCATGCACATGTTTGCTATGTTGGCCCTTCGTGCACTTTACTTCATCTGTCTTAAACACGGAGCGACTGCATAAGTACTGGCTGAGGTACTCAGCCAATACACCTTTTCGATAATTACGTCACGCTGCATGAAAACGAGGCTCCCAGGCCAAAGTTTCACAATTTTGATCGATTATCATAGTAATCCCGCTATATTTGTTTATGGAAGAAGATGGCTAATAACGTCCAAACTATATATGGTAGAAACACATCGTGTACGTATGTTGTTAGGCATTTCATAAGCTTTCATTTGATGTATATTTTAAGTTTTTGTGACGTGTGTAACTTTTTAAAATGTCCAAAACGTTTGCACCATTGCTCGTCAAGTAATAATAATGGATTCCCACAACTGTTGTAGAATTTCGGATATTGTTTTTAAAATACATAACGCACAACTTTGAAACATATATCAAACAGAAGATACTGTAAAATGCTATTTGCGGTACAACTTTCAACTTTCTAGTTTAAGAGAAAGTATTTTAAAACTGATGGGAAAACGTACTATTATCTTGGTCTGAGTTGTAAACAAAACAAACTTAACAATTCATCCATCAGACCAAGATAATATTTTTAAAATACTTCCCATTAAGCTAGAAACTTGAAAGTTCTACCACAAATAGCATTTTACAGTATCTTCTGTTTGATATACATTTCAAATTTGTACGTTAAATATTTTAAAAACGGTATTCGAAATTCTACAACAGTTGTGAGAAGTCCATATCATATTTATTACTTGACGAGCAATGGTGCGAACATTTTGGACATTTTAAAAAGTTACACACGTCACAAAAACTTAAAATATACATCAAATGAAAGCTTATGAAATGCCTAACAACATACGTACACGATGTGTTTCTACCATGTATAGTTTGGACGTTATTAGCCATCTTCTTCCATAAACAAATATGGCAGGATTATCAAAATTGTGAAACTTTGGCCTGGGAGCCTCGTTTTCATACAGCGTGACGTAATTATCGAAAAGGTGTATCCTGCCCAAACGCATCTGATTGGTCCACACAGCTAAAATTACTTCCGGCTTTACCGAGGAACTTTGGCTAAGACTGAAGAGTGGAGCTTTTGTGAGACTTGTTTACTGTTTTTAAATTAAATTTGCCACTTCCCAAACGTCGAATTTGTCTTTTTCAAGTGTAACACATCATTTTGAGTAGAAAGACGGAAAAATTACGCTTCCAATACGTCGAAATAAAACCAAGGTGAGGAAAAACCGTACGAAAAAGACCAAGCGTCTCACCATTTTTCTTGTTGAATGCAGACGATGTCGGTGTTCTTTCTTATTCATTCATATATTCCGTCCTTGTAATTATAAGACCCTTTTATATACACCAAGAATGTTGATAATGAATATATCCATGTAGATGTCTGAACATCATCTCACTTTTCAACGACGACAACTTTGTTTTTGCACGACCGACAGTACATGTTGCCTGGAAAGCCAGACAAAGGACTACTAAAAAGTTCTCAATTTGTGATATATTGACTTGCAAAGTTAATATAATAAACTATTTATTGTCTTCGTTTAAATGGTCTGTTTTAGTTAAATATCAAAGTATTGTCTTTTATGTGGAACTCTATTTAAAAAAATGGCAAAAGACAAAGCAGCTATAACGTGACCTTCAAACATCGTTTGAAAGCAAGGTCATAATATAAGCTTATATATTTTACAAATTCATTGACCAAACAAATATAATCACTTTAGAATTGTTTTTATCTAAGACTCTTATGCTTCTCTTTACAATTTACGTGGGTAATTGAAAGGTAAAAAGATTTTAAATAAAAGATAATTCTCAAAACTTCACCAGTTCACTCACTCGTTGTTGACTTGACTGTTGACATTTCAAACTGTCAGTGCGTAGCCGGGGGGGCGCTCTCTTTTATGCGCTCGCTCTTAAGATGGTTGGACAACAATTCATTCCCAAGGAAAGAGCATTCATGGTACTTTCCTATCATGAAACAAGAAGCCCAACAAGGACAAGAGAAGCCTTTAGGAGAAGATTTGCAAATCTTGACGTAGCATACATAATTTGGACGAGTTCAAATTTTGATGTTGCCTCTTTAAATGACTACAGGAAGCGAGTAGATAACTACTTAGCTCTGAAATTTTCAGACAACAAAGAAGGAGGGATGAGCTTGCGGCGTGGTATCAAAATTTACTTCTTGTACCATAATTAAAGAAGGTGCACCTCATGGGGGGGGGGGGGGGGGAGCACTTTTTTGGGACACCCTGTAATTCATTGCACAACATTAGTGTTACTCTTGCCAGTACTGAAACGTATTAGGCAGTGACCAAGTTTTTAAGAAAGGAGAAATCATTGTTCTAATAAAGTTTAGCAATTTAATTTGGATACTACAATAATTATAATTGGTTACAGATACACAAATGCTACTATAAAAGGGTGGCACAAACCTACACTTTTCAGAGCAAAAATATATCAAGTTTTCGTAGCTTTTTCCCCATTTAGCTAACTTAAGAAATGTCCTTTTAAATCTCCTTTTTATAGAGGGGGCAGCACGGGCTGGAAAACAGGCCAAAGTACGTAATCAATAAGAAGTATTTTTGATTTTTCTGCATTCGTTCATATTAAAGTGCACGTGAAACGAAAATTAAGTCAGTCTTATTTGAAAGAACACTTAAAATGATAGAGTAACATCTTTTCCAGTTTTTCGATTCCTTGCTTCGTTCTTGATATATTTCAGTTTGTTTGACATGCAAATTAAACATTTTGACGTCATGACGTGTATAATGAGTTATTGAAAAAAGTTATATATTTGATATTGTAATATAGTCACTTGAAAATCTACATGTTTGGTGTTCTGGGCGAAACACACCCACGTGCTTCCTTTGAATTAATTTAGTTTGATAATAACAAAGCAATATAACTTTTTTCGATAACTCATTATGCACGTCATGACTTCAAAATGTTTAATTTGCATATCAAACAAACTGAAATATCTTTAGAACGAAGCAAGGAAACGAAAAACTGCAAAAGATGTTACTCTATCATTTTAAGTGTTCTTTCAAATAAGACAAATTTAATTTTCGTTTCATTTGCACTTTAAGAACAAACAATTGAACAAGAACATTAAATTCAAGGACTTTTTTTAATTGTGTGTTCTTAGGCGGAGTCAGCACTAACTGTCGAAATTGAACATTTGGAGAAAATACTACCACAGCTGGTACGTTTCAAGGTTTAATATTGAAATCTGAACAGGTTGAAGAATTTGTGATTTATTAGACAGTTTTCAATAATCCTTTTTATTTCACGTTTGAATTTAGCTATTGGACTTCTAGGAACCAGGATGGTGATCATAACGAAGGACAGTATAATTATAGAGTTTGTTTTGACCATGTTTTGACGAACATTCCCAGCAGAAAGAGGAGAACGAACGTACTTTAAAGTGACTCTCACGTTTGGGGATTTTACATATTCGTAATATTTGGGTCTTCCTGAGCAAAACCATAATATATCTTGTCAGTCGAAAATTTCATCTTCATGGACTTTTTTGCTGTCAAAGTTACCGGATGTGATGTTACAAGAGGCATTTTTGTGGCAAGTAACAAAAGAAAACTGGTTTGGAATTCCTCTTGTGACATCACATCCGGTAACTTTGACAGTGAAAAACTCCATGAAGATGAAATTTTCGGCTGACAAGATATATTATGATTTTGCTCAGGAACACCCTAATATTACAAATATGTAAAATCCCCAAACGTGAGATAGGCACTTTAACAAAGAGATGTAGGATTTAACATTATGTATAATATAGTGAAATAAAAAATATATAGTGTGTCACTTTGATGAACCATTGATTTGAATATGGATTGATTAATTACAGTCATTTGCAATGTACTTTTCCCCAAAATGTTTGGAAGTTCGTTCTGAAGTTTGCAAGTTCATTGGGAAGTTCGTAAATTCGTTTTGAACTACGTGTTTGATTGGCTGCTAGGAACCAAATGGCCAATCAAATGCCTAGTTCAAAGTGCACCTGCGTACTGTCAGTACTGTGTAATAAACTTGCGAACAACTTCGGAACGAACTTGGCCAAACATTTTGGTGAAAATTATGTTGCAAATGACTTTCTCAAATCATTAATAATTCATGAACCGAAAACAAAGGAAATCAGTACCGAGACGGAGGTTTTGATATCGGAGGAAGAAATTACATAAATTAAGCCAACTTTCGCCTCGATTTTCTCTTAAAATACTGATTTGTTTGAGAAGCTATATCATACACTCGGAAGAGTTTCATCAGGATTCCAAACACCTCGAAATTTGTTCAAAAACCTCGGCTTCGCCTCGGTTTTCAACAAAAGTCTCGGTGTTTGGAAATCCTGATGAAACACTCCTCCTCGTGTATGATATATAACGTAATTCATTGATCTATAGTATTCATTTGTCGATTGGTTGATTGATCGATTTATGATGGATTGATTGATTGATTGATTGATTGATTGATTGATTGATTGATTGATTGATTGATTGATTGATTGATGGCTTGCTTGTTTGTTTCTTATTACGAACCTGATTATTCCAAGTCATCTTCAAGTTTAGTTTCTCTCAGCTAGAGATGTGCGAACTAGGACTTCAAGAGCTCTCCTTCTAGAAAAGTCAAAAGATAATGAATGTGTGAGTGACCTACGTTTCAGGGGCGCAACTAGAAAATTTCGAGGGCAGGGGTTGAACGCAAAAAAAGGGCAAAGTCGTTCAATATTCTAAACAATTTGGGACTAGAAGCCAGTGGCGTGGGAAGCAGAGATTCTAGGGGGTCCGGGGGGGGAGCTCCCCGGAAAATTTTTGAATTTTGGGTCTCTGAAACGGCATTTCCTGCATTTTGAGGACGCTTTTCTCGTATTTTCGGTTGCGGATATTTTTATTTTGGTCTCGCATTATTTAAAATTTGACATAATTATATTCAGCCTAGCTGACGCCCGGGCCCACTGCTAGAAGCCTCTGAGTCTCGCCAGATTTGCGGAGAATTGTATTGCGTACTACAACAGACGATTAATTATTTATTAATCTAATGTCTAACCTAGTATTAGAGGTCTCACAAAAAGGGCAGGGGTTAAAAAGGGCAGGGGTTGCAACAACCCCCCCCCCCCTAGTTGCGCGCCTGCGTTTGCGAGATCGTTTGTATAACCGCGTTTATTATGTTTGCTATCATGATTCTTGATACAATAACTTTACGCATGTTTATTTTATCTATAAACATCATTTTATGTCAAAAAAATAGAGATCCCATCCACACGTATCCGTGTTTTTTTACGCAACTTTTTTTTACGGATTGGTCTTCCGTCCACACCTAAACGATGAAGCGGTTATAAACTGGAACTTTTTAAAAACGCCGTTTTCCTGTTCTCGGCATGCCAACCTTCAAACTTTGAGATAACAAAAAAACAAAAAAAAACCTGCATTTTCCGTGGAGTTTCGGACTCGAATTTCGCTTTTGTTCGGCAGATATTTCGTCGTTCAATCCATTTTCGTGGCCAGAAATAGTTCAGGTACAAGGCCGATAAGCCCAATACGTACTAGCTTCTTCGGTATCATCTCTAAAAACCTTTAGCCATACAAAATTATGAGTTTTCTGGTTGATTTTTGCAGCGAGTTTTCAGTTTTTCATTGCGCCACTTCATACGTGCTGGTGACGTGTGACGTGCATGGCTGCCCCCAGCGGCCGGAAGTTTGACTTCACCCAATCCATGGATTGTAAAAGTCTTTTTACTATCCATGCCCAATCATAGGGCCAGTCTTATCACAGAATAGTAAGACAACCAGAAGTCCGACTCGAGTGAAAACTTGTCCGCATTTCTTCAATGCGCATGCGCAATATTTTACGCCATCCTACGCCATCCTGGCAAGTTCCCCCGGCAGTTTTAACCTTCTTTTGAAGATCCAAACTGCCGGGGGAACTTGCCAGGATGGCGTAGGATGGCGTAGGACGGCGAGGAATCAAGATGCGCGAGGCGACATGCGCGAGGACATAAACTTCAAAGGTTCCGACGCGAGTCGGACTTCTGGTTGTCTTTCTATTCTGTGGTCTTATGGAGTTATCGTTCCAGTTTACTTAGAGTTCAATGGTGCTAGCCCATTCCATTCTCGTACCCAGACCCTCGCGCTCCCCCCTCGGCGCGTGGGTCTGGGTACGAGAATGGTGCCAGCCTCAATGTCATGGTATCGAAAACACTCGTATCTAGGTCTAGGTATTGCACGGTGAGCTTTATATATAACTGGAGTGATATCTGCTGGTCATTGACCGGGCAAAGATTGAAGCCAAACATGGCGGACATGTAGATCTGAAGTACGTATAGTTCCAGTCTCCTACGCGGTCTTTTGACCAGATCAGACTTGACCAGACCACGTAGAAGACTGGAACTATACGTACTTCAGCCCTACATGCCGGAACATTGTCCGCCACAAAGATATCACTCCAGTTATAGACCTTATTCCAAAATGGCCGCCGAGTTAGAATTCTTTAATGTACATATAAATTAGCCCTTATGACCTCGTTTTAAAGTAAAATTCTTTTGAATTTCCCACATGAAAACGAGTTCAGAAGGGTTAATTTATATGTATATAAAAGACTTCTAATTCGGCGGCCATTTTGGAATAAGGTCTATATATAGAGCTCACTCAACCTCGTACCCAGGGCAATTTGCAGGGAACTGGGCCAAGATGGCGAATACACAAAATGGCGGGAACAAATGGCCCTGTTGGAGGCTAGCTCAAAATGCGCAGTATATTGCGCATTTTATTAACTAGAACTCAGTTCTTTACACAGTAATTATACCTAATTACACCTAATTATTGCATGATTTCAAATATAATTTCCCGTGCCGTGTGCAGGAACAACCGACAAGGTCAAAATACATTTTTTTTTAAAAAAATACAAAATCAAACCGTCTGATTTACGCCATAAGCTCTTGACCAATCAGAGGCTGATAAAGCCAAGCCTCCACCAGGGCCATTTGTTCCCGCCATCTTGGCCCAGTTCCCTACAAATGGCAATGGGTACGAGGTTGGAGTTCACTGGTATCGCATTGCGCCATTTTTTTTGCCATTCCGCCCCAGGTCGACATCACATCCAAAATTAAGGATTATCCTTAATTCTCAACTCGCCTAGAATTAAGGATAATCCTTAATTTTAAATGAAAACTCATCCCCCATACCCCAACCCCTAACCACAACCCCCCGGTAGCCCTAAACCTAACCAAAAACCTCCGGACCCTAAACCTAGTCACAACCCTCCGGAAAAATGACCCACCTCTCAAACCCCGACCGCAACACCCCTCTAGGATTTTTAGCTATATGTGTTAAAGTTTAACATCCCGCTTGTGGGACAGATAAATTAAGGCCATGTCTTAATTGTAGCTCTATTTTAAAATTAAGGCCATGTCTTAATTCGAGCCCTATTTTAGAATTAAGATATACACTTAATTTTGGTAAGAGATCGTGTTGTCCGCCCATAGGCCACGATCCTTTTAGTCAGCGCCCTGGGGTGACGAGAAACGGCCATTCCCCGACCAGCTCGTGCCCAGTGCTCCCGAGGAAGCGGGTGGCTCTATTCTGTAACAGGTATCCTAACTGTTCGAAAAACTTTGGTTCACTCCGTCGCGAACAGAATCGCTACAAATTTAACGGAAATTGGACAAATACCGAATTTATGAAACAACGTAACCCACCACTAAAGACAAAGAATATTTTATGCTAATTTGACAAGGTTAAAAATTGGTTTGGTAATCGTGAACGGCTGGCCGCGTAATCAATTGTTTTGAAGGGTAAACAAGAAAATGGACATAAACACAAGCAGGTAAATAGAGAATTATTCAAATCAAATCAGGACAGATACGATCAGATAGGCTTAATACCACATGTGATAATTTTTTGTATTTATCAACCTTGATTTACAACAAATCAAGGAACGATCGCATTGCAGATAGTCACAGACTTTGGCGAGACAAGGGGATTTTTTTATGTGAAAACTAAACGGCCGTTTACACAAGCGATTTTTGGTGCGATTTTTCTCATTCTGACGTATGTGATTGAATGGATGTCACGAATGTACTGAACCACAAAAGCCTTGCACAAAATGTCTAATGCTTCGTAAGTCAATCCATTCGATCGCATCAGTCAGGAGGAGAAAAATCGCCTGTGTGAACGAACAGATTACGCTCGATGATTAAGAAAGTTATTATTATTATTATTATTATTATTATTAAAACTTTATTTTGAGAGGGTATTTTCTACATTATTACAGTTTTTCAACGGTATTCTACCTAATGGCCCTCTACAGACATGTAGCTATTTGTCGCCGCATCACCAACCAAAATTAGGATTGGTAGGTGATACAGCGACAAAGAACAATATGCTTACAAACATTGCAGCTAAATTTACTAACATGATCAACTTTGTGATTTAAGGTAATAAAGAATTTTTTAATTTTTTTCTTATATGAAATAACAGTGTGATTAGCAATATCCTTCAGATCATCAGGCAATGAGTTGAAAAGACTTGCTCCACTGTATGAAAATTTAGACTTAGCAAACTCAGTTTTCATAGCAGGAATTTTCAGATCTGTTAGGGATGATCGTGTGTTGACACTGGATGTCTCGCAGCAGAAGATAAACATATTTCTTATATCACTAGGTAGTGATGTTTTCAAGGTGTTAAACGTTAGCAGGATTTTCCGCATTTTAATGATATTATGAACTGGAATCCATTCAAGTTGGCGAAATAATTCAATGGAATGAGCTCTAGTATCCTGTTCAAGTATTAGCCTGGCTGCTCTTTTTTGTAGTAGTAATAAATCATTGAGTAACTCATTTCTTGCATTACCCCATATGGTACAACAGTATAACAAGTGAGGATAAATTAAAGAATAGTAGAATTGGATGCGAAAGCTAAGAGGAAGGCTTGGTCGGATTCTTTTAAACAAATAAAGTCTCGAGTTAATCGTATTATAAATTAAATTGACTTGACAATCCCATTTTAAATTACAGTCAAATGTAATACCAAGAAGTTTTGCCGTCTTTACCTCCTCAATAACCATGTTATTATGTTGTACCATAAGGGAAGAAGTAGCTTGAAATTTATGCTTTGAATATATTTTAATAGATTTCGTTTTCTTGGAATTTAGAATCATATTATTATTATTTGCCCATTGAGAAACATGATTTAACTCTAATTCTAGATTATTACTAGTGGTACTTTCATTATACCCATGAGTAAGAAGGGTAGAGTCGTCAGCAAATAGAAATGGACTACATATCCCTAAACTTAGTGGCAAATCATTTATAAATACAAGAAATAAAAGAGGTCCAAGAATGGAACCTTGAGGTACACCGGCAATGATTTGCTTAGGCTCTGATAGAAAACCTTTTATTTGCACCTGTTGGGTGCGTTCACTTAGATATGATCTAAACCAATTCAGGGCTGCTAAGGAAATGCCGTAATTAGCTAATTTCTGTAGAAGAATTGTGTGATCAACTAGATCGAAAGCTTTAGAGAAATCAATTAAGAGCATTCCATTCATTTCACCTTGCTCGATGGTCGTTAAAAGAGATTCAAAAATTGTAATTAACGATGTTTCACAGGAGTGATAAGCCCTAAAACCATGTTGGTGACCAGATAGAATATTGTTTGTTGTAAGATAATACGTATATGAAACAGACACGTGTCGCTCAAGGATTTTTGAAACAATGGCTAAAATAGAAAGAGGCCTATAATTGGCTCTTTCCAATTGGCTATCGCTTTTATACACAGGTATAAGTTTAGCTTTCTTCCACATATCGGGATAGATTTCAGTTTTGATACTTAAATTACATAAACGCAGTAGAACAGGGGCTATGGATGTTTTACAAATTTTTATAAAGTATGCAGCAATACCATCAAGACCAGTTGCTTTGGTTATATCAAGTTTATTAAGATGATTATGAACATTATCAAGAGTCATATGTGGAATTGAAAACTTGGTCTCATCCGCTTTACCCTGTATATCATGATAATTTAGATTTGATTGTGCTGATGATGAGAAAAGATTTACTGCTATCGAAGCATGATATGAATTGAAAAGGTTCGCAATTTCTTTAGGATTTTCTATAGTTTTACCATCAATAACCAAAGCAGTAGGTGATGGCCTGGCATTAGACGGCATAAGATTTTTAAAGATACTCCACAATTGACGTGGATTAGTGATATTATCGGTTAAGAGTTTCTTATAATGTGCATTCTTAGAGTTTTTAATGAGGTGAACTGTCCTATTTCTCCATTTTCTAAATTGAAGCCATTTTTCGTTGTTATTCGTCTGTCTAGCTTCCTTTAGAAATTTATCTCTCAATTGACGTGCATCTCGAATTGAGTTGTTAAACCACCCTGGCAGGCGTTTTACTCGCACTCGTTTACTATGTATTGGAGCATGTTTTTCTAGCACTAACAAAAAGTGCTTATGCCAAAATTCCAACATGTTGTTAGGGTTATCAAACCTATTCCAAACATCAGAGGAAATTGATTCAAGATCCCGACAGAAACTATTAATGTCTATGTTTTTTTTGCTACGATACTTTATAATATTATGGCAGACACGTGGCTTAAGATTTTCCGCATTAACTTTCCTAGTTATAAATATTGGTCCGACTTTAAAGGCGGTTTTCCATTAGGCGAAAAATGTCGCGCGAGGCGACATTTTCTTTTGTCTCGCAATATCTCGAGTGGAACTAATTAGCCAAGACAAAAGAAAAATGTCGGGTCGGTCGACAAATGTCGCCTAGTGGAAAACCGCCTTCAGATAGCTGATCCATTGCAGACAATCTGTCATGATCTGGGTTCATGTCATCTAACTCGCATTATTGTTGTGGGGCAACTTTATTTTTTACTCCGTCTACTGAACGCCAGACGATTTTTCTCGTCAAAGGGAGACGTTTCGGAAACCCAAAGCCTAAAAATTCTGCCTTGCAACTCCTTACCAATTTTATGTAATCTAAATAGTGAAATAAAAGTAGCGTGCTGCGTAGGCAGTGTTGAAACAACAACTGAAATATAGTAAGGTTTGATATACTGCCGAAACAGAGAACGTAGGGGCTAACGTTTCGAGCGAAGGCCCTTCGTCAGAGAAAAACGTTTCTCTCTGACGAAGGGCCTTCGCTCGAAACGTTAGACTCATACGTTCTCTGTTTCGGCAGTATATCAAACCTTATACTATATTTCGACTGTTATGTAAACCAAAAATCTTTTTCAGCCGACAACTTTAAAAAATATAAAACAAAACAAAACAAACTCCAAAAGTAGCACCTTGTAAAAACTCAAGATTTGAGGAAATAAACAAGACGATTATGTATAGACGATTATTTATTATTAATTTCCTCAAATCTTGAGTTTTTACAAGATGCTACTTTTCGGAGTTTGTTTTGTTTTATATAAACCAAGCCTATTGCCTATTGGTAAAAAGGTTACCTCTAAGATTAGAATTTCTCCGAATCGTAGAATTTGGTTGAAAATCCTTCTATATTCACATGTAATATCTTAAAGTTTAGTTGCAAGTTCTTGAGCATCCCTTAATTGTAATGTTTATAGCACATACTAAATAATTCTGACACGTAATTTTAAAAATGTGAACAAAAAATTGTTGTTTAAATAAGATCTTTCAAAAGAACGGCTTTGACAAGCGAACGCAAGATTGTGTTTAAATCATTTTTTAAAGTGCATATAAACCCACATTTTTTATCATCTGAATACGTTCGACATAGAACAAACAGTTGTTCAGTTAAAGATTTTTTTATTGGAGCTATTCTTCAATGTTTTTTGGCGATTCGCATTTCTAGTATGGTAATGAGATGACGTCTATATGTAGGCATTTGGCTTTCTTTCTCTTTTTGGCAAGATAAAATACCTGAGAGTTTTTGTGGAAAAACTCATACAATATGGAACATGATGTTCAAACACACTCCTGCAAATAAATATTAGAGACCTTACGATGCTAGGACGACGACGGCGGTTAACATAAACTTTGTAATTAAAAAAGTCACGGCTAACTGACTATTATATTTGATATTTGAAGCTAGTTTAATAACTTTCAAAACGCCCCGGCACTGCTAAAAAGATTGTAGTGTCTGTATTGAGGTCAATCTTAAGCAACAGTTCTCATCTTTTGGCCGTTGACGTCGTCCTGAAGACGTGAAAATGCTCTAAGTGGAGTTGTAAAAAGAACGAGGACGCTGTTGAGATTACTCTAGGGACTAAAAATTATTCATTCTCTTTGTTCCACAACTAGAATTTTTTTGTTTAGAAGACGTGTCGTCGTTGAAGTTGCCGTCGTACTTCGTAAGGTCCCTATTGTATAGATAACGACTACTTTGGCGTCATCTCATTACCATTTTGAAAACAAAAATCTCTATTAAAGCAATAAAGGTTGCTCCAATCTAAAAAATATTTCGTTGTTCAATTATTTGCCAAAGGTAGAACGTATTTGGATGATAAAAAATTTGGGGTTATATACACTTTAAATCTACTAAACCTTCACACGCGATTCTTTATTTTGTAGCCAAACTCTCAAGGGTTATGGAAATATTGAAGGATTTTCAGGCAAATATTTTGCCGCTTCCAAGAAATTTGAGGAAAATTTTAACAATCAAATCCAGATATTTTGACGCTCGGTTTAAGCGCCTTTTTGGAGGCGCGTCCGCCAGAGTCGGACTGGCTTCGTATTAGGGGCGCAGCCATTAGGGAGTGGGGCGCCGTCAAGGTTTCTTTACAAGGGGGCAAAATAGGCCATACCTACTAAGGTGCGGCCAATTTCTAGGGGGGTCCGGGGGCATGCCCTCCCGGAAAATTTTGAATTTTAGAGTCTCTGAAATAGCATTTCCTGCATTTTGAGGGGGGTTTGAAAGGGTTTTGAAGGATATAAAATACAAAACAAAATATTCAAATGTACTCATTTTATATAGGAATACACTATAACATGCAAGGTATACATCATGAGGACATGTCGTCATACATGGACAAACCAACTCACATTGTGTGTACCATTAATTAGGTGACTACTTCATGTCAGGCTATCAGCTGCGTGAAGCGTACTAAAATATTATTTAATCGTAATATACTACTAGAAACAGAAGACATCTACTGTAAAACATCAGTTTATTAACCGAAGCTATATCTGCCGTAAAAATAGTTGACATGAATTTGCTTCTAAAGATTCGGTAAAATATGCATTTGAGAACACTATCTATAAACGTTTTACTGCAAAAGATGTAAAATTTGGTCCAGAAATTACACTTACCTTGAGGCGTTCTTGATCATCAACACGTACCGCAAAACTTGAGGTTTGGTCGGTGACTTGACTTCACGGACGTGATGTCCTCAAACCCCGCGAAAACAACGACAGTTTACTTCCGGTTGACGTCCGTGTTGACAAAAACGCCGCTTGCTTAAACACGGAGCGAGCGTATAAAAGGGAGCGCCCCCCCGGCTACGCACTGACAGTTTGAAATGTCGACAGTCAAGTCAACAACGAGTCAGTGAGCTGGTGAAGTTTTGAGAATTATCTTTTATTTACTAGAAATACATGAATGCAACAACCCCTCGCCCGCTTTTATTAAATGCTTTCTTGAAACACCCCCCACCCACCCACCCTGATTAAAATAAGCACACCTGATATACAGCCAATATAAAAACAAACAGATATAAAAACAAATGATAATCCTCAAGATCATTCTATAATTTATGGATAAGATGCCTAAACTGATTTAACATATCAAAGCAAAACTTAGATTTCATTATTAAATTCTGGTTGTACAAAATATGTTTTTAGGAGGTTGCAAAAGGGATTATTTTTAACAAGCTTTAAATGGCTTCCCTATGCATACATGTTTTGCAAAGGCAGAATTAAAAGTCAACAGCTCAAAAAATTTGTAATAGAGTCCGAGATAAAAACAATTCGGTAGAATCGGATTCTTGAAAGCAGTATTAAACAGACAACGTTTCAGTCGAAAATTTAGAAATACAGCCAAAAAAATCGCCAAAGCCCATGGCCATGAGTGATGAGTATTTAATAATAAAAGTAATGAAGTAATGCCAATGAAAAACATCACGTCTACATAAGCTTATAAAGGTAGTGTTTTAAGTTAGCTTTAGTTAAGCTGATTTATGGTTTGGACGAGCAAAGGGAAAGCACGAAAACGTGAAGCTGTATATTGTTTACTTTAGGTTAAAGCGAAAACTTGAAAAATATAACAAGAGTCCTACCGTTATATTTGACCACGGAGTGAGTGACTGCAGATCGAGTTTTTGTTTTAATACCATACGGCGTTTGGTTTCTTCAAGTTCTTTGGTTTCTCTTCAAGATATATTAAACGGGTTGTTTGTATCCTTCTTTTCTTCGTGCTCCATTTCGGTTCGTTTAAATAAACGAAAGCAAAATACTATTTGTTTGAGGAGTTCATAGTTTTCTTCGTCGCTAGTCACCAGTGCCCAACTATTCTTACCGCGTGACGTCGTACCAAACATATATATAAATATATATATATATATATATATATATATAAACTATTTCCCAGATTTTGTCTCCCTCGCTTTTTTTTACACGCGTGTAAAGTGGACTCCACGCATGTCGAGATTAGCACCCTCACCGGGCTCCGGGCCTTCGGCCCGTCGCCCGGCTCGGGGATTAGCTGTACCATACTGATTAAAACGTAAAACGACTATAAATCCAAAATCGGGTTTTTAAATAGGAACCAGACACAGTACTAAAAAGCGGTGCCCTGTGGCGTTCAAAATATCGCGTTAAAAATGTCGCGTCAAAATATACTATTGATTCCGAACGAACGAACGAACGAACGAACGAACGAACGAACGAACGAACGAACGAACGAACGAACGAACGAACGAACGAACGAACGAACGAACGAACGAACGAACGAACGAACGAACGAACGAACGAACGAACGAACGAACGAACGAACGAACGAACGAACGAACGAACGAACGAACGAACGAACGAACGAACGAACGAACGAACGAACGAACGAACGAACGAACGAACGAACGAACGAACGAACGAACGAACGAACGAACGAACGAACGAACGAACGAACGAACGAACGAACGAACGAACGAACGAACGAACGAACGAACGAACGAACGAACGAACGAACACACAGAATATAAAGCGTTTGAAAGTTCGCTGCGCCCGCAAGCCAACTTTCAGGGCACCGCAATTACACTACATATCAAATATAATATTATACAACGGGAAAGGGGCGCAGTAACGGCATCCTAAGGGAGCGCATGTGCCATTGGCACAATGGCACATAGGGCCAGTCCAACCCTGGGCCGTCCGCTTCTGCAACTTTGTTTCGCAAAAACGTTACTGTTCATGACCTAACGTTTCGACACTCCGATCTATAAGTGTCTTCATCATTGGTGAATGGGTGATCGTTGTGAATAAATAGGCATGGGACCTATTTTTACAACGATCACCACTGATGAATACACTATAGATCGAAGTGTCGAAATGTTGGGTCATGAACAGTAACTTGTGTAAATTACGCTCAAAAAACTGTTAAACCATACAGAGTAGCATTAAACTAAATGTCTGATCTACCCTTTAACCCGTGTTGTTATATAACTAGAGTTTCACTGGATGCAACGATGACTGTCATTGGTTGTTTTGTGGTCACATGACCTTAGCTAAATTTCAATGTCTACCGAGCGGGCAATAATTGAGAACTTATTGCCTGCTAGGTCAATAAGTTTTCAATTGTTGCCCGCTAGAACTTTGAACTCTTCACGGCATCCTATAAACAAAAGCTTGTTTGGTGCGAAAAAAAGAATATTTATAGGTCTTCAAAGCATATGTGAAGATTAACTGGAGAAATGTATTGCTGTTCTTTTGTTCTGAGACTTAATATACTTGTTTGGTTGAAGTGAACTTACGGAGCCAAGCGAAATGTTTTCGTAAGTCTTAAGCCCTAATCAAACGAGAACGCAAGTCATCGCAAGTTGGCAGTCACGCTATCTCAGCCAGCCGCTTTGAATAATTTCCCGAAAATATTATGTACCGTGACAAAGTTAAAACTTGTTTAAAACACTCGTGGAACCTTTATTTTGTTAATTTGGGTGTTCGAACGACCGCCACAGAAATTTGTGACAGCCAGCTTGCGATGACTTGCGTTCTCGTTTGATTAGGGCTTTAGAGAACGAGAAAGCAAGTCATCGCAAGTTTTAGCTTGTGCTTGCTTGTGTCCCGTTTGACCGCCAGCTTGCGATGACTTGCGTTAGCTTGCGACTAATTTGATCTTGTTCAAATTTCATCGCAAGTTTTCTTCAACTTGCGAGAGCTTGCGAAACGTTTGAACACAAAACACAAGTCGATGCAAGTCTTTCGTGTTCCGTCGCCATAGAAACTACCACGAGAACCAGCGAAAAGGCGTGGGAACTAGCGGAAGTACAGAACTTGCGACGACTTGTGCCGACGTTTGACTGCATGGTGGCATCGCAAGTCACCGTTTGATTAGGGCTTAACGGTAAATAATTTATTATTTTTTTTTCTAATTATCCCGGCTTGGTTCTTTTGGTCCTCATCAGTGTTTAGAGTGAACAAAAAAGGGAAGTCTGTGCTATTTCTTTCGTAAAAGGAAATTAGATTTTAGGTCTCTTTCACGGATGACAAACTCACTTTCAATATCTTCGGTTTCGTTTAAGTTCATTTTCATTTTCAAACGTTTTTAGAATATTTTACGGCGTATAAAACACATTTAAAAAAATTATCTCCAGCGGTCTGTACGGCTCATACAGACCGCTCGTTAGCCAATCAGAAAGCAGGATTTGGTAGGATACGGACCATCATGGCATCATTAAAAGTATGATTAGTGTGCATTGTATAACTTTTATTAGAGTACAGAAAAATATGTCAAGTCATATATTTTTAGAATGCATGCGTCAAGATCTGCTCAAATACGATATCATATTCTAATTTTTATCCATTGATTTAAAAAAAATATCAATTTTCCATGATTTTCAATCTTGTAACAAATGAAGTAAATCTTAGTTCGACTTATTCCAATTGGTCTTGAAAATGATTAATGGAGTTCGTATACTATGAAAGTGTTATAACAGCAAAATAGTTAGATATTTTGTCGCCATTTCACTTGATTTCACTACAGCTTCACAGCGTGGCATGCTTTCAAAGTTAATGTATTTTTTAAACGAATAACAAAATTAGAATTGGATATCATATTTTAGCAGATATTGACGCATGCATTCTAAAATATATCAATTTACATATTTTTCTTTTCTCGAATAATAGTTATTCCACATTAACCATATACTTAATGATGGCCTTTTTTTTTGTCCACCTCCTGTAAATGGTTTTATTGTATATTCTGTACCTTTTCATGGACTAGAATCATCCATACTGTTCTTTTAGAGTGCGGAATGAATGTCCAGAGGAAAATAAGATGTCTGGAATAACGCTTCGACCAAGACCCTGAAAATAACGTCAAAAAACGAAGAAAATTAACAGCTGTCTCGAACCAATACAAGGATGATGATCACAATGATGGAGAAACCTGAGATGGAGGACGCGCGTATTTCAACAACGTATCAAAATATTTCCAGCCAAGTTCTAGAGCTGCTTCATTATGAAATCATGTTCACGTTGGAGCAGCGACGACAGGGTGCGGTTATTATTCATTTCTTGGTCTGTCTTTACGCCTTCGCTGCTCTCGCCATTCTCTGTGATGACTACTTCTGTGCTTCGTTGAGTAAGATCTGTAAAAGGTGAGGTATTAGTACAATAATTACAAATTTCTACAACTTGTGCATGCCCCTTTGGAGAATTCAGGGCCGGATTAACGGTTCGCGGGGTCCGTGGCATATTATCAGCGCGGGGCCCCTTGACCCCCCCCCCTGTGAATTCAGGTTTCCCTGAAATCAGAAAGATTAAAAAATATCAATATTCCACGATTTGAAAAGTTGCCTGTGTATTTACGCATCTGTATTTGTGGCAACAGCGCCTCGCTTATTGTGGCTCTTTTTGACTTTTGGGTTCTCGCTTTTTCATTTTTGGGGCCTCGCTTTTTTATTTATGGTTCCGGCCTGCTTTTTTTATTTTTGGGGCCTCCCTAGCTTTTTTATTTATGGTATCTTACTTTTTTTATTTTTGAGGCATCGCTATAGCTTTTTATCTATGGGTTCTTGCTTTTTTTAGTTTTGGGGCCTCGCTAGTTTATTTATGGGTTCTTGGTTTTTTTAGTTTTGGGGCCTCGCTTTTTTATTTATGGGTTCTTGCTTTTTTATTTTTGGGGCCTCGGTTTTGTTTTGGGGGCCTGTTTTTTGAGTTTTGGGGCCCTGGCGCCTCGCTTTTTCATTTGCGGTACCTCTTTTTTTAATTTTGGAGCATCGTTTTTTTTACTTTTGTACGTGGCCTTGCGGTTTTTGGGGCCCCACACATTTTTGGGCCCCGCGCTAAAAAATCGAAACTGAGCAAAGCGCGGGGCCCCTAACAGCGCGGGGCCCGTGGCTTAAGCCACTTCAGCCATATGGTTAATCCGGCACTGGGAGAATTTTGAGTGCTCCACAAAACTCTATTTTATCGCGGCAGGCTTAAGGTCGATTTCCATTCAGTGCTTTTTGTCGCGCGATCGACGTTTTGTGATCGCTTTCTTTTGAATTGTGGGCTCTCGACTGGATCCGTTCCACCCGAGGGCTTAAGGCGGATTTCCATTCAGCTTTTTTTGTCGAGCGAGCGACTTTTTGCGATCGCTTTCTTTGTCTCATAAGCCCTCGGGTGGAACGGATCCAGTCGAGAGCCCACAATTCAAAAGAAAGCGATCACAAAACGTCGATCGCGCGACAAAAAACACTGAATGGAAATCGGCCTTCAAGCTGGATTTCCATTCAGTGCATTTTTTCGCGCGATCGACTTTTCTCGATCGCTTTCTTTTGAAATGTGTGTATTCAACCAAAGCTAATGAAATGCGTTCCGCTTGACAACCCACAATTCAAAAGAAAGCGATCGCAAAAAGTCGATCGCGCGATAAAATGCACTGAATGGAAATCCACCTTCATGAGACAAAGAAAGCGATCGCAAAAAGTCGCTCGCTCGACAAAAAAAGCTGAATGGAAATCCGCCTTTAGGGGGCGATTACATGGAGCGGGCTAGCCCGGTAAGCCGGGATGAGTTTCGAATTGACGTGGATGATTTCAGGCCGAAATTCGCAATTATCAAGTATAAAAAAGGGCAAAGTTACGTTAGTTTTACTTCAGTTTTACACTAATTAGTCTATTATTTATTTTGTAAACCCATCGTTAATAAAAATATTGTTATAGTCTTAGCTAACCCACGGAAGCGTCTTCACGAAGACTAATTAATTTATTAAGTGTTCGCTATGATCAGGAAACACACGTACAACGTTTTGATGTTCTATTTCAGTTCCTTTCAGCACTATTTATTCACACAGTCAAGTAAACGAACGCGTATCGAAGCGAGTTCAGCAGGTCTTCAGCCCGGTTTGCCGGGATGAAAACGATTACACGGACATTTTCAGCCCGGTTGCGACAACCGCTTGCCATGTAATGAAATGTTGAGAAAACATGCGTTTTATATATAAAGCGGGCTAGCCCGGTTAACCGTGCCAGCCCTGTCCATGTAATCGCCCCATTAGACTGGCAATTGTGCCATTTTGCCTTGGAACAAAGGGCAGCCATTGTTCTTGTTCTATGGCAAAATGGCCAGTCCAAGCCTGGATCATAGGCGTAGAGTTTTGTTTTTGTCTAGGGGGGGCTGAAGTGCTGAACAGGGCCTTTCTAAGAATTTTCCCATAGGGACTCTTCTAGGGGGGTGCAGGGGCAGGTCCCCCCCCCCCCCAGAAATTTTTGAAATTTAGAGTCTTGGAAATGCCATTTCCTGTATTCTGAGGGGTGATTTTTAAGAACACTGAAGGTCATGAAATGTCATAAAACTAGTTAATATACAACACATTTCAACAATTTTTCGATGTTGTGTTTACTGGGTTGACTTATCACTGTATATGGGTGCTTTTGGCTGACAGGAATGAGGCTGTAAGTTACTTTAGCCTAACGAGTAACCTATAATTTGTAAATGGTGATTGATGAGTCAGTTGCTGCAAAATTTCTGGGGGGGGGGGGGGGGGGAAGGGGGGGCGGCGGCTGAGTCAGTTGCTGCAAAATTTCGGGGGGGGAGGCGGCTCAGCCCCACCATTGAGTTTTCTCTGGGGGCTAAAGTCCCTCAGTTCCCTATACTCTACGCCTATGGCCTGGATCACGACTGGGATTTGAACCCGCGACTTTCGGTTAACTAGTCCAACGCTAGGGGAACACGGGTGGTGTGTGCTGTTAGGGCGCTGCCTCTCACCAAGCCTGGTTGGACGGGGTTAGTACTTGGGTGAGTGACCGTCTGAGAATAACCCCGTTCTCGAGCTTGGACCATGTAAGGGCCTGTTTGTATGATCCCGGTGTACTGGGATGTCCCGGTTGCCCGGGATGAATTTCATCCTGAGTTTATATGGAGTAAACAAAGTGCTCGTCCTGGTTGACCGGGATGAATTTCATCCCGGGTCAAAAAGCGCGGGAATTTAAGGAAATGGACAAAAAAGCAAAAAATCACCCTAATTCTACTATGTTAGAAGTTATTTCATTTTTATTCAGTGTTTTGTCTTTAGACCTGACCGTTTGGACGAAATTCTGACCGTAATATTCAACGTTACAAGCATTGTAGTTTAGTAAACTTCATCCCAGTGTACCGGGATGTCGTGTTTACATGGGAAAAAATCTGTCCCGGTGTACCGAGATCTCGGTTGCTTCAACCGGTACACCGGGATCATATAAACAGGCCCTAAGTAGAGTTTATAATAAGGTTAGATAAACTGCCGAAACAGAGAACGTAGGGTTTACACTCTTTACGTTTCTCTCTGACGAAGGGCCTTCGCTCGAAACGTTAGACTCCTACGTTCTCTGTTTCGGCAGTTTATCTAACCTTATTATATTTCGCTTGTTGTTTCTACACTGCCTACGCAGCACGCTACTTTTATTACACTAAGTAGAGTTTAGTTGGTTTCTCCTGTGCTTCGAGGGGTTTTCACCGAGTTCTCTGGTCCCCCCCCCCCCGCAAAATCAACACATCTGGGATAGGAGTGGCGCCCACCCCTTCCTTAGGGTAGTAGCCAATGAAAGAGGAGCCGTATGGCTACCTCCGACTGCGGTCGACCAATCACCACCACCAGTCCGACGCTTTACTGACTGAGCTACAAGGTCAAGTTGTCAACTTGTCAGAGGTTCTTCCGCGCTCGTAACAGTCGTAAGGATAATGGGGGCAGCGAGGATACAAGGTAGTAAAGTGGGAGTAGATCTATAGCTTCCCCGCTTTACCATCTCGCATCCCCGCATGCCCTCATTATCCCTACAAGTGTGGAAAAAACTCTGGCTGCCAGGATGAAGCGTCGGACAAGTGAGCTCAAACTAAAAACTGTAGGTAGCCTCTTTAAGGACTGGTTAGTGACCGTATATTGTAAGCTCGGTTTTAACAATCAGTGATAGCAATCTCCAACTTTAGGGTAAAAATACACTTGAACAAAATCTACTTACCTATGTTATTTTTAATGAGTAAAATAGACGTTCTCTGACCAAAATATTTGTTTATTAACGAGCTTTCGGCTGCCAGACTGCAGCCTTCAACAGGAAGGTAGTAATGAAGTATAAAACCAACAAATTAAGATATTTAACTATAATATAAAATATAAGCAGTAACAAAATGAAGTTAGTTTTTTAGTATAATAGAGTATTGTTCTGGTAACGGCTTAGAAAAGTTTTTCTTGTGCGATAGCTCCCTCTGTCGATTACTTGACCTTCATCAAGTTGACCCTGTGGTCATTAGCCCAGGTATGGCTTGCGATGTTAGAGCCAGCTTTGTGTGTTTTGACGTTTCTAACGTGTTCTTTTTTCCGTGTTTCGAAACATCTCCCATGCAGTTTCACCGATGTAACTCCATGGGCAATCTTCACAATCAATTTTATAAACCACGTTTGTTTGTTTGTTTATAGTGGGCTTGTCTTTTATAGGGCTAGGAAATTCTTGTTGAAGAGTTTTTAATGGTTTATTAAAAACTTTAATGCCATGTTTTCTTAAAACTCTTGTAATCGGCTCCGTTATACCTTTTATGTATGGCAAAACAGCGTAGCCATTCCGTGTCGCGGATGGGTCTACCGTAGCAAAAAATTGGCTCTAACATCGCAAGCCATGCCTGGGCTAATGACCACAGGATCAACTTTGATGAAGGTCAAGTAATCGACAGAGGGAGCTATCGCACAAGAAAAACTTTTCTAAGCCGTTACCAGAACAATACTCTATTATACTTAAAAACTAACTTCATTTTGTTATTATTATCGCTTCTCTTTTATATCATATTACTGCTTATATTGTATATTTTAGTTAAATATCTTAATCTGTTGGTTTTATATTTCATTACGACCTTCCTGTTGAAGGCTGCAGTCTGGCAGCCGAAAGCTCGTTAATAAACAAATATTTTGGTCAGAGAACGTCGATTTTACTCATTATGTATAATCCTGGCCGCGCTTCTTCAATTTTTTCATGTTATTTTTCTCTTAAAGTGTATATGAAATGAAAATTAAGTTTGTCTAATTTGAAAGAACTCTTGATATTGTAAAGTAACATCTTCTACAGTTTTTTCATATCTTACTTCATTCTTGAGATATTACTATTTGTTTGATAAGTAAATGAGCACACTGCATACGTCATATTGTATAATGAGTTGTTGGAAAATTAGGAATATTGTTGAAGTTATCGAACAAAGTCACACGAAACTGGGCATGTGGGTGTATTTGTCTCATGACTTTAAACAAACACAGGTTCAAGCGATTTAACAGATTAAAATCAATGATATGCACGATTTCTCAGTAACTTATTATACAATGTGACGTATGCAGTGTGATCATTTACATATCAAACAAATAGTAAGATCTCAAGAATGAAGTAAGATATGGAAAAACTGTAGAAGATGTTACTTTACAATATCAAGAGTTCTTCCAAATTAGACAAACTTAATTTTCATTTCATATACACTTTAATTTTATATTCATTTGCTTTTTCCTACCTCAGGCTAGACATTCACCCAGACGTTGCCGGGGCAACATTCATGGCTGCCGGAAGCTCCATGCCCACGATGTTCATCTCTGTGACGTCAGTATTTCTTGATGAAGGCGACATAGGCCTGGGAACTATAATAGGATCAACAATGTTCAACATCTTGTTTATCACAGGAATCTGCGGAGTGGCGACGTCCGTAACTCTCAACTTGAAACCATACTCCATAATACGAGATTCACTGTGTTACGTCATCTACCTGATTGTTCTGTTGATCGCTATGTGCGATGGGATGATCCACTGGTACGAAGCCTTGATAGTGTCGTCGCTTTACGGTTTTTATGTTCTTATTATGTACCATAATTCGACATTGGAGCATTATTTCAATGCATGGGCGAGAGCAAGGTTTCACCAAACAAGACACGGATCGTCCACAAAATCGCCCGCAAAATCACCTTCAAAATCACCATCCTATTCCCCTTCAAAATCACCCTTAAAATCGCCTTCCAAATCACCCTTAAAATCACCCTTAAAATCGCCTTCCAAATCACCCGCAAAATCACCCACAAAATCACCGCCAAAACCGCCCACAAAATCTCCCCCCAAATCCCCTGAAAGAACACCCGTTACATCGCCTTTGACCGAAGCTCCTAATTTGCCTGATGAAACGCCTGGTAGCCCTTCTGCACATACGATAGATCTTTTAGAAGAGACCGGTGTTGAAAAGACGTTTATAAATAACGTAGACTACGATGACGAATTGAACCTGTCCGACGAGCGATCGGTCTACTCCGATACCGACTCAACCATACCTCACACGAAATACGACGATGAGCCGAGCGATTCCTTAAGTTGTCCTTCTGGTAGATGGAAAAGACTACGCTGGACAGTAATGTTCCCTATCCGTGTGCTGTATTACACCACCATTCCCGACTGTCGGCTGGCGTCGTGGGAGAACTGGTACATAGTGACTTTTGTCATGTCCATCGCTTGGATGGGGGTCCACTCCTATGTTTTGGTCTGGGCAGTGAGCGTCATAGGCGTAACAATTAGTATCCCCGAGTGCATCATGGGACTGACTTTACTAGCTGCAGGCAGCAGTGTCCCGGATGCTATATCGAGCTTGGTTATGGCGGAGCAAGGAATGGGAGACATGGCACTAGCTAACGCTATTGGTAGCAATATATTCGATATGCTGTGTCTGAGTATACCTTGGTTGTTATCAACAACAGTAGTACATTCAAATAGCGTGGTTATGATCCACGGAGGCAATATAGTCTATGTGTCCATGACCTTATTCGGAACAGTCGCTACGACGCTTATTATACTTTATCACAATAAATGGCAGCTGAACCGGCGCGTGGGATGCGCCATGTTGACTGCGTACGTGTTTTTCCTGTCGACGGCTGTAGTTATTGAGGCGTTACCACACAATAAAGGAGTCAAACATCCTCGGCACAGACCTGATTTACCTCACAAGGGACTTGGTGTACACCACAAAGCCAAAAATAAGATAAAGACAACAGGGTTTTGGGTCTGATCAGGAACCCCAATGGCGCGATACTCACAAAAACAATTGATGCATGTTTAAGATTTGTTTGTCTAAAGGCCTAGCCAAACGCTTTCAACATTGCATTCAACATTGTTGAACGATGTTGAATAATGTTGAAAGCACGAGTGGCCAAATGAATTCAACATCGTTCAACATTCATGAATGACAATTAATTGACGCGGGCTACCACAAAAGCTGGAATCGACAATATCCCGCATGGCGCATGTCTCCGTTCAACAAAGTTGAATGAAATGTGGCCAAATGCGTTCAACACCTTTCAACATTTTGAGAACAATAGAAATGTTGAACGCGTGTTGAACAAAAACTTGAACATGTTCAAATTTCGTTCAACACCATTCAACAACGTTCAACATCATTCAACAGGGGGTAGCCAAACGCTTTCAACATGTTGAATTCAACAATGTTGAACGATGTTGAATGAAATGTTGAAAGTGTTTGGCCAGGCCTTAAAGTGATTTGAGAAAGATTATAAATTTTAAGACACCACAAAATTTATAGAGCAAATTTCAAGGTTCAAAAAATTCATTTACTAATACAATTTATCGCTATACAAAAATAAATTAAAAATAGCTTTGCTTTTTTTACAATCGAAATATTTAAATTTAATAATAAAATTTGATATTCTATTCAATTCATTTATACATATTATTATTTATACGTCTTGGTATTTTAAAAGTCTTGGTACAGTCTTTGCTGACTGTGTACAACGTTATCTAACTATGTACACAGTTAACCACTGTGGTTGCTCAGTTACTGTGTTTAAAACACAGTTGTGATCTCACGGTACAATTCTTAGACCCCCGTTTACACGATGCCGGTACAATTTGAAAATGGAACAAAATCATTCCGTTTAGGCCTTGCGTTTACATGATACCGGCACACAAAATGAAGTGGGTTCCTTGACGGCATGAAGTGAAAACGGAACACTAACCGGTATCGTGTAAACGCCCGTGCCGTAGCAGTTTGATGACGGTAATCACTATATATATATATATATATATATATATATATATATATAAAGCATGAAGTATAGTTACCATATATATAAAGCATGAAGTATAGTTACCTTAAAGTCTTCGCTACCAGAGGTTTCACCCTAAACGGGATCATCAGGCGACTGACCCCGTTTAGGGTGAAACCTCTGGTAGCGAAGACTTTAAGGTAACTATACTTCATGCTTTATATTTTGCTCTATCTATATGGTATTGAGCACTCTCTAACATTTCGTGAACCAAAACTCACTTATATATATATATATATATATATATATATATATATATATACGACTATATATATATATATATACGACCACAGTATTCGGGTCAGCAGTATTCACAAAGTCTTCTCAATTGTCATTGGAAGGGAATAGTCACATGCTGATCCGTCATTATATTATACCGGCACCGTGTAAACGCAAGACATTTTGGCCTATATTTACACACCGGCATGATTTTGTTCCGTTTTCAAATTGTACTGGCACCGTGTAAACGGGGTCTTAGTCTTATTTCATAAAAAAATAGACGCCCTGTGTTTATATAACCTGATGCAAACATTCGAATGAGCTTAGGAAAATTCACAAGTACTTATATGTAAAACCTCGCCTATGGCTTCGGGTTCACACATCTCTCTCGTGTTTGCATCAAGCTATATAAAAACGGGCAGTCATTTTCTATTTCCTAATTGTACAAGCTACAAGCTGATATAAGCAGGCGTACTCGGTTATCGCCTCGTGGTTTTAAATACGTTACATTGTATTATACAGCAGTACTAACTAACCTGGGTATCTCACTTTGAAAACATCATGTCTTTGGCAGTTTCCAGGAAAAACGACAATGAGGCGTGACGATCGTGATGACGTCTATATCAACACAGAATATTTTGACTTATATTTTAACGAACTCTGACTTAAAAGCTTTTGCAGTAATATATCCAACGCTATAGCTTCTCAAGCGAATCTATATTTTAAGAGAAAATTGACCTAAACGTTTGGTAAATTTGACCGTATAATATTCCTCCGATTTCTAAATAATGTTTCCTTATGAATTATTATGATTTGAGAACACAGCTTCTCAAATTAAGAAATCAGATAAGAAACGGCACAAACAAAGAACCGTTTATTACCAGTTTCTTAATTATAATTTCAACGTGAAACCATTGTCTAATCTAATATGCACCGATATCCCTCTACTATAACTGACGATTGAGAAGCTATTTCACAAACTCGTGTATCGTGTTTTACCAGAGGTTGCAAACACTCAAGAACAACAAAAATCACTCGGCCTATTACCTCGTAATTTTCAATGTTCTCTCGTGTTTGTAAAACATTCGAAAACAATAAAAATCACTCGGCTTGCAGTCTCGTGATTTTCATTATTCTCTCATGTTTTACAAACACTCGAGAACAATGAAAATTACTCGGTTAACGGCCTCGTGATTTCGTTGTCCTTTCGTGTTTGTAACCCCTGGTAAAACACTCCACTCGTTTATGAAATATTACTTCAAAAACTCATTAATAATTCATAAAACACAAAGTGGAACAAAAGATGACGTACAATACCTTTCCGTTTCCTGTGAAGGGTCTGGACTGAGTACTAAAGGTGCAATACTATATTAAAAAAAACACTTTTTTTTTTCAATTTAAAATTAAAATGAATTCAAAAGAAAAGTAAAAAACTTATTAATAAATTTACATGCAAAGCTTTCAGAGACTCAGATTCGCGATTTTGATATAAAAAAAATAATCAAATTTGGGGGTTAGGAAAATTTTAAAGTACTTAATAATAATAGTTTCTAGTTCTCGTACTTTGGTAGTTTGAGCAAATTGATCAACTCTGTAGCTCGAACAAGTAACGCTTCTTTGTCACTCAAATCAAGACAACACTCCTACAGAATTGAAAATAAAAGATACGGCTTGTTTAGAATATCTGGGTAAGAAACGTTGGGGGTTGTATATTATGGAAACCACCAAGTGTGGAATGGCGTGAAGAATTCGAAACACTGCCACGCCCACAAACGTTCAACAAACGCCGACAATTGTTGAAAGTTGGGTGACATGGGTGTTGTCTTGCGAGCTACATTGCAATATTCCTACGCAACATTGCAATGTTGATTGTCAGTTTGGCTTGAGCAACTTGCAAACGTCTCGTGAAGATTCCTCAGTAGATTCCTTTAAAGGTTCGTCTTTCTTTTGAGTAAATATACAAATTTATATTTAAAATATTACTGTTGGTGGGTAGATAGTATTTAATGTATTTTCAGCCATGCCAAATGGTAGTGTAAGTAACGAAATGTTGAATTTCGGAAATAAATATTCCCGAAACGTTTGCAAATTGCTCACGGCAACTTGTCAATCAGCGTTGCAATGTTGCCTGGGAATATTGCAACGTAGCTCGCAAGAGAACACCCAGTTTGACTGTGAAAATACATCCAAGAAACAAATGTAAGGATTAGCTGCAGAAGCGCTATCAGTGGTGATTTTGTAGTGAGAAATATACTGACAGATTTCTAATATGTATGTTGTCAATTCGAAAATGTAGAACTGTGACATTCCAAAATATTTTCATTCCGAAATGTAGAACTGTGACATTCCAAAGATCATACATCATCAGAGCAACTCGCGTTTGGAACAATCTTGTTGATGAACTGAAGTTAGATACGGACAGTCTGTCTTCGTTTAAGTCCATAATGTTTAAGTACTATATTTCGTCTTTACACATGTTATAACGTGGATGATCCTCGTTCTTATAAAACTATCTGTCCTAAGTGTAATTGTGTCCGTAGTCTCGCAACACCGATATCGTGTTGTATGTAGGAACTGTACTGTTATGTTTTGGAGACTTTGTCGGTGTATGAACAACCGAAATATTTACGGTTGGGATTAAGCTCAGTGACAGGGTCATGAATATCAGAGTCAGGCTTTCGTTTGTTCACACACCGAAAAAGCGTCGTTAGTTGTTTTCGTGTTGACTATGTGGTTTTTGTCGTTGTTGTTATTTATATTTTGGGCCCGCAGTAATTGGCAACTAGCTGTTGCGGTAACCCTGCCAAATTATTTACTGTGTATATTGTTATTGTTATTATTGGTAAAGTTATTAAATAAATAAATAAATAAATAAATTACCCTGCAAGTCAGAGCCTCTTTCCGACTTACGTAGGCTTCGGGGAAAGTAAACTCGATCTTCGCCCTAAACTCGCCCCAAGTTTGGGGCGAGTCAGTCAGGTTTTAAACTGGTCAAACAAGTTCTAGTTGATGAAGAGATGAAGACGCGTAAGCAGGAAAATAGCAAGATAGAGCCCGGGTCCAAAATAGTGTCTTGACAACCGTTCACGCATGCTCAAAAAGAAATATCGAGTTTGTTGGCACAGCCCACTTTCCCACGAAGCCTGCGTAGGTCGAAAAGGGGCTCTGATTTGCAGGATAGTTGTCAATAGTATGGCCTTTAAAATGAGCAATAAACATTTTCTCAAGTCGTCATAATCTTTCTTTACCTCATTTATTTCAAAATTCGTTGACGTCTGTGGGCGTGGCAGCGATTCAAAATTTTCACGTCGTTCCAAACACTGGTGGTTTCCGAAAAAGTTACTGGCTAACATAAAGATGTACTTCATGCAGGATACATGGAACTGTAAGCTATAGTATGCTTGGTTGGTATATAAGCTAAAGGGAAAAACAAGATGGCAATAAATCTCTTACTGATCTAAGCTTGGAAACTTTGTTGATGCATAAAATAACTTTAGGGATTAGATCTTGACATCTGGAAGCAAGCTAAAAAGAAAAGAAAAGAAGGAAGATTAGACAGAGGAATTAGACAGTAAATATCAGTAATACATAAGTAAAAACCTCAGAGCACTTTATATACTTACCCACCCACCCACCAAGTTACCTACCTACCTACCTACCTGCTTTTACCTACCTACATTACCTACCTACCTACCTACCTACCTACCTACCTACCTACCTACCTACCTACCTACCTACCTACCTACCTACCTACCTACCTACCTACCTGCCTTTACCTACCTACATTACCTACCTACCTACCTACCTATACCGACATACCTACCTACTTATACCTACCTATACCGGCATACCTACCTACTTATACCTACCTATACCGACACACCTATCTATCTATACCGACATACCTACCTATCTATACCGACATACCTACCTATCTATACCGACATACCTACCTATCTACCTATCTACCTATCTACCTATACCGACATACCTACCTATCTATCTACCTCTATCGACATACCGACATACCTACCTATCTATACCGA